>CM064326.1:47696859-48236859 GCA_032595735.1 Pelochelys cantorii | reverse complement strand
GTCCTGAGAAGCTGCTAGTGACTCTGGGAAGTGCCTCTAAGTCCTGCCCACCCATCACCCCTGTCCTCGCCACCCTCCTCTTCCCAGGCTCTTTTGCTTCAGCAAGGAAGGGGCGCGTTCCTTTGGACGGATCCCCCCGGAGCCAAGCTGCTGGAGAGATCCACCTTTCAAACTCGAGTCCCTAAAGGCAAGGACTAAAACCTTGGAGCGCGGCTTCCTTGTGGCCTCCTCTCGCCCTGCCAGAGCCCTCTGCCCACTTGAAGCTTCCTGGCAAGTGTGGCTGCTTGAAAAATAAAGGCCAGATGAACAGTTCCTGAGTTAGGGGGGTGGCTCCATTCCAAAGAAGCCACTCTCCTGCCTGAGCTCACCATAATATTTCTAAGTCCTTTGCACTAGTGGGTGCATCTACACTGTACCGTTATTTTGAGACAACCAGCATTATTTCAAAATAACAATGCGAGCATCTACACAGCCATTCCCTTATTTTAAAATCATTTCAAAATAATGCACAACTTATTCCAAAATCTGTAACCTCATTCTACGAGGAATAACGTCGTTTTCCCGAAATAGCCATTTCAAAATAAGGCATGTGTGGACGCTTCACTTCTGCTATTTCGAAATAGCCCCTCACCAGGGCCATTCTAAGTTATTCCTCCCCAGAGCCTCCTGGGGCTCTAAATCAAGATAGCACGTCTACATTAGGGAAGCCTGCCTTGGACTAATTTTGAGGTTTCCCTGCAGTGTAGACGTGCTAATTCAAAATAAGCTATTTTGGAAAAATAAGCATGCTGTGTAGACATACGCAGAGGGTACATCTACACTACAGAGAAGATCGAAGCTGCTGCTGTCGATCTTCCAGGGTTCGAATTAGAGGGGTTTAGTTCAGCCAGCTAATTCAAAGGGAGAGGGGTGCTGCGGTCAATGCCGGTAGTCCTGCTTCCACGTGGAGTAAGGAAAGTTGAAGGGAGAGCGTTTTCCCTTCAACTTCCTGCAGTGTGGACAGTGCCAAAAGTCAAGTTAAAGTACTTCAACTTCAGCTGCACAATTAACATGGTTGAAGTTGTGTATCTTAATTCAACCTTATACCATAGTGTAGACATACCCATAGAATCTGATCCTGCATTTGTACCAGCCCAGGCAGCCTCCTGTGGCTGCCACAGCCCTTCTCAGGACACATCTCCACCCCCAGAGACTGATTGCAGACTCCTGCCTATCACACACTATTCCTCCAGGCCCCGATTCAGCAAAGCACTTGCTTAACTTTAAGCAAGTCTAAGTTCCTCTCCACTCACTTAAGCATCTATTTACAATTAAGCACATACTTAAACCCCTCTGAAGTCAACTGGGCTTAAGCACATGCTTAACGCTCCGCACATGTTTGAGTGCTCTGCTGAATCACGACCCCAAGAGCCTAAAAATGCTTTACCAAAGTTAATGAATGCAGTCCAATGACAACCCCGGTGAGATAAGTAACTATTATGTCCCCCATTTCACAGGTGGGTAAACTGAGGCACAAAGGGTGCTTAAAAAAAGAGAACCACTTTTCAAACTTGAGTACCTAAAGATAGGTACTAAAACTGTGGGGATTGGCTCTGGGTGGGTTGGGCTAGGCTAGGGCTAGACATGTAACAACAGCAACCACCTTAATCAATCATCATCAGACTTTTAAATCAGATGTAGATGCCCAAAATTAAGCACCTGTGTTTGACAAGTGAGTTGTAAATGACTTGATCAAAGTCAGGCAGCAAATCAATAGCAGAGCCGGGAACAGAACCCACCAGTTCCCATACCCTCCTTATCAGAACAGGGCCTTTATCATGATGTTGTTGCAAGGTTTGTCCAGACTTATCCATTACCACCATCTTCCACTACCTCCTATTTTCAAGTATCTAGGGAAAGGGTGGGGACCATTTTTGGGGTCGGGGCCACTGACCCACAGAAAAATTAGTTAGGGGCCACACTCAAGTCAGAAACAAAAAAACAAAAAACACCCACCCCTCACCAGTGTGGACTCCCTAATGCTGGGGGGAGGCCCAAGCCTGAGGGGCTGGATCAGGCAAGCTTGGGGTTGCATCCATCCCCCGGGCCTTATGATCCCCATCTCTGATCTAGGGCTTCATTTCCAGTGCAGACTCCGAGCCATCTGCTTCAGGGCCACATTCTCTTCTTGTCTCCTTTTTGGGTTGTGTATTACCCTTGGACTGCATGGGCAGCAACCCTTTTCAGCCAGTTTTAAAGGCAGGAACTGACAGAAGGCACCATGTCAAATCATTGTCTGTTCTCTATAAAGTGCCACATTTGTGATCCAGCCCTAGTAGCTAGGGTGGGCATTACAGGGACACATCCCCTCTCCCAGGTTCCTAGAGCAGCTGCAGAACCACTCTACAAAGATTACTGTAGCACTTTGTACAAAATACCCCCTTGCATCCTACATATGGGGCAGAACCAGAGCCCAGCCCCAATTTCTAGAGGCCTGCTCCCACCCAATTTTTAGAGGTGCTGCCCTAAAGGAGCCAGCACAGAGGGATTCCTGTCAATGGGACTTCAGCTGTGGCTACAGGACTGGATTTGACCCAAAGCATACCTCCTCCCCATCTACACTTATGGGGGTTGATCTCAAAATGGCAGTTGGTTGGGCCAAAATAAATAATATTCTTATTGAGAGCAGGAGCAACTCCCTGTATGTGAAACCCAATTCTGTGTGATGATTCATTAGAGTTTGTAAGTGCATTTTCTTTCACTGTATTCACACTCCTTCACAATTCCTACGCTGGGGGAGAAAATCGAACTAAGATACACAACTCTAGCTGTGTGAATAGCATAGCTGGAGTCAACGCATAGCTTAGCTCAACTTACCACAGCATCCCCACCGTGGGAGATCAATGGGAGAAACTCTACCATCAATTTCCCTTAGGATACGTCTACACTGCATGGCTATCCCGCATCTACACAAGCCGCCCGTTATTTTGAAATATTTTTCAAAATAACGGGCACGCTATTTCAGCATCCCGATAAACCTCATTCCATGAGGGTTAAGGGATATCTAGAAATACCATGTTATTTCAAAATGTGGTGCAGTGTATACATGCCAAATGTCAAAATAAGCCATTTTGAAATGGATTTGAATAAAGATACTTAGCACAAATTGCATATCTTATTTTGAGTTTAGGGTGCTGTGTAGACCCACCCTTACTTCTTGTGACCCCGAGGAGTCCTAGCATCAATGGGGGGAACCATCAGTGGGCGATTTAGCAGGTCCTTACTAGACCTGCTAAATCAAACTCTGAAAGATTGATTTCCAGAGAGTCAATTTCCAAGTAAGTATAGACAAGGCCTTAGCAGCTTTGAAAATGTTAACCCAACTCATTTGCCCCAGGAGATTGGCATCCAATATTGGACTGATGGCAACTTCATTAACCTTTCTCATCTCTCTACCAGAACTAAAGTAATATCAGCAACAATATCCAAACTCCAATACGCAGTTGATTGTACTGTTGTTGCACAAAGGAGGATCTACAAGCAGACCCTAACTGCTTCTCTGAAGCTTACAAAAACCTAGAGCAAACTTTGAACATCATGAAAAAAAGTTCTCCGACAGCCAACTCCCAACCACTCATCAGACCCAGCAAGGAAGACCTGTGTTGACAAAGAAGAACTGGAAAGACTAGACTGCTTTGCCTACCTTGGTAGTCATCTCTCACAGAGAGAATCCACTATGCCAGCCCTGCCTTTGGCAGCCTGTCTCACCAGGTGTTCAACAATGACAACATCAGGACACACACCAGACTTTTAGTTTATAACACAGTGGTAACCCCAGCTCTCCTCTCTGGCTGAGAGACTTGGGTGACCTACAGAAAACAACTGAAGAACCTGGAATGCCTGCACCAGCACTTTCTCCAGAGATCCTCAACATGAAGAGGGAGATTTGTCGTACAAATGCCAGTGTCCTCAGAGAAGTCAACACCTTCAGTCTTGAGGTCCTGGTTATCCAGCTCCAGCTAAGACAAATCGGGCACTGTGCATAGACCTAACCCATGCTTACCAAAACAACTGCTGTACAGCCAAGTTGCCAAAGAAGAAAGGAAACAGGGAGGCCAAAAGATACATTTTTAAAGACATTCTCAGGGTGAACACCAAGAGTTGTGGAACTGGCACTGCACACCGGGAGACAACAGGGATAACTGGTGAAGCCTTGTCAGAGAGGGAATGTCCATTTTTGAGGAAGACTGCTGTGCTCTGGTCGCAGAACAACGCCAGAGAAGAAAGGAAAGCCACTATCTTGCAGCAATCATGGCCCAAGCCCGTCTTCCAACACCACCCAAAATGCCTGCCAGTGAGCCTGTGGCTCAAAGATTGCACTTTTCAGTCACTAAGGATACGTCTAGACAGCAGGGCAGAGGTATCCTGAAAGAACTATCCCGCGTCTTTGAAATGCACCCATCATTTTGAAATATTTTTCAAAATAACGGGCATGAGGGTTAAGAGATGTGTCAAAACAGCACGTTATTTTGAAATCTGGCACTGTGTAGATGTGCCAAATTTCAAAATAAGCTATTTTAAAATGTAATCAAAATAATAGACGCAATTTGTGTAGAGCAAATTGTGTCTCTTATTTTGAGTTTAGGGTGCTGTGTAGCTGCACCCTAAAGGATCCAGGAATGATAACACCAGTGAAAAGGATCAACCTGGCACAGGATCCCATAACATTGGGCATTGTACTGACACAGAATAAAAGGACACTCTCTGTCCCCAAACAGTTGTAAACTTTAGAAAGGACCATCATACTATGTGGTTGTCTGGTTGAGTTACAAACATTTCAGAATTATGAATCATAGAATCATAGAATCACAGGTCTAGAAGAGACCTCAGGAGGTCATTGAGTCCAGCCCCCTGCCCAAGACAGGACCAATCCCAACTAAGAACCTCCATTCCTGATGTGTTCATAACGCTGAGATTCTACAGTACCATTCTATTCCTTTGCCTCAGTTTCCCCTTCTGTGAAATGGGAATGATTCTATTGACATTCTTATAAAGCCCTTTGAGAAGAAAAGTTTCATATAAAAGCTTTATTTGTTATTATTATTATTAATAATAATTAATTATTATTATTATTATTAATAATAATAATTATTATTATTATCCCATTGCAGGCAACTATACATCTAAGTAAAATAGCTTGACTTTTGACCAGTGAAGATCAGCCACCCTCAGCAGTGCTCACAAGAAAAAGATGGCTTGTAATTTCCAGGCTAGAATATGGATGCACAAAACATTGGTTAAATCATTCCAAACAAAGAGCAATTTCATGGAAATCACAGTCTGGTCACAGGAAAGTTGGTGGCAGAAAAGGAGACTGAATTCTGCCAGAGCTACAATTAACTGGTCATTTGGAACAACACATGGATTTGTGGCATTTGTTTGATGGCCCGTGTTTGGGTTTCAGTGGTGTGAATGTCCTCCATCCATACAGCCTCAAGAAGAGATTACATCAGATCTCAGGGTGTGTATGACCAGGCCAGAGCAGCATTTAGTGCAATATGTTGAGCTTTCCTTGAAGGTCTGGCATCTAAGCTGTGAGGGAGTCAGATTCTGTCACCCTCACTCACTTTAGACAGCACCATACTCTATGTGTGCAATTCCATTGACTCTAGTGGGATTTCTCATGGGGTCAGGGAACATGTAATGTAAGTAAAGTCGTCAGAATCAGGCCCTGATGCCCTATCTTGAGGGGGAAGGATGTGGAAATTCTTTTCAATCAATTTAGCTCAGTCTTATTACCTTAGTACTGTTGGAACACTTTCTCCACATTCATACCTTCTCTGCAAAAAGCCGCAGACTTTTACATCAAAATAGCAAATTCAAGATGAACTTGATGTTAAACCTAGTGTTGACAAGGCACAGGTAGTTTTGACTTTGATGTAGCTTCTTTTCATATGCAGACCTCAGCATTTGATGTCCAGGTGCCATAACCAGAGGATGGCCTTTGTAGCAAAGGAAGCTAGGGATTGTAGAGCATCCTCCACATGGAGGGGTGAGTGCTCTTCTCTCACATGAGTTATTATCCACAATGCTGGCTCACAGTCACAGTGTGGAGAGGAAACCAATAGAGCCCTGCACAGATGTGGATATAAATAAGATTGCCACACATTTGCAGAGTTCTAGATACAACATTTATATCTGCATCTGTATCTACAAAAATGAGCTGTGGATATCTGCACCCATATCTGTGGATGTGGATGCCTGCAGATATAAAGTGGATATCTGCGGATTTGCAGGGCTCTAGAAACCAGGCTCACCTGGTGTCTAGTTGCAACAACTTTTTAAGTCTGGTCTAGGATCTGCTACCAAATAGGGATGTGAAAGGTTAATGGGTGAGGCTCACTGGTTCCTGTTAATCGCTAGAGATTGGAGCAACTCCCTACCTGCCCCAGGCAGGGGGCTGCTTCAGCCCCCCATGGCCCTCTGGCACAGCCCCTCTCTGTAGCAAGCCTGTCCAGCTCCACTCCTCCCCCCTGCTGCAGGTTATGTGCTGGTTCCCTGGTATTTTTACATGCCTACTATCAAGTGGACAAGGAAGCAGAGCAGTGAGGGTCTCCTGAATTTGTTTAGCATATTAGACTCTCTTTCCCACCGATGCTTCCAAATAACACAGCTTTTAGCGCCCTAGTGGTGCTGATCATCTGTGCATAGAAAAGGGCCAGTAGAGCTTTAGAGCATGAGCTGCCATATCAAAAGCATTGTTGAGCGATCAGCCTTTGTGTCCTCCCCAGGTCCACAAGAGTGAGAGTCCTCCAGGGAATATGCAGGGACCTTTAAGTTGGTGCATTGTTTCGATCCCTGTTTGAGAATGGGCATCAGTCATCCAGAGATGTAATAGGTTAGGCTCATTTCTCACAGCTCTCCAGGCAGAGTTAATAGCAATGGCATCTTGCCAAAGGTCTGACAAAGCTATGTGTACTAGCACATACAGACTGGAAGTTGGTGTATACTTCAAGCTGTAGTAAGTTGAGGGTCAGTAACATGGAGTAAATAGGCCTAAATAGAGGCCTGTAACATGAAAACAGCAACAGGCCTGCAATCTAGTGAGCAAGACTTTGGTTCAGTAACACAGGAGCCAAGAAAGAGGCCCTACTGATAACTGTGTAATTGTGTAAATTAGGTCGAGCATGGAAGGACACAGGGAGGCACTGGGTACAGACTGTAAGCCAAAGGGGAGTAACGGTACATCTTAATAAGAAATGTCTTGGTATAAAGACTCCCTAAAAACTGATGTACATACCGACCTCGGTTCAGAACCCGGTCAAGATTGACAGCATGAAAGATAGTAAGTAAGCCCCCCTTCCATAAGGTGAGGGGTGGTAACTAGGCAACAGAGGGTGGTAACCTGGTACGTAAAGAAGTGATGTAAGTTGTTTGTATCTGTCTATAAAAGGACACCACAAAAGGTGCTCTCTGGCCGACCTTGGGGGGGGCGCACTAGGCGCCTGAACGGCAGGTGTCATTGCCTGAACTTACAGAATGCACAGTAGCTTAACTTTGACTAACTGCTGTTAATATCTGTTATACGGCAATAGGCCTGCCCGGTGTTGGTACCTTGTCAACGCGGGCCATAGTGCCCAGTGGTGTAACATTGTACAAATCTCTGTTACCAACTAGTAGAGCTTCGCATTTGACAATAAACCTGCTCGATTGATTTCAAACTTTGCCTGCATCTGTCGTTTCTGGGGCCTCTCAGAGATCTCCTGTGTTGACCCAAGTGCACGGGGTCTAACACTCTAGATAAAGGGAGTACCGATTGTTATGCACGCAGCCGAAAGTTTATCATCACCGACGGAGTAGAGGTCCTATCAGGAGCGCGCCAGGATGACCCTGACCAGACGACGCTGACACTGACAGTTCAGACCGCTGAAGGTACCGAGGTACAAGACACCAAGGTACAAGATCCGTAATAATATGCATGGACAAATTCAGCTCCACTTTGACAAGCTGAGTGTGGCGGCTGCTCCCCAGACCTCAGAGAGGTATTCAGCTGGACCAAAGACCAGGGTCAATATAAATGTTCAAAGGACTGAAAAGTCTGCTGCTCAGGAAGTTCCCAGTAAAGTTTGTGTCAAAGCCATATGGAAAGAAATATTCATTTTCAGGTGCTCCAGATTAGGCAGGTAAATCAGATTAAGGCTCAGTTCTAATATGTGACAACTGCATGGAATGGCAGTAGCAAGATGTTACCAGCAGTAGTTAACACATGTTAACCAACATGTTAAAATCCTAGTGAAGACACAGTAGTTGTACTCATAAAACCCAGGGTTTCTCTGGAGCACGGAACATGTTAAGTGCCTTGCTTAGCTCAGATTTTGCTAGTTAATGTTAACTAAAGTTAATGCTAACACATATTAAAAGTCATTTTTTTTCTTGGGATAGAAAAGGCCTTAGTGTTTAGGCAGCTGCCATTTTTCTTACCCTTGGAGTGTGCGCTGACTTGGAAGGAACTCACTGATTTTTTTTATTCAAATGGGGGAGAAATGTCAACATAAAAGTCACTCCCCACTTTTGGAAGACAGCTTTGCGAGTGCGCACTGCAAAGTAATGCTCGTGTCAAGCTGTCTGGAGTGACTCAAAGCCATGAGCCCCAACCTCTGGGCAGACTGTGAAGAAGAGGACACCAACCCCAAACTAGCTGTGAGTTCTAAACATAGATTTCACTAACCAAGTGTCAATGTGAACTAGCCAGGCTCTGGAACAGCCTAACCATGGAGTCAGGGACAGTCCCTTTGTGTACTCTAGTCTCTCTTGCCACCCATGCAAACTTGCCTTTGTGACAGATGGTCCCAGACCTCACAGATCACAACAATATTCATGTTACTCCCAGTCCCAAAGGGTCAGTCACTTACCCCAGGTCAATTACACGTTAGATCTCACACTGGGGACACCACGTGTTGCCACTCCTGTAACAAAATGACTAAGGGTTTATTATCTAATAAAAAGAATTCAGAGAGGTATTTGAAAGGTTAAAGCAGGTGAACATACACACACAAATGAGTTACAATTGGAAGGCAAGTCTACACTTAAAACATTGCATTGGCACAGCTGCAGCACTTTAATGAAGCTGGTGGGAGAGAGCTCTCCTGTCAGCAAAATTAATCCGTCTGATCAAGGGGAAATAGCTATGTTGGCAGCAGAAGCTCTTTTATTGACATAGCACTGTTGAGATGGGGGTTAAGTTGGTATAATTGTGTGCTCAGGGGTGTGGATTTTTCTACCCCCAAGTGACATAGAATCACAACATCATAGAATACTACAACTGGAAAGGTCTTCGAGAGGTCATCAAGTCCAGTCCCCTGACCTCACAGCAGGACCAAGCACCATCTAGATAATCCCTGATAGATGTTTATCCAACCTGCTCTTAAATATCTCCACTGATGGAGATTCTACAATCTCCATAGGTAATTTATTCCAGTGTTTGACCACCCTGACAGTTAGGAATTTTTTCCTAATGTCCAGCCTAAACCTCCCTTGCTTCAACTTAAGCCCATTGCTTCTTGTCCTATCCTCAGAGACCAAGGAGAACATTTTTTCTCCCTTCTCTGTGCAACACCCTTTTAGATACTTGAAAACTGCTATCATGTCACCTCTTGGTCTTCTCTTTTCTAAACTAAACAAGTCCAATTCTTTCAGTCTTCCCCAGGCATAGTTATTCTGATATCTGTCTGTAATGTAGGCCAGATTTAGATTCTAAAAGGTAATGGAGGCTGCTGTTATATGAATGTGCTATGTGTCCTCTAGAGCTAACCCAGGCTAAGCAACTGGAGATCCCTGGCTGATGCTTAGAAATTTTGTCCTCTCAAAGCCCATGTACCAAGAGATACAGTTTCTTCCTGTCAGGTATCTTTATTCCTTTCCCCCAGACCTCAAACAGTTGGGACACATCTCTATGCACATTTTCTTATCACAGGTGTGTGGGGAAGCAATCAAAACGTTTTGTCCTCTGATGTTCCCCAAGAGTTTGACTGGCATCAATGGGCCGTCTTTTTTTAGGGCAGGAGATAACACTTCCTGCTAGCAAACTAGTATTTCACATTCAACAATGCTCCTCTGCTGACCCGTGGGTTTACAGTCACAGAGCAAACACTTAACAATTCCCTTATAACGTGGGCTACAGATCTCAAAAGTGAGAGCAATACATGCGGTTTCCTACAAGTGTTCCATAAGGGTCTAAGCACTTAACACACTCCTATAAACCTTACATCTATTTTAACAACAGTGACACAAAGCTGAGTCAGGCTGGTTTTCAGGTACAGGTTGGATAGGGTTCAGATGAGGCCTAGAGGCCTTGGCACCACAGCAAGGAGCAGGGACTTGGGGTCAGACGCCATCGAAATGGTCAAACATGGCTTCATAAGACGATTGAATGGCATCATCACACCCCTTGAAAAACAACGAATGGCTATCAAGCATTTTTGTTAGCTGAGGGTGACGGGAATCACAGCAGAGTATTTTGAAAGGGTAAAAGTAACATAAGAGCATTGCTGAATAAGTGCTCGCCCCACCCGCACTGACTCATGACTGGGAAATGTTGCAGTGCATCCTATCTACTGCGCTGTCAAGCTGTATGTAGTGACTGTATCCATCACAAAGAGACTATGATCTATGTATGGGTGTATGTGTGTACACACCTGCACTGAGACAGAATAAAGGCATAAATAGACATACACATTTACACATTTTAATTGACAGGTATAGAGCTAGCTCTTTGGACCCCAGTGTTTTAGCCATAGATTGTTTCTTCCTGTTATAATGGAAACCATAATAGCTATGTTGCTCTATATTAAGCCTGTGAAATAAATGGCGAGGAAGTCATTTCAGATTTGGACTGACAGAATAAAAAACATGATAGACACAGAAATCCTAAATTACAGCTCCAGGTGCAAGTCAAATGCTTGCAAGAAACACCGACCATCACTGGCAGATATGGAAATCCCATTCGCTGGAGGGTCTGCAAACACAGACCTACAAAGACAAAGAGTGGAATTGATCATAAATTCTTCTCCCCTCTAAGTGATCAGAGATCTGCTAAAATTTGGCATTTGGCACATGCATCTTCAAAAGAGGAGAATTCCCTCTGTTTGGCATAGCAAACCCACCTTGTAAAGCCCCACAGACTAGGGCCATCCTATTCTGGTGCATGTGCAGTCTCTGTGTGGTGCCCTGAATTTCATCGATATTTCAGTGTTGCTGTGCTCAGCATTACAATGCCTAATGGCTGGAGGAGTCCATCTAATCTGAAAAGTGATTTCGGCACTTAGGAACCTAAATGTCATCAACTTCCATGTAATATAGGCCCCTATCTGCCTAAATACCTTTAGACAATGAGAGTTAGGTTCTGAAATGAGTTAGGCATTGCAGCAGTGAGTGCAGCATCCCCTAAATACCTTTAAAAATCAGAGCCCTGGATGCTACTGGTAATAATATTTCTTAAAAGAGGGCTGTGCGGTCAGGGTAACAATCAAGTCTCAAAGAGGTTGTGCAAGGAGATGATGGGGGTTTGAGCACTGCATCTTCAGGGTGGCAGGAGTTGGTGAGCTATGTCTAGGTTGGCAAATACATTTCAATAGCTAGTCAGCACCATAACATCAAACTCATTAAAGATAGAATATTTTTAAGGACACTGCCTATAAACAGTTATCCGCTGGGGCAAATGCTTAAAATCAGCAAAATGACAATATGTGGAAAAGCGTGTAGTTCACACTGTAATGAAATTATTACAACTGTACTTAAAAACAACATTGTTAATATGATTAATTCAACTGTCATTGGCTATCAAGTGGAAAGCTTGATTCTCCAAAGCCTGGCTCATTGCATGAATGGAAATTTCTCACAAGAGTAGTCCCACTGCCTTCAGTGAGACAGCTCCTGAGAGAAAGAATTACTCCAGTAAGGAAAGATTTGCCAGATTAGATCCTCCAAGCTTTGCCTGAGACTGGAGCGTTGTTTCTGCTCCAGGAAGGAATTGACTCTGCAAGTAGTGAAAAAGCTATATACTGAGCAATTAAAATAACTCACTGCAAATGTGAAATCAAAACAATGTTGACAGTTGATAACCAATCAGTGAATTTCATGTCCATTTCCATGTCACTATACTTCATCATCTAAAGTATTGTTGCATAGTATCCAATTGTTTCATTTTATATGGCTGTCCAATGCATTAGCCCAGTTTGTTTTATATGTTTGGCTCTCCAGAGGATAGAAGTGAAAATGAGTCTTGGATCATACTGGACTACTGAGTTGCTCATTGAAACTTAAAAATCCAGATGAAAATGGATTGCAAATGGATGAAGCAGATCTGGCTAGAGTTACCATGACAATCAACTTGTTTACTGCTTCAAGGTACTGTCTAAGCACTGTTGGCATGCTCATTTGCATAGCAATATCCAGAATGCATTTTCAAGTCTACTGTATTTGAATTCTGCAAGCAAAACAAAAGGTTTCGTTACACATATGGTAGCAAAAAAGCTTTATTTTGTGTAGCCTGTTTCACACTAATTGTAACCCAAAATATTTTACAGAATTTAAAAAAAAGCTCAGGGAGTGGATAATACAATGTATGTTCTGGGTGGCGGGAAAAGCATAATGACATTGTATGGAGAAAAATCTAAAGAAGCACTTAGGCTCCATTCTGGCAAATTATTTAAGCATGTACTTAACTTAAAGCATATGAACAATCCCATTGTAATATAGCATTAGTCATACAAAACATTTTGAAAGGGAGAGGGAATTCAAGAAACATATCACATGAGATATAAAAAGAGATGGAGAGTCACTAAGGTTACAACCACACAGCGGGCTAAAGTTGAATTAAGCCATGCAACTTCAGCTACGTCAATTGCGTAGCTGAAGTGGAAGTAGCTTATCTTGGCTTTAAGAGCTGTCTACACAGCAGGAAGTCAAAGGACAAACACTCTTCCTTTGACTTCCCTTACTCTTCATGAAATAAGGGTTACAGGAGTTGGAGTAAGAAGCCCGTTATTTCTAAATTATTTCAAAATAAACGTGCAGTGTAGACATAGCCTAAGGCACCAGAAGGTAGGAGCATCAGAGGAAAAGGGCCTCATATCCCCTCAGGATGAGATAGTGAAGTTGTATAGACAGAAGGCAGGTACTGGGTAAGAACAAGTGAGGCCTGAGATGGGGCAGAGATGTGGGATCATCCATCAAAGGCTTTATAAACAAGCAGTCCAGTTACACTGTCAGTTGCATGCGCACAGTTCTCAGTGGGCCAGATCACCAAGTGGGTTGAATATAGCTTCACTAGACTCAGGGCAGCTATACTGACTTACACAAGCCAACAACCTAACCCGCTGATTTCAACAGGATCTGTGCACGTGTGGCCCGGGAAGGTCAGGTTGGAAATGGATTGTAAGTGAATGCGATGCTAGGGGAAGAATTTGAGGGAGGGGAAGGTACTGGTTCAGTGGGTGAGAAAGTGGCCAACAGCATATTGGAGATTGGAGTGGTAAGATATGAGGAAGTGATGAAGGAGGATATTCCATAATTTAGAGCAAGAGGAGTAGATGACCTGGGTGAAGGGCTCATCAGAGGCAAAAGGAAAGACGTGGTGTCTATGGCCAGTGCTGGGGAGAGGTGCTAAGCAGATTATAGTCAGACAATGGGAGAAAAAAGACTGGTCAGGTTCAAGCATGATTCCAAAGTTATAAACAATTGGGTGGAACCAGAGGCAGAAGAATGGAATCTCTTCTGGGAATCACTGGGAATCTACTTGTGCCCAAGAGAAACAATTTGGTCTTTGAGGAGCTTAGCTGGAAGACAGTTCTTCCAGCTGCTTCAAAATTACCTACCAACCCACCTTACCTTCCTCAGAGACTGACTGTAAGGATCTGGGGACTAACACCTGGGTCTACAGAGCCCAGAGTGACCGACTGCCTCACAGTGCCACCAGAGGCACTGCCAGGGAGTACTGTAGAGAGTAGGTGCTACAGGAAGCAAAATACCATCCATAAGACCCAAAGTGACAGTACCTTGTGACTCTCTGACTGGCCAACAGCCCCTACTTAACCCCAGGGATTGACCCAGGAAGTTATCTGGACAACCACATAGACTTTGGCTTGCTACAATTCCGGACTTTGCCTTGCCTCCTGATCTCTGTTCTCTGACTCCAGCCTGACTTTAACTCTGATTCCAGCCTCTTGATTCTAACCTGATACTGCCTCTGATATCCCACCCCAGCCTCACTCTGGACTTGACTCTTGTTTACCGAACCTGGCTTTGTGGTTCCTCTAACTCTGGCTTAGTGACTCCTGTCCCAGGTGGGCTGACTTCATCCCAGCTCTGACCGCTGTTCAAGACAGCCTGTCAAGTCTTCCTATGCCCAAGTCCCGTATACTAGCTCAGATTCCCAGTGGGGCCCCTGGATGATCAAGATACAAAAGGAGCACTTAAAGACAATAAAGTCATTGCGGAGAAACTAAATGAATTCTTTGCTTCAGTCTTCACGGCTGAGGATGTAAGGGAGATTCCCAAACCTGACCCGTCCTTTGTAGGTGACAAATCTGAGGACTTGTCACAGATTGAAGTGTCATTAGAGGAGGTTTTAGAATTAATTAATAAACTTAACAGTAACAAGTCACCAGGACCAGATGGCATTCACCCAAGAGTTCTGAAAGAACTCAAATGTGGAATTGCGGAACTATTAACTTTGGTTTGTAACCTATCCTTTAAATCAGCTTCTGTACCCAATGACTGGAAGATAGCTAATATAATGCCAATATTTAAAAAGGGCTCTAGAGGAGATCCCGGCAATTACAGACCGGTAAGTCTAACATCAGTACGGGGCAAATTAGATGAAACAATAGCAAAGAATACAATTGTCAGACATATAGAAGAACATAATTTGTTGGGCAAAAGTCAACATGGTTTCTGTAAAGGGAAATCATGTCTTACTAATCTATCAGAGTTCTCTGAAGGGGTCAACAAACATGTGGACAAGGGGGATCCAGTAGATACAGTGTACTTAGATTTCCAGAAAACCTTTGACAAGGTCCCTCACCAAAGGCTCTTACGTAAATTAAGTTGTCATGGGATAAGGGGGAAGATCCTTTTATGGACTGAGAACTGGTTAAAAGACAGGAAACAAAGGGTAGAAATAAATGGTAAATTTTCAGAATGGAGAGGGTTAACTAGGGTTAACTAGTTCCCCAAGGGTCAGTCCTAGGACCAATTCTATTCAACATATTCATAAATGATCTGGAGAAAGGGCTAATCAGTGAGGTTGCAAAGTTTGCAGACAATACTAAACTGCTCAAGATAGTTAAGACCAAAGCAGGCTGTGAAGAACTTCAAAAAGATCTCACCAAACTAAGCGACTGGGCAACAAAATGGCAAATGAAATTTAATGTGGATAAATGTAAAGTAATGCACATTGGAAAAAATAACCTCAACTATACATATAATATGATGGGGGCTAATTTAGCTACAACTAATCAGGAAAGCGATCTTGGAGTCATTGTGGATAGTTCTCTGAAGATGTCCACGCAGTGTGCAGCGGCAGTCAAAAAAGCAAACAGGATGTTAGGAATCATTTAAAAAGGGATAGAGAATAAGATGGAGAATATCTTATTACCCTTATATAAATCCATGGTACGCCCACATCTGGAATACTGCATACAGATGTGGTCTCCTCATCTCAAAAAAGATATACTGGCATTAGAAAAGGTTCAGAGAAGGGCAACTAAAATGATTAGGGGTTTGGAACGGGTCTCATATGAGGAGAGATTAAAGAGACTGGGACTTTTCAGCTTGGAAAAGAGGAGACTAAGGGGGGATATGATAGAGGTGTATAAAATCATGAGTGGTGTGGAGAAAGTGAATAAGGAAAAGTTATTTACTTGTTCCCATAATATAAGAACTAGGGGCCACCAAATGAAACTAATGGGCAGCAGGTTTAAAACAAATAAAAGGAAGTTCTTCTTCACACAGCGCATAGTCAGTCTGTGGAACTCCTTGCCTGAGGAGGTTGTGAAGGCTAGGACTATAACAGGGTTTAAAAGAGAACTAGATAAATTCATGGAGGTTAGGTCCATAAATGGCTATTAGCCAGTATGGGTAAGGAATGGTGTCCATAGCCTCTGTTTGTCAGGGGGTGGAGATGGATGGTAGAGAGAGATCGCTTGATCATTACCTGTTCAATTCATTCCCTCTCGGACACCTGGTATTGGCCACTGTCGGCAGACAGGGTACTGGGCTGGATGGACCTTTGGTCTGACCCAGTATGGCCATTCTTATGTTCTTATGTACTACATAGAAAGACTTTAAAAGACACTGGGTACAGAAACTTCAATATGCCCTTTAGTACACACTTCCGAGATCCCTTGCCCATAGTTTCTCTGAAGAGATCATAGCTAGATGGACACAGAATACACTGACTTTAGATTTTAGCAGCTCACCCAACAATACAATCTTTAAAGATCAGGCAATTTTATTAATATCCCCAAACTCTGACATTATCTCCACACCATTTTGTATTTTTTTCTATTTTTGAATATTTAGACTAATTTCACTATAGTGGAAGTGGTAACATAATGGTTTCCAGTCTAATCCCCTCTTTTCAATCTCTAGTTATTTTCTGAAATTTTCATCATTTGGATTAGAATTTGTCAAACTTGAACAGCTTTCAGAGATGCATATTGTGAACATTTGGAAAAGTTGAAATAGTTGGAATCTCTGGAGTAGTTGAAATAGTTCAACTACTTTGAGTATTAAGAGAGTGAAATAACATTGTCTAGGAGTTTGGAAGCCATCTTGCAGGTGGGGGCAAACACCCAGTTCCCATTGAAATGAATGGAAATAGGACAACTGAAAACATGTGAGTGGCTTTTGAAAATGTCAGCTGTGTACTTTATACATGTAAAATAAAAGTTGTGACCTGTTAATGAACACTTCTTCTACTGTCAAAATGAATGATTAGGGGTGGAAAGTTAAAAAGTGGCCAGGAATTGAGCAGAAGCCACTTTGCTCTTTCCCAAGCAAAATTATCTTAATTTGACCACTTTACAAGCCTTTCAAAATTACACAGAGGATGCACTAAAATTCTCTTTGTGAAATTAGGAAAATCCATAGCTAAGAAGGGATTTTCTCTACATGCTTATATGGCATAATGATAGTCAAATATACTGTGGGCTTCTGGGGTTGTCATAAGATAGTCAGGGTATGAGGGAAAGGTCAGTTTGGAAGATGACAGGAGTAATAAAACAAATCATCTGTACATTCTGGCTGGTAGACCACCACCCTTGTAGAGACTGCAGAGTCGTGTGCGAGGCAAGAGAAGTTCCAGCTGACTAAGCCAGAATTTCTCCTTGGTACTCCCCCTGAAAGAAAGTTGACTCAGGAACTCCACTGTCCATTTAAAGGGCATGTCACTGTCTCTTGGGGGATCTCAGCTTGTCCTGATTGACCATCCTTAGTTTGTTCTCAGTCAGGTCAGTTCCTGGACACTCACCTTCAATTAAATCAGTCAGCCCTTCACCTGGGGGCTTGCAATCTTTCTCATTCACCTGCCTGTTTCTTGGGGGCAGCCTGATGTGGAGCTATCACTCCTTTGCTTTCCCAGATCTTTCTGCCCTGTGACAGGGTGTGCATACCCTGCACTAAGACAGGAGGGCTTAAATCCATGTGTGCAGAGGAAGTCCCACCCCTCCACCCAGACTGGGCATGCTCCAAGTGCTGGAGCAGTATAAAAGGGAGCAGCTCAGCTCACTCTGGGCTAGACACTGGAGAAGGACCTGCTGGGAACAAGAGACCCGGGAGACTGCACTGAGTTGCCAGCGCTGGAAGAACCTCAGGGACAGGCTGATGCTGCGGAACTGAAGGACCTGGAGACCATGTGGCGCATTCCTATGCTGGATCTGGTAGGAAGTGAACCAGGGAGGGTGTGTGAGTGTTATCTCCCACTCAAGTGATCTCAGAGTGTTGCAGTCAGATTCCCCACTGAGTGAGTGCTACCCTGAACCTGAGGTCTGTTGTTACTGACTCTAGCCATTAGCTGATGCTGCCCCAAACCCCAGGGCTGTGGTTACTGACTATAGTCATTGGGCTGTGTTGCCCTGCATCCCAGAGCTGTATCACTCATTTGGGTCATTGAGCCACGTTGCCCTGTGAATAAGAGCGCTACACCACTGACCCAGGCCAAAAGGCTTCACTGCCTCAGGGCAACAGACTGACGGAGGTCACTGACAGCCTAATGGCTGAACAGATGGCGTCCAACACCCATTGGTACCTGCATGCCATGGGACAGAGTGTGCATACACCGTGATAGCCTCCCTTTCCTTCTCTGTAGTGTACCCGCTCTTTCATAGCAGGCCTTGTTTCCTCTGTCAGTTGCAGCTGTGGGTGCCTGTCTTCATGACTGGCATCTCTGGCAGCTGCATGGAGATTTCATCAAGCTGCTTGCCTGTAAACAGGGGCTCCATATACATATCATCCCTTCAAGGCATAAGCCGAGCCTTGGTTGGCATAGGCTGCTTTCCTGGACAGAAAATTGGCACTGGGATGCAAACATCATGTACTGTATTCAAGGTATATGGCTGTAGCAACAGGTGCTGTCTCATGAACCTCTGGTTTATGTCTTTCATCATATTTAGCCAGCACAACGGAGCATGATCAGTAACTAGTGTCAACTCATTTCCTAAGAGATAGTAACTCAGACTCTCTGCTGTCCATTTGGCAGCCAAACTCTCTTTTTTGATCACTGAGTACACTTTCTTGCAGGGAAAGAATTATATATATATATACTATCAGGTGTTCTTCACTTACGACTTGAGAGAGAGGACCAGCCCATGTCCTACCTCCAATGCATCCATTTATCGTACAAATTCCTGTATGAACAATGGGCTATACAGCACTGGGTGTCTACAGAGTAAGGCCCTGAGGTGTCTACAGCATCCCTATTAGGTTAGTTAGTAGGGCTGTTATGGTGATGAAAAGAAGTATAAACTGGCAGTAGTAGTCAGCTAAGTACTTGCTTTGAGGTTTTGGCAGTCTGGTTGTTAGGGCTGACAGTTTTATTTTTTTTTATATTTGCATTTTAGGTTTGGCAATATAGTAATATAGCAATATACATATATATATCAATATACGTTTAATATTGTATAGAATTAAGTCCTTTCAGTTGAAGGTCTATTTGCTTTGTTCTGAAGTTTAGTAAATGTTCTAAAGTAGAAAAAACAGTTTTGGGTATTGTGGCTGTGTTAATAAGATTAGAGGAATTCTGCTAATGTTGAAGGCCATGCCTTAATCGTTTAATTTACAATGCTTTTGCTTTGCCATGCAGATCTGTAACCTCGGAAAGTTTTTGTGTATGAAAGGGAGTGTGAATGTGTCAAGATAAGATGCAAAGTTATATGGCTTTAGAACCAGATGGCAGAAGAAGCGGGGGGTGAGTGAGCATGGGCAAGGCCAGAGCACGAGACAACCTGGCTGCAGAGGCACCATCTATAACCATCGGTGTATACCCTCTACTCACAAGAAGATTGGATAATTGGCAGATTGACGACCTTAAAGCAGAGCAAGCACCCAAAAGGACGATTGATTACAGGATGAACCTTCGAGAGATGTTTGGGAACGATTGACACCAGCAAGATAACATTCCGGTCACAAGCTGACAGAGTGGGATCCATGGATTTTAACAGAGAAGAAGGATTATAAATAGCAGGGTGCTTTGCTATGGAACTTTGGGTTCATCTTGCCAACACCAAATCCAGAGGAGCATCAGATCGATCGACCGACAAGGCCCTGCTCCCCTGTGCTCAATCTAGCTGGCCACTAGATTGACACAGACTCTGGACTGATAACTATATCATCTGGCAGAACTATGTATGCATGATGTTTTGTGTGTATGTGTGTGATTGAAAAGCATATGCAACTGTTGTATTCTCAATAAATGTGGCGTACTGCCTTTTCCCCCATAAAAGATTTTGTGTGTTTTGTTTAAGCATAACATGGTATACCTGTAAGGTGTTAACATGATTCACCAAGGGGTGGACTTGTCCTCTACTGGCTCACTCTTACTGGTAATGGGCTTCTTTCCTTCCCTATTGCAGATTTATTGGGGTTTGCAGTTACCCCAGCCCCTCTCAATGATCAGATAAAGTGTTTACTTTGTCCAGATGGGAATCCCAGTCCTTGCTCTAGCTAACTGTATCATACAAGCAGGCACCCCATATAAATTGTGCTGTTGGCAGAATAGGTCCACCGAACACTGAAAAGTAGCCAAACTCCCCCGTGTAACCAGAAGGTCAAAGTGTTAAAGTGCAATAGGGTGAGCTGTATGGTCATGTTCCTGCTAATCTTTCCATCCACGTGCAGAATAAATGTTTATGTTCACTGAGGCATGTGTGAATGTGCACCACCAGTAAAAACAAAAACCTGGCTGAGGGCTGTGACGTAGTGTGGGTACCTTGCTGGTTGCTATCTGGGCAGTGGGTTGTCAGTGACCTCCACTGGCTGCTGTCTGTAGTACGGCCCAGCAGGGCAGGGAATGAGTCATTATGCAAGGGGGCTTCGAAACTCGTCAGACAGGTATCTCCCATGGAGCGGAACAATGGAAAGGAAGGGGGCGAGGCCAGACCTGGCTGGGGGCAGGGCTGGAAGGAAGAGTTAGTTTTCTATCTGGGATCATGGAGGAGACAGCCTAGGGCCCAGAGGGGCTGGAATTTAGGGGCCCAGCATCCCCCATCTCAAGGGGGGCTGAGGCATCCTAGGGCCGGTTCCTGTAACCAGATGACATCTGTGCTGTGCTGTATCCTGGAGAAGCAATAAACTCCCTCTATTCTCCTGGCTGGTGGAGTCTGTCCGTGCCATTATGGGGGTGCAGGAGTCGGGGGACCCCGACGCGCCGCCACAGTGGTGTCAGGGGTGGGATGCATTGCACCCCGTGGATGGAGCTCCCAGCAGCAAGTGACAAGGCACAGTAGAAGCAAGAGCCATGGAGCCAGGCGTGCTGGAGACAGAGCGAAGCAGTTCCTGAGAATCGTGGGGCACAGCAGCACTAGACTGGTGAGTCTGCACCGAGGGGACCAGCGGGGAGATGGCCTACACCCAACTCCTGAAGGCAGAGCTCGTGAAGCTGTGCAGAGAGAGGGGCTTGCCTGTGCGGAACGCAACCAAGGCCCAGCTGATTGCCTGGCTGGAAGAGAATGACCAGCCACAGGGCTGGGATCCTGTTCCAGTGGGGAGCAGCCAGACCCCCCCCTGGGAGCATGTCAGGCTCTGAGGGTGGGCAGAGCACTGGAACCCACCGGAGAGACGGGACAGCCTCCCAGGGGAACCCTGCAAACCGTAGTCCATCCAGGGGAGGGTACAACCCAGCGGAGCTGGGGCGGCTGGAGATCCAGCTGCAGATGAAGGAATTGGAAGTCCAGGACCGCAGAGAGCAGCGACAGCATGAGCTGGCCATGGCAGAGCGGAGAAGCGTTAGGGCCCCGGCTGCGCCGAGTGTGGACGGGCCCCAAGGGCCCAGAGCAGCCAGACGCTTGGAGAAGCTCGTGGTAGCCCAACTGAAGGACGTGGGTGACATAGACGGGTTCCTCAGCTCCTTTGAGAGGGCCTGTGGACTGCAACGGGTCCCCCCAGCTGACTGGCTACAGGAGCTCATCCCCGCACTGAACCAGGAGGCTGCAGGGGTGCTCAATCAGCTTGAGGACCTACAGCCAGCGGATTATAACCGAGTCAAGGAGGCCCTGCTGCACAAGTTCGGGCTCACCCCCGAGATGTACAGGAAGAAGTTCCGGCGGGTGCAGAAGGGCCCACAGGAGACCTATGTGGATATGGCCTCCCACCTGGTGCAATACTGCCGCAAGTGGGTGTCTGGAGTCAGAGCCCAGACCGCAGAGGACCTGCTCAAGCTGGTCATGATGGAGCAGTTCTATGAAGCATGCACACCCAGCCTGAGGCTGTGGCTCAAGGACCGAAGTCCGGAGAACCCCCAGGAAGCTGGGAGGCTGGCGGAGGAGTTCACGGAGAGCCGGTCCGGGTGTGAACAGGAGTCCCAGAGAGAAAGGGAATCACGCAGAGACCGGTTCTCGGCTGAGCGACAGAGAGAGGCACCTCCGAGGCGAGCCCCAGGGACCAGGACCAGTCAACGGTGCCCCAGAAAACCAGGCAGGGCCCGGGCAGAGCCGACCCAAAAGGGCCCACAGAACCTGCAATCGCTGTGGGCAACGGGGCCACAAGAGAGCTCATTGCACCAGGCACAAGAACAGGTCCCATGACCTGGGACTTTCCAGGGTTAACTGGCTGGGGCTGGAGGAAGGGCAGGCTGCCCCAGAGGCAGGGGCTGGCAGGCAAACCTCAGCTCAGAGTGGGGGGAAGGATGCTCAGTGCACCTCCCATGGGAGATCTAACCCTCGGGAGGTGGATTTCTCTGTGTACCGGGTGGGGGCAGGGCGGCCCCTGCGGAGCGAGTGCCTCGTACCCCTGGAGGTGGATGGTAGGAAGGTAACGGGTTTCTGGGACACGGGGGCGGAGGTGACGCTGACCCGACCTGACATAGTGGCCCCAGACCGTATGCTACCCAACACTCAGCTGACCCTGAGGGTCATAGACGGGACCCCATTTAAGGTACCCCTAGCCAGGGTGCATCTGAAATGGGAGTCCAACAAGGGCCCCAAGGAAGTGGGAGTGCACCCGCACTTGCCCACAGAGGTGCTGATGGGGGGTGATCTAGAGGAGTGGCCAGATGGACCCCACAGGACTCTGGTCACCACCCGTAGCCAGAGCCAGCGAGGGGCTGGCACCCCGGAACTCGAGGAGGTTCCCCAACAGGGGTCCCAGGGCCTCATCCCAGCAGACATGGAGTCGGACCGAGGCAGTGGGGGGGAACATGCCCCTGTCCCAGCACCAGCTGCTGAATTCCAGGCAGAGGTGCGGGCAGATCCCTCCTTGCAGGCCCTGAGGGACCGGGCCGACCTGGGCGCAGCTCAACCCCTGGAGGGAGATTGCCAGGAGAAGTTCTGGTGGGAGAGGGGATTTCTGTACCGGGAATGGCTTCCCCCAGGGAAGGTAGGGGAGTGGGGGCTCCAGCGGCAGCTGGTGGTCCCCCAAAGGTATCGCCGTAAGCTGCTATACCTGGCCCATGACATCCCGTTCTCGGGACACCAGGGGATCCGGCGCACGCGGCTGAGGCTGCTCCAAAACTTCTACTGGCCGGGGATATTTGCGGCCGTGCAGCGGTACTGCCGGTCCTGCGACTCCTGCCAGTGGGTGGGGAAGGCCCAAGATAGGAAGAAAGCTGCATTGAGACCCCTGCCCATCATAGAGGAGCCTTTCCAGAAGGTGGCGATGGATATTGTGGGGCCCTTCAACAGAGCGACCCGAACGGGGAAGAAATACATCCTGGTGGTGGTGGACTTTGCCACCCGCTACCCCGAGGCCATGGCCCTACCCTCTATTGAGGCAGACACGGTGGCAGACGCACTGCTGACCATTTTCAGCAGGGTGGGGTTCCCCCAGGAGGTTCTCACGGACCAGGGATCTAACTTCATGTCGGCCCTGCTCCAGTGCTTGTGGGAGAAGTGTGGGGTCCAGCACACCTGGGCCTCGGCGTATCACCCCCAGACCAACGGGTTGGTGGAGAGGTTCAATGGGACTCTGAAGCAGATGCTAAGGACCTTTATGCACAAACACCCGCAGGACTGGGACAAGTACCTACCCCACCTGCTGTTTGCATACAGGGAGGTGCCCCAGGAGTCCACGGGGTTCTCACCATTTGAGCTGTTATATGGGAGGTGAGTGAGGGGCCCCCTGGACTTACTGAGAGATGAGTGGGAGGGGAAGGTCTCCCCGGAGGGGGAGCCAGTCGTGGAATACGTCCTGACGTTCCGGGAACGACTTGCCGAGCTCATGGGCCTGGCCAGAGAGAACCTGAGCAGGGCCCAGAGGAAGCAGAAGGTCTGGTACGACCGCAATGCACGGGCCCGCACCTACGCTACCGGGGACCAGGTGATGGTCCTAATTCCCATGCGGAAGAATAAGCTGCAAGCCGCCTGGGATGGCCCCTTCAAGGTTGTTAAGCAGCTGAACGAGGTGAACTATGTGGTGGAGCTAACAGGCCGGATGCGCGGCCAGCGGGTGTATCATGTTAACATGATGAAGCCGTACTGGGACAGGGAGAACTTGGTGCTGGCCGTGTGTAAGCCCTGGGAGGAGCAGGGGGAGGATCCCCTGGTCAGCCTGTTCCCTGGGACCGGAGAGGACTCTTCGCTGGAGTCAATTTCCCTCTCGGACCAGCTCACCCTGGCCCAGCAGGCTGAGATCCGAGAGGTGCTGCGCTCCCGCCAGCAGCTGTTCTCCGACAAGCTTGGTCTCACCAACCTGGCTATCCACCGGGTGGAGACGGGCACTCACCCCCCGGTGCACTGCTCCCCGTTCAGGGTCACGGGGAAAACAGCCCAGGACCTAGAGAGACAGGTCCAGGACATGTTGGCCCTGGGGGTGATCCAGCCGTCCTCCAGCCCCTGGGCCTCTCCCGTGGTGCTGGTTCCCAAGAAGGACGGGTCGATCCGGTTCTGCGTGGACTACTGGAAGCTCGTCACAAGGGCACTCTGCTAATCAGCTGGGTTTGAATCTCCCCTGAGCAGCCATACAAGCTCCCAGCTTATGGGGAATACTGCTGTATAGACAAAAGGGCAGATCTACAATACTGCAGTTTGGACTGGTCTACACTACAGCCGGAGGTCGGCTTAAAGTGCACAATTCTAGCTACATAAATAATATAGCTGGAGTCAATGCACTTTAATTTTAGCTTTGGCGCCATCCTCATGGTGGGAGGTCGACTGGAGAAATGCTCCCATTGACTTCCCTTACTCCTCGCAATGAGGAATACCGGCACTGACAGGGGCACCCTCAGTGTTTGATTTAGTGGGTCCATATTAGACCTGCTTACTCAAACACCAGAATATCGACCACTGCAGCATCAGTCTTCCCACAAGTATAAATGTGCCCTAAGTCAACCTAAGGTACGTAACTCCAGCTACATAATAAAGTAGCTGGAGTCAACCTACCATAGGTTAATGATAGAGATGCAGCCGTGTTAGTCTGGTGTAGCTGAAACAAAAGACAGAACTATGTAGCACTTTAAAGACTAACAAGATGGTTTATTAGGTGACAAGCTTTCGTGGGCCAGACCCAGTGTCTACATTGTGCGGAGTTGATAAGAGACTCTCTCATTAACTTACCTTTGTCTTTTCATTGTGAGTAGAGTACAGGGGTTGACTGGAGAGTCAACCTGCAGTCAATCTGGCAGGTTTTCACTAGACCCACTAAATTGACCACTGACGCATTAATCTCGATTCCATCAATCCTAAAGCCATCGTCTCCTGGGACTCTAGCATTAAGGATATTTGCCAATTCCCCTTTGTCAAATCAAAAGTGGTGATGTATTGGGCTTCTCCCAGTTTGTTAAAGAGTTCATCTACTTGTGGCAAGAGTTCATCTACTTGTAGATATCACATTTAGAAACAATGTTCACTTTTCTGAAATTTACACTGAAACATAGCAAGCCATCCTGCTGGGGAGTAGCATAGAAGGACTTGGTCATTCACTTTGGGATTTTTCTATTACTCTGAGTTTTAACATAGTCCCAATTCCTTTTTCAATGCCCCCCCACAACTTGCTGGGGATTGGTCAGTACCCTTCCCAAATTACTTTACTGGGTTCTGTAGTAATACAATGTTGTGCCTGTCTTCTTGGGGAGAGCTGAGATTACCTATGGGAAAGCAACCAGCAGTCAGGGTCCCTGTTCCTTTTGCTTGTTGTTTAGGCTCTTTCTGAGGGGGTGATAAGCTTTCTTTTAGGCAGTCATTAATGTGGGGTCCTAGTGCTGGTTCCTCCAGATATGGCAGGAAGAATAGTTTGTTCCTGGATTTCCAGGGCTTCAGTACATTTTCTGTGGTAAATTTATTGTTCCTTTTTATTTTCCTGGCTGTTTGACACAATGGTCCAAGGTCCTCACTCTCTTTATTGCCCTGTAAAGGCTATTAACTTTGATTCCTAGTTTGGAAGTGGTAACAGGACTTTGTTGCCTGGTAGAAAGGCACACTCCTCTTCCCCTTTATTACTCTGTTGTTCCTGTGCTTCCTTGAGATTTTCTCTGGCATATGCCCCCATAGTCTCTTGTCTTTCACATAATTTTAAAGCATATTGTATTAGGTTTTCAGCTTTTAGTGTTTGGCTTTTCCAGGTTTCCCATAGCAGGTTGGTATCTCCTTGGCTGTCACCGATATAGTAGTATGAAGGGCAAAAATCTCATTGAGGTCTGGGGCACTTCTCTGATGGCAAAGAATAAGATTGGGAGTAGTTGGTGCCAATGTTGGGGATCCTGGCAATGAATTTCTTGAGCATCCACTTGAGTGTCTGATTTAATCTTTCGACTAGGCCGTCCAGCTGCGAGTGGTACACAGATGTGCATAATTAATTGACTTTTTTAATAGTCCTCATACTTCTTTATCAGCCAAGATGTGAAATTTGTCACCTGGTCTGTTGGGACCTCTTTAGGAAACCCTACCTGTTCAAAGACCTTCATCAGCTTTTAGGAGTCATAGACCAGAGTGATATGGCTTCAGAGTATCTGATGATATTGCTCATGATAACAAGTGTATGCTGATGTCCAGAGGTGTTCTTCTCTTAGGGGCTAATAGGGTTAATCTCTATTCTTTTAGGACTATTAATTGACATTTGGGACATGAGGAGCAGAATTTTTTTATTTCCTTAGATCGCTGGCCAAGGGTATCAGGAGAGGATCCTAAACTGCATCTTGTCCTTGCCAAAATGCCCTGCACATGCAGTTGTGGGTGCCAGATGCAGTAATCCCAATGATATACCCCACGTATCAGCAGTTGTCTCCATATCACTGGTGGAGCCCCTAAAGGCTCTTAAAACATATTTGTGAGGCTACTGTCATGTCTTTAGGGGATCCACCTTTTTGTTTTCTATTGTAGTTGCTTATTCAAAGGCTCAGTTCAAGTTTTCATCATTATTTTGCTCCATGTGTAAAATCTGAGATTGCCTCTCTCACCTCCATCCACTCTTCCCTTTCTATTAATTTTTCTTTCTGGGATTTTTGTTTCTTGGGCCAGGAGATGAGGGTCCTTAAAAGGGAAGAAGACCCCTAACATATCTTCTGGGGTGTCTTCCTTGGGCTCCTGTGTTAAGGAAAGTCTTCAAGAGCTTGGGGGAAATACCACCAGTCCCCACCTAATATTACAGGGTAGGTGAGAGGTGGAGATATGCATACTTTGTCTGACTTTGGTTCCTATTAATGGTCATGCTGGGATGCCATAACATATCTCCATGGATGCACTTAACAGGCATTTCCCCTTCCTTGAGTTTCCCTACCACTTTGGCTATCCATTCCTGGACAAATGTCAGCTCAAACCTCAAGTCCATGACGGCCAGTGTCTTTTGACCTGCCGGTGTCTTGTGACTCTCCACTTCAATTAAGATTGTTAGTTTCTCTTGTTTTTTTTTTCCCCCCCAGACCCTACTGTCACCAGTCCTGACCTGTCCAAAGTTACTCTCCAGGTAGGCTTAGTCACAAAATCTGGACTCCATTTGTCCAAAGAAGTACTAGCTATCACATCTCTCCCTTTAGTAGCCTCGGAGCCTCCCTATGTCTTGAAGCCTAGTAATTTTGCCAGTGCAACAGTTCAGGAAGACATGCTCTTCCTCATCCTGCCCACTTTGAAAGAAGAACCACTTTCAAGGAACACAGTCCATGGTATTGTGAACTAAGATGCATCAGCGGGATGGGATAACATATTTCAATGAGCACATACACGTGCCCTCTGGGTACTACAGCTATGCCACAATGCTCCATTGATGGGCCCTTTTGGTTACTAGGCCCAGGTCTACACTAGGGAGTTATTCTTAAATAACTCCCCTTATTTTAAAATAACAAGTGGAACGTCCACACTACTAAGCCTGTTATTTCGATATAATGGGCTGGCTAATTTGAAATAATAACTCCTGCTTTCCATGAGGAATAGCATGGACGTTCCACTGCTGCTATTTCAAAATAACTACTCCCCAGAGTCATTCAAAGTAATTATTCCCCAGTGCTTCCTGGGGCTCTAAGTCAAGGTAGCGTGTCCACATTAACAGAGCCTTCCTCAGACTAATTTCGAGGCTTCCCCATAATGTGGACACACTAGTTCAAAATAGTTATTTGGGGAGTTACTATTTGAAATAACTTATTACAAAATAATTTCCTAGTACAGACGTGCCCTGGAAGACTTCCTGCATGGTTGCCCATATTTTTTGGTGGTGCTGCTGTGCCTATGGATGGCCCCGATGACCCCTGCTGGTTCCTCTTTGGCCCAGGCTTTCTCCCCGGCTGCTCTCTTAGCCATTGGCAGCAGGACTGCCTTCTCCTTGTCCCTTTCCTCCCCCCAACACACATGCTCCTATCAGCCAGCCATCCACTGAGCTGAGGGCTTCCTCCTGGCACACTGGGGATGGAGAGGAGCTCTCAGTCTGTGGGGGTAGAGGGAAGCAGAACCTGTGCGGGAGTGGGGACAAGGGATGCCCCAAGCCCTGGCAGAAGTCGCATAGGGGAGCATGAGGGAAGCCCCAAGACCCAGCAGAAGCCACCTGGGGCTGGGTGAGGGAAGCCCAGAGCCCCAGCAGAATCTGTGGCTGATGGGAGTGAGCAACAGGTGCTAAGTGAGGACCCTGAAGTCATGCTGTTACTGAGACTGGTTCCAGAGCCTGCCTTGGAACAGGATGAGCAGCAAATTCTGAGTCCATACTCTGAAGAACTGTTTGATACCCCTCTCCCCATCCCTGGAACAAGCCTGCAGTGTGCACACAATGGACAGAAGCCACCCCTGAGCCCAGAAACTGTCTGGCTCCAATGTCATGTTTATTTCTGTGTTAATGGGAGAGCTTTCTCTCTACGAATGAAGGCAAAAGTTCTGCGACGCCCAGCCTACTGGCATGTATCCACTAATGGTGGATTGTATCCCAGCACCCTGGCATCCTCCCTCTTCACTCCCTCCCCACAGGGAGTTCAAAATGGCAACCAGGAAACACTAACAGAGACCTTTAAAGAGATTTGTTACTGGAAGGGCACCTGTTTGGCTTGGGCTATTCTGGTTTTACAATAATTACTTTTCATTGCTGTGGCTTTACACTTGCCACTCTGTAATCACTGTGAAGTTGACTGGAAACTGTAAGCTTTGTGTGTGTGTGTGTGTGTGTGTGTGTGTGTGTGTTGTGGGGGAGGGGGTGGGGAGAGGTTCCATTTTCAAATGTAGAACTGATCCATTAGATGCAGCCCTTAGGCGACAGAATCATTTGTCCCAGGTATGACTGTAGTTTGTGAATTTTTGTCCAGGGATGGGGAAGAAGGGATATGCCAGGGATGGGGAAGGAGAAGGTTGTGGAGTCGCACATGTGTACATGCAGCCATGACCGATTAAGCCATATGGAAGCTTACGCCACATCTTGCTGATTCCCTCATGAAATCTGACTCAATCCTGGGTGCTGATAGCTGGAAGTGTTTCCTATAGCAGGAACTCCAGGTAGGTGGCCACACTGCAGGGAAGGACATAGGTGCTGAGACTAAGGTACTGAGGGTGCTGCCACACTCCATGACTTAAAGTGGTTTCCATTACATACAGGGTTTTATGGTTTGGTTCAATGGCTCTCATCACCCCCATTACACAAATTGTTCAGCCCTCCTTGGGAAGGGTATATTTCCCTGGGCCACCTGAGTAGCTGACTAGCCCATTCCACTCCTAGATGTGGTGTTCAGTCACTTTACATTTGCATACTTGGGCTGTCTGTGAAACAGGTTTCCCAACAGCAGTTTGGAATAACATTTCCCTTTGCCACCAGCACATGCTTTCATAGTAAAGGCCACTGACTGCCCTTCCATCCAAGTAGTTGTGCAATGTTTGTAAAAAAGCAACACAAACAACAACAAAACAGCAACAAAGCTTATTATTTTAACTCACAATCGTCTCCGCACTAATTTAACTTTGAGTAATGAGGCTATGTCCAGGGAGATTATGTGGACTTAAACACGCCTCTCACAATGTATTGCAGATCAGTTTTTAAATGTAGCAATTTGTGTCCTTAGAATGCTACAACAAGTAATTCTGAGCTCCTCCACTGATCTATTTGAGGTAATATTATCCCACTGCAGGCCCCTAACCTTCTACTGGCTGCTGAATCTCCAGAGCTTGACTTCTGTACAGTACAAACTTGGCCCAATGTACCTCCATGGACCATTTCCAGAGGAATCACTTCCATGATGACGGGATGGTTGCTTCTATCCCCAACCCACATCTCCAAGGGTATGTCTAGACTGCATCCCTCTGTCGGCAGAGGGATGCAGATTAGGCAGGTCGACATTGCAAATGAGGCAGGGATTTAAATATCCCGCGCTTAATTTGCATAAAAATGGCCACCGCGTTTTGCCGATTCAGCACTTTGTCGGCAAAAAGCTGCAGTCTAGAGGGGGATCTGTTGAGAAAGAAAGACTTTTTTGACAGATCACTTATGCATCCTGCAAGGAGGTTTACGGGATCTGTCGAAAAAGGTTTTCTTTCTCTACAGATCCCCCTCTAGACTGCCACTTTTTGCCGACAAAGTGCTGAGTCAGCAAAATGTGGCGGCCATTTTTTATGCAAATTAGGCACGGGATATTTAAATCCCTGCCTCATTTGCAATGTCGACCTGCCTAATCTGCATCCCTCTGCCGACAGAGGGATGCAGTCTAGACATACCCCAAGTGTGTGGAGGGAAAAGGAGAGAAGGGAAAGGCAAAGGCGGGTGGGGACCTACAGAGGTGGTGGGTTCTGTCATGTTTGCATTTGTTCATCGACTGCTGTTGCTGATTTTGGAAATGTTCTTTTGTAACTGATGTTTGGGTTAGTAAAGGCAGCGGGCCTGCCTGGCAATGGGCGACTGATGTACTGTTTTCACACATTTTTATAAATGAATCATCAACAAAGTGTATTGCTATCAGTACACCTCCACAGGCAATCATCACTTTGAATCAGGAACAGTTAGGAATGAGTAAGTAACCACAATTCCTCTGGACAGGTACAGCAATTCACACGTCAGTAGCTTTTGCATATGAAACCATAGTGAATCGTTCCTCACCTCCATTCAGTACATCATAATATCTCTCCTAACTACATCACATGGCAATAAATCTCCCACTCCTCCCTGAGCACTGAACACCCCCCTGTCCTGCTCACTCTGGGGTGTAACCTGGGACTGTGGGATCACTGTGTCTCCTTATCCTTCTCCAGTCTGTGCTGTCTCTCACAATGCCTTGCTAGTGAGTCAGCAATGCCTTCAGGCACTGTTATCACACAGCACAACTGCTTCTGGAGCCCAACACCCAGCCAGATTGCATGAACCACCCATGAATCACACAGAGAAAGACAACCCCCCTGCCCAGCTCCCAGTACTGTACCTTAGGAATATACCATTTAATTTGTTAAGTAATTCATCACTTCATTAATGGAAAGTGGCCTTTTAAAACCCCCTCAGCAAATTTGCCAAACACTTCAAGTAACTCACTGGTAAAGATAAACAGTAAACCAAATTTACAGACTATAAAAGATAGATTTTTAAGTGGTACTAAGTGCTAGGCAAAAAGTTAGAGTATTAACCAAAAGAAATAAAATATAAACACACAATCTAAATGCTCAGTCCTAGTAGACTGGGCAATAACTAGATCAGGCTGGTTTTCTCACCACACCAGTGTGACGTAGTGTGGGTACCTTGCTGGTTGCTATGCTGGGCGGTGGGCTGTGAGTGACCCCCGCTGACGGCTGTTTGTACAAAGCACGGCCCAGCAGGACAGGGGATGAGTCATTATGCAAGGGTAGCTCAACTTGTCCGACCAGTTACTTCCCAGGGAGAGAAACAAAGGAGGGGGGTGAGGCCAGGCCTGGAAAGGGGGACAGGGCTAGAAGAGAGGGGAGTTTCTGTCTGGGATCATGGAGGAGACAGCCTAGGGAAAGGGGCTGGAATTAGGAGCCCAGTCTCCCCCATCTCAAGGGAGGCTGAGGCTTCTTAGGCCCGGTTCCTGTAACCAGATGACATCTGTGCTGTGCTGTATCCTGGAGAAGCAATAAACTCCCTCTATTCTACTGGCTGGTGGAGTCTGTCCATGCCCTTACGGGGGTGCAGGAGTCGGGGGACCCCAACGCGCTGCCACAACCAGATCAACTGGACCAATCCCCTCAGTTGGAATATTCAGTCTTCTCAGGGTCCTGGTTGCTTGCAGAATAGATGAGTGAAGGAGAAAGCCAAAACATGGTCCCCTGTGTTTGGTTTTTATACGGTTAGTTCATTTGCTTGGAGAATACATGTCTGGGGGCATTGCTGAGGTTACACCTACACTACAGCCCAAATCGATGCTCTGAGATTGATCCACTAGTGGTCTATTTAGCGGGTCTAGTGAAGAAAACCTGCCAAATCAACTGCTGATCACTCTACTCTCAACCCTGTTACTTTATACCAGAAGAGAAGAGTAAGGAAAGTCAACGGGAGAGTTTCTCCCATCAACCCCACCATGGTGTAAAACCCACGGTAACTCGATTTAAAATACATGGACTCCAGCTCCATTGTTCATGTAACTGGAGTTGTGTAGCTGAAGTCAACTTTCTGCTGTAGCGTAGATGTAGCCTGAGTCCCAGGCAAGGTTAAGAAACACCCCTGGTGTAGCCTCATGCAGATGAGTCATTGCATTGTAGCTCCATTGCCGGACAATGGCTGGTGAGGTCTGTTCTGTGGTTGTTGGTTACTTTTGTCACTATCTCTGCAGAGCTAGTATCTGGGCCCCTCTCAAGCCCACAGCATGTTTCAGTGGCAGCCATACAACACAATTATTATAATTCCATATGCATTGATGATCATATTTAGATGGAGAAATTACTTTCAGCAGATCAAAACCTTTCCCCTGACGCCTCACATAGCATGCTTTACATGATGTCAGATTTCCAGAAATGTTGGTGGTGGCCAGAATGACCAGAGCTCACATCCCTCCCCCATACAAACTCCCTCCCCCCACACCCACCTAAGGCTCTGGAATGGAGTTTGGGTGTTGGGTGCAGGTTCTGGACTGGGGCAGAGTATTGGGTTGCCAGGTGGGGATGCAGGCTCTAGAAGGGAATTTGGTTGCAGGAGGGGGTCTGGGGCACAAGCTTTGGGATGGGGTAGGTGACAGAGGTGCAGGAGGGGTGCAGCATGCAGGTTCTGGGATGGAATTTGGGTGCTGAGAGCAGGCTCAGAGTTTGGGTGCAGGAGGCGGTGATGGGACAGGCTCTGGCATGAGTTTGAGGGTAGGAGTGGGGAGAGAAGGTATAGTCTCTGGGAGAGAGTGACGGCTGTGGGGGGAGGGGTGCTGCACTTACTTAGGGACTAGGGCACCTCCTTCTGGCAGTGGCTCTCGGGGGACAAGGATTTCCATGCAGACACACCCCCCACATGTCCCTTGGCTCTGCCTGCTGTCCCTGATAATTTAAAATGCCTCAGGGGATGAAGGGGAGCCTTCTCTCACTGTAGCACAGTGGGGCTAGAGCAGCTTCAGGCCCTGGCTCCATGCTGCTGCTGACATGTCCCTGCTGCCTCTGTATAAGGGTATGCGCGTCTCCATGTGCTGCTTCCATGACCCAGAAGCAGTGCACAGAGATGCACATACCCCCATCCATATGCCAGCAGCAGCATGGAGTCAGCGACTGACTGGATCTGCTCTAGCCTTGTTCCACTGCTGCTGATGGTGGTGGGGCCTCGGGTCATTATAAATCACCTGGGGGTTGCAGGTGGGACCAGGGAACACACAGGGAGACCATGCAGAGGTGGCAGGTGGGGCAGGTGACAGGTGAGAAACCCAGTCCTAAATTTTGATGGAGCTGGGCCCCTGGGCCAAGAATATTCCTGGTGCCTAGCACCATGGGCCCATACTTGGCGCCTATGTTTCTTTTAGGGATGTAAGCGACTATTTGAGTCGCTACTCGACTATTCGCTTCTCCCTTGCTGCCTCTGTATCAGAAGCAGCAAGGGGGCAGGGGAGCGGGAGCTGGTGCTGGGCTCCTTCAAAGCCAGTTTCTTACAACCTTGCCTCAGTTACCTCCTTTCCCCTGGCACCCCAAGCTGTCATAGGTCTATTCTGGGGGAAATGGCTCATCTCTGGCTTCAAAAAGCTTGTGAAGAGTGCCGCAAACCACAGTAATGAGGACAGCATTGTTAACACTGACATCCCTATGGGTCTGTAAACCTTTCCAATGGGATTTCAAGGTGCCAGCAGCACATTCAACAACCACTCAACACCAGCTGAATTAAACCAGCTTTTGCCAAAGCCTCTGAATTCCAGGTTTGTTCATAAGCCAGGGCAAAAGAGGTCATATGTGGGGTCCTTCAAAATAACTGTGGGGGCAATAACTCCATTTATAACAATGTCATTTGATGGGAACAGTGTCCCAGCCTGATTGGTGAAAGCCCTGGCTCCATGCTCTTTACCAGGGCAGCCCAGGGGGATGTTCTTTTATGGTCTAGTAAGGCCTGCATAACAATGGAGTTAAACACTTTGGGTATGTCTACACTACAAAGTTAATTTGAAATTACAGCCATTATTTCGAATTAACTTTAATAGCGTCTATACATTTATACACTAAATTTAATTCAAAATAGCGGAGCGCTTAATTCGAATTTGGTAAACCTCATTCTACGAGGAGTAACGGCAAATTCAAAATAGCTATTTCGAATTAAGTGCTGTGTAGACACTTATTTCGAAATAGGGGGCCTCCAGCCCTTCCCAGTTTCCCCTGGTGGCCACTATGGGCACAACCAGGAAAACTCCTCTCCTCTCCCCCAGCCCCGGGGCCCTTAAAGGGGTAGAGTCTGGCCACTGGGCACGTGCCAGAGCCAGGCCTGCCAGCAGCCGCAGCCCCTCACCCAGTGGCCGAACAATGGCAGCCAGTGGCAGCCAGCCATTCCCCGCCCAGTCCCCCAGCACCCAGGGGCCAGCCAGGGGCCGTAGACGGCGTGCGCCCTCGTGGACTAGTGCAGAGATCATGGACCTTCTTGAGGTTTGGGGGGAGGCCCCCAGTGTCCATGATCTCCGCACTAGGCGGAGGAACGCGGCCGTCTACGGCCACATAGTGACTACCATGGCCAGAAAGGGCCACAGGCACATGCAGGAGCAGATGTGCCTCAAAGTAAAGGAGCTGTGGCAGGTGTACGCCAGGGCCACCATGGGCGGCGCCGCAGCAGGGGCTGACACCTGCCCCTACTTCCCCACCGTCGACCGCATCCTGGGGGGCGGGACAGCCCGCGCCACCATGCGGGGCAGCGAGCCGGGACTGGAGGACCCTGACCTGGGCACGGCAGAGGGGACATCACCAAGGGTGCCATGCCGGCAGGACCCCCAAGCTCTCCAGAGTCAGCAGGGTCATCCGGGGAGGACACACCAGGTAAGTGCCATCACCGTCCCCTACCCGGGGGGAGGTGGGGCGGGGAGAGAGACCAGGGACCGCACGTGTGGCCCTTGCCTACCACACATGGCACAGTGCACGTGCGAACACGTGCCATACCACCCTTGGGCAGGTGGCTCCAGCTGCGTGACACCCAGGGGCCGTGGTCCGATAGGCACACGCGTGTGTGAAGAGACCTGACAGGCTCCCGACCCTGGGGCGGGACACAGCAGGACGCCCTCCCTTCACACACCCCCTCTACACAGAGGCAGGGGACATCTCCCCCCACCTCAGCTGCACTATACACAGCACAGGGGCATGGGTGCAGTCTCGGGGCACCTCCCACTCCCGGGGATAGCTGGATATTCCAAACATGGCCTCTGGGCAAGCACAATGGCTCTGACAGTGCAGGGCACGGTCATCCTCACCTCGCAGAGGCGGGCTGGGCTTCACCCGCTGTGTCCCCAGGGAGAACTGACCACTTCTTTTCTTTCTCCACAGCCGCACCAGCTGCATGTGCAGGGCGCACCACCCCACTGGGGACATGCTCCCGCACTTGAGGGCTTCACAGGACCACTGCAGCACTGCAGGGGTACCACGAGCAGCACCTGGCGGCCCTGAGAGACCAGACCTGCATCATGGAGCAGCAGGCGCAGGAAGAATGGGTGTTCCAGAGGGAGCTGCTTGCCCAGGGTCATGCCATCTGTGCCTATCTGCAGACACTGGTGCAGAGCATGCTGCCTCGTGCCGCTCCCACGCCTGCTGCCTCCCCAGCTCCCACTGCTCCTCCCACTCCTTCTCCCCCTCCCTCCTCAACCTCCTCCTCAATCTCCACACCCCCCACCTCAAACTCCACACCCTCCTCCCCCCCCCCCAGGGACACCGAGGCCCCCGCACCCACTGTGGTGGGAGACATGTGGTCTGGCAAGACCCCCACCCCAAGCCCTGAGCTTCCTCTCCCCTTTCTTCCCCTTGCTTCCCCCTTCCAGCTCCCTCCTCCTAGTTTTCCCCCTCCCCTGTCCCACCCTCTCGCCTGCCCTCTCCTGCCTCCTTTCCCCAGTCTCCCCAGAGGTTCATCCCCCCCCCAGTTGTGTTAAATAAAGAGTTTCTATTTTTGAAAATACATGTATTTTATTTGATGTTAGGAAGGGGGGCTAGGGAGGGGTAAGTGGAAGGACATGAGGGAGGAATGAGGCACAAGCCCCCATTGGAGCAGACCATGGAGACTGTTAGTGCTTCTTGGGGCAGAAGCTCTCCCACAGGCCCCCCTGGATACTGACAGCCCCCCTTGGACCTCCCTGATGGCAGCCTGCAGAAAGTGCAGCCAGGCTGATGGCAGCGCATCCACAAGATGCACCAGAGTGCCCAGGGGCAGCTCTGTCTCCATGTTGCAGAGTGGTAGGTTGTCCCGAGTGAGGGCAACCAGAGCACTCCAAGACACAAATGCTTTGCTGTCCCTCATCGAGGTATACAAGCAAGCAGAGACACCTGAGAACTGGCTGTCTGGGATGGGGGGTAGGGTCCCTTTAAGCACCTCAGATAGCCACAGGCAGCAGCCCCACACAGGAGGTCCTGACCTGGTGCCCTGCCAGAACTGGTTCCGGCCAGCCTTAACTCCGATTCAGAGTACACTCAGTGTGGACGCGCTATTTCGAAATAGCGAAATGCTATTTCGAAATGCATTTTCTGTGTAGATGCATTAATTCGAATTAGCTTATTTCGAATTAACTATTTCAAATTAAGTTAACTTGAATTAACGTTGTAGAGTAGACATACCCTTTATAGTTTATGTACTCATGTGCATTTTGAGGTGGACAAACTATGGGCACATGAGTTTCATCAGTTATCGTGGCACAGTTTGGAAACCAAAAAAACAGCAATTACCTCATAAAATATTACACACACCTGATTGCCCTCAGGAATCTCCACCATCACTTTCCCCACAGTCAACCTGTCAACACCAAACTGATTGGCAATGGGCCTGCAGCAGTCTGTGGTAGCCAGCTTACAAAAGGCTACAGCAACCTGCTTCTGAAATGGCAGGGTGATCTTGTGCATGTGTCTTCATGCTGGTGATTTGGGGCAAGCTGTTCACCAAGCTCCAGACATGTGGCTTTTCACAGGCAAAAGTTCTGGGCCCATTTCTGTGTCATGATATGATCCCACCAGTCTGTGCTTGTGGTGCTGTGTTAGAAGAACCAGTCTACATAGCTGGCCTCAGTGGCTACTATACTAAGTGTACTGAGCAGCATCAGACAGTGTCAGTCTGCCAGACCAGGATACTCTTCTTCCTCTGCCTTCTCCTGCTCACCCTCTCTGTCAGGTGACTTTGGTGGGCCAAAAAATGCCACTGTAATGTCCACCAATACCTCATGGAAGCTCTGTCCATTTCCTAACACAGGTGTGAGAGCACATGTGAAAGACCTTCTTGAAAAGGGGTCTGGCTTCTCCATGGTGTTTGGCAGGTTTTTCAGACCCCTGGTAACACACAGGATGGGCAGTAAAGTTTTGCCATGGTGTACCATGGCCAAAAGGCTACAGCAGCCACATTTAGGAAGGATGCTAGTGGGATATGGTTGGTTTGGCTGGGGTCTGAGTGCTGTAGTGTGGATGCTAGATCCCCAGGTTCTATCCCATCTTAGAAAATTCTTAACACAGGGTTAAGAATCAGTGTCCATGCTCAAACCTGGAGCTCTTAACACAGGTCAGCTGACTCAAATCCTACTAACCCTGGGCTTACATTGCAGTGTGTAGACATTCCCTATAAGGATTCTGCTTACTCCTCCCAGCACAGGTACCTGTGTCTCCCAAAGCAGGTGCTGCCGCTCTCTCTCTTCTTTCAATTTTTTTTCTAAGCAATATCCAATGGTATGAGAAAAAACGCTGCATATAGTTGTTGCCCAGTTTCATAGAAAGTCGACAGTTTGCTAAACTGTGATGCCTACAAGAAATTAGCCCACTAATAACAGACACAAATAACTAGTTGGCTAATATCAGCATGGCTGAAGGTTAATTGGAATATTCCATAGAAATAAGAAAGCCATTGAATTATCCATATTGAATCAAAATGTGGTCAATTACTTGTCTAATTCTGTTATTTGTATGTTATGCCCTAACCCTCCATCCAGATGAGTCCTTGATTTGTTTTTAAATTGTGAGAGCTTTGGTCTGGGACTATCCTTTCTTTTATGTTTGTACAATGCTGCTAACATTATAAGTTCTTTGATGATGATGATTCATTAATAATTATTATGAATTCTAGACATGATTATGATGATCATCGCTAGTGTATTTTCTAATTTGTTGCTTGAATTCCTACATTTTCCTCTTTCTTTTCATCTCTCCTCTTTCCTAACTACATTATTATAGCCTTGAAACTTCTTCCAGAACTTCAGCTTCTCAAAACTTTATTGATCTTAGTGGAGTTGAACATAGTTACCTGAGAACATAATTTGGTCAGCAAGGTCTACACAGCCAGCCCACAAATACAATGTAGCAGACCATTGATCAGTATGTAACATAGTCCCTTTTACAAATTACTAGGAGATTTACATGGCACTTTTTTGGGTCCTTAACTCAATTAATTTTGGGTTTTTGGAAAATAAAATGAAAATGTCCATGCTTTATTTAAATCACTGCTCTGGGGTGGGGCTGGAGATGAGGGGTTCAGCATGCAGGCTGTGCTTTGGAGAGAGAACTACCTCAGCCCTCTCTCATTACAGCAGCTAGGGGATCAGTGAGATGTGGCTCTCCATGGCCGCTGCAGCTCAGTGGGCACAGCCACGTCAGGAATTCAATTAATCTGCCCCCAATTCATCTGCCCCCTGCTCTCCCCAGCCAGAGTGAGGAATGCAGCAAAGGAGAACAACCACCAATGTCCCCATATCAATCGAGGGGAGGAGCTTCAGCTCCCTGCCCTCTCTAATGGGTGGCTGGGGTGGGGGAGGGGGGGGAAGAGGTGAGAGGTTTGGGATTGGGGCAGGCTGGGTGGGAGTGTCCCCAGCCAGCCCCTCTCACCTGCCTGGTGATTCTGTCTCCTTTTTGTATGGTTTTATGAGAAGCAATCCCATTCCAAGCACATTTCATTTTCCTGGCACTACCAAATGCTGACCTTGTTTTAAGTTATAATAAGAGGAAGCTGCCTGCCAAATTTGGTGGTCCTAGCTCTTACCATTTAGGAGGAGTTCTTGAACAGACAGACAGACAAACTCTCTCAGATATATTGTTGCTCAGGTCCTTAACTCAAATAAGCATTGTTTTTCTTCATTTAAATCATTGCTCTGGGGTGGGGCTGAGGATAGGGGGGTTCAGGATGCAGGCTGCCCTGGAGAGAGAAGACAAGCCCATTCTTCTCTTACTGCAACACCTTGGGGCCAGGTGAGAAGTGCCTACCCATGGCTGCTGCACCTGCAGTGAGCACAACCCCAGAAGGGGTGCATGCCCCCCAGTTCGGGGACAGATAGACACACAGAGACACAGAGGCTGTGGCTACACTGCAGGGAAAAGTCAGGAAAAGATACGCAAATTGTGCTGTACAATTTGCGTATCTTTTTCAGCTTTTCTTCTGAAAGAGGCTTTTCTGACATTTGGCCCATCTACACGGGGCCAAATGTTGGGAGGAAAACCCTCTTTCAGAGCATCCTTTCTTCCTCATAGAAAGAGGTTTACAGGGATGCCAAAAAAATGCATCTGCTTTTCTGAAAATTTTTTTTGGAAAAGCAGACACGTTCCTTGGACACAGAAGAGCTTTTCTGGGATACCTCTGGTATCCCAGAAAAGCTCTGCAGTGTAGACATAGCCAGAGACACAAACTCTCTGAAATATATAGTAGATAGCTGTACTTTTCTCCCCCCATGTCCCTTCTGGTCCAATGAACATAAGAACATAAGAATGGACATATTGAGTCAGACCAACAGTCCATCCAGCCCAGTATCCTGTCTGCCGACAGTGGCCAATACCAGATGCCCCAGAGGGAGGGAACACAACAGGTTATCCTCACGTGATCCCTCCCCTGTCACCCACCTCCAGAGAAACTGAGGCTAGGGACACCATTCCTACCAGTCCTGGCTAATAGCGATTGATGGACCTAACCTCCATGAATCTCTCTCTTTTTTTTAAACCCCATTAAAGTCCTAGCCTTGAAGTTTTAGCTGTCCCAGTCCCCATCTCTGGCTCCTTGCTGTCCCCCTGTGGTCATTCTGCAGTATAACTGTCCCTCCTGCCAGTCCCCTCCCTTTCCATTTTATGAAAAACAGTTGCATTCCAGACACATCTCATTGTCAGGGCACAACCAAACCCTGACTTTGCTGTAAGTTATGATAAGAGGAAGCAGTATACTAAATTTGGTGGTCCTAGCTCTTACCTTTTGGAGGAGTTCTTGAACAAATGGACTCGCAGACAGAAGACAGATAAACGCACATTTCTAAAATATATTGTAAGATTTTCATTTTGATTGGCTCCTGTTAACGCTGAGTCTGAAAAGTGAAATGAAGGAAACCTATTTGTTCTTTGTTTTGGTAACATGTTAAATAGGTATTTTTCCAAGGGCAGAAACCGTCTTTTTGCTCTGTTTTTACAGGGCCTACCACAACTGTGTGCTCCTGCATAACTAGGACTCCTAGATGGAAAGCTAATACAACTCATAATACTGTTAATATGAATGATTATAATCATCATTTACTTTATGTATGTCTTAAGCAAAATAGTAGCATTCAGATAGGGTGATTTCTGACCTCCTGCAGCTCTTAATATCAAAATAAAGATGGTTATCAGTATTATAATTGCAAATCAGAACATGCTACAAAGCAGTGCAGTTATTTTATTGGCTATTGTATGTCCTTCAGTAAATGTCACAAATCCATGAGATGTCCCTGAGCACTGCATTTGAAATTTGGGTCTCAAGTCCAGTTTGTTAAAAGTATAAAATGTCAGGTACTTGGGCAGCTCTCTACTGCTTACACCTCAGACTATGCTCAAGACCCTAAAATGTCCCACCAGCAGTAAGGATCTAGAATGTAGTACATTCAACAAACTGGCTCCCCATATACCTGATTCAGGGCTTTGATACTTGGGGCGTGGCACCAATTTAACTTAAAATGTGATTTCCAAATGATTTTCTTTACTGAAAAAGGCCGCCTGGCATGTTATGGCAGTTTCAATCCTGCTTATTTCAGTCTGATTTAAGTCGATTAGGAACTGGTTCAAGCTAAACCAAGATAAGTCACAAAATGAAGTAAGAATGTGTCCACACAGGGGGTTGCACAGACAAGTTCAACCAAACTGGTTTAACCGAAGCAGTGTACGCAGCTATGTTGAAATTTGTATCTAGATGATCCGGGCAGAGCGAATCCAAATAGTGCGCCTCCCCCAGCTTGCGGGTAAGTCCGAGGGTAGAATGTGAACCTCGGTGCTCTGCTAAGCGCACCTGCTTTGGTTCGGCCACTTCTCTCTTGATGGGGCTCCCTCCGTCCTTCCTTCAGAGCCACCGTGGAACAGCGAGGCGAAGCAGCGAGGCAGGTGGTAACTGCGTCTGGGTTCAGGCTGGGGACTGCTAGCGCTTTTCAAGCCTCGGAGGGTCACTGCAATGCGCCCCAGCTGGTGCCAACGAGAGAGATCCCCGAGCCCTGTTCATGTTACAAACCAAATTCGTTTGGGAAACCCCTGCCCTTCCCAAAACCCCCGGAGCGAAGTAGCATCATCGGGGCTCTCGGTTTGGAGCTGTGAAAGACTGCGTTTCCCTGGAGCATCCGGAGCACTCACAAACCGACAGCAACACGTGGTCCTGTGCTCCCAATCCTGGTCTCCCGCGCTCCCCCGGAACCAGGATTTGATCCCCTGTGGTGGCGCGTCAGGGTCCCCCAACGCCTGCACCCCCGTAATGGCACGGACAGACTCCACCAGCCAGGAGAATAGAGGGAGTTTATTGCTTCTCCAGGATACAGCACAGCACAGATGTCATCTGGTTACAGGAACCAGGCCTAGGATGCCTCAGCCCCCCTTGAGATGGAGGATGCTGGGCTCCTAAATTCCAGCCCCTCTGGGCCCTAGGCTGTCTCCTCCATGATCCCAGACAGAACTAACTCACTCACTTCCAGCCCTGCCCCCAGCCAGGTCTGGCCCGGCCCCTTCCTTTCCACTGTTCTGCTCCATGGGAGATACCTGTCTGACTAGTTTTGAAGCCCCCCTTGCATAATGACTCATCCCCTGCCCTGCTGGGCCCTGCTGCAGACAGCAGCCAGGGGAGGTCACCGACAACCCACTGCCCAGCATAGCAACCAGCAAGGTACCCACACTATGTCGCATCCCCCTACAGGTGTATGCGAGGTGTGCTCAAGCCGGGAAGCTTCTGTCTGATCTCTTCGGACATCCTAGAGAAACGAGGAAAGGGGGACTCGGATATTGGGCCGAACATTTGCCTTCAGGCCCGGGGACTGCGCCGCCCCAAACCTTCTGCTCTCACCGCTCAGTCCTGGCAGGCGGGACTGGGCTACGCTAGGGCGCGGGGCAGGGAGTTGGATTCGAATCCCCGCTGCTCTCCAGACCCCAGAAGAAAGCGCTGCGTGTCCTCGGTTATGGGTTCGCACGTGTCCTGGCTTTCCATTGGGCAGGAAAGGTGTAGGCTCTGGAGTGGGAATGTAAAGGCAGGAGTCCTCGCCGTGTGCTGATGGTACGATCGGCCCGGCGAAGAAAAGTTTCCCTGGAGTCCCTTGCGTTTCTGAAGTCACACGATATCGATTAGACCAACTTCCCTGACTCCCCCTCCCCAAAGAGCTAAAACCTTGGTGGGTATAACCTAGCCACCTATCTCTTGGGGGTTTAGTACGCGTCTCGCTGCTGGGTGAGGTGTAAATAACAGAGTGTTGTGGAAAGGGAGACAGGATGGTTACATATGAATAAACTGAAAATCTTGCTGCCTCAGAAATTCATCTGAGGTCCCCGCCTTGTGGTCTCTCTAATGGGACTTTATGGTTCCACCTTCGAGATTTTTTAACTACAGCTGGACTGAGAGGATCAGTGCAGAAGCCACGCCGGGGTTTCCTCTTCGTCAGAGCAGGGATTAACCGTGGTAATAAAAATAGCAATCCAAACAATTTGTTGCCGCTGTGAAGAAATACGGCTACCCTGAGAGATTGGAGACGGACAGCTCCCCAGCTAGATCAGCCGGAGCGTCTTTTTGACGCTTTTTTACTCGTCTTCAGGATATCTACGGATGCGATTTATTTATTTCACACAATCGCATTACCTCAGCTGGCCTTTATTTGCAACAGAAAGGATCCGCGAGAGTGTGACAATGTCTGACTCATTTCTCGAAGGGAGACCAAGCTAAAAGCATCTGGGAAAATAACTTTTCCAACACTCAGGGTCTCTTTGTTCCTTCAGCCTAATACATTATCATCCTTTCCCCCAGGAATGCAGCGATCTGCGTGCCACGATCTGGGTGCTTGATCTGTAATACACCAAAGCCAGGAGTGAGTTTTAAAATCCCCCCTCTACCCCCCCCCCGTAACCCTGTGAACAGTACAGAAGCAAAAATGCCACACGTTACATTTAATGCTAATCATAACCTCGGAGGAGCTGGGCTTTGTCCGTCTGCCTCTCTATTAAACCCCAGGCACATCTATAGTATGGCACACACAACATATACATACACTACTAAAACATTGCACATAATTCTTAGTCCAGATTAATTCATTTTAAAATCCAGATTGTATTAGGACTGCAGGCCAGAACCCTTTTTTATTTCTTAAGAAAACAAATACAAAAATACAGCTGTTGGTAGATTGTCAGTTAAATAGACACGGGATAATTGATAGTATGGCCAGATGACTCAAAACATCCATCCGTTATTTGCGCATCAGCATTCGCTCACCGGCCAAATGGCGTCAACGATTTTAAAGCCAGAAACATTCCCCTCCCCTTGATTGTAACACAAATCTCATGTGTTGGGTAGCTTCCTAATAACTCCTGCTAAATGTTTGCCTTGGCGTTTGGGACACTGGAGATGGGCACAGTGTGAGGCGCCTTTGGCAAAGGCTGTCTGAGGCAGGCTTCTTTTCTAACGCCTGTTGTGCAGGGAGGCCGCCTGAAAGTCGGAGAGAGTGAGGGTGAAAAGCGTTCAAGGAGCGCAGACGTTTAGGGGATACTGAACCGGATCGAGGCGACAGATCCCGTCATCACTTTTAAAGCAGAACTCCCCTTTGTGCGCACTGGGGAATTCTGCTTAAAAACCCGACGGCTCGGTATAGTCCCGAGTTATTTTCTGTAGGCAACCTTACCAAAGTGACCAGTTCACTGCGTTTTCCGCGCCAAGATCCCAAACCTGCTCCTATTTGGGAAGGTGCCAAACTAACTAGGGGTAATCATCTCTGGCATCGGGGATCGTTGGTTCTAACAAGCGTATCAAATGTTGCTGGTAGGGTCATGCAGTGGTCTGAGATCAGCGTTCAAAGAACCGCCATACCATCTAACCAAAAGGCTCACTGCGACTTTCTCAGCTGGCATTCTGCAGCACTGTAGGAATTCCTGGGCACCTAGAGCGCTCGCAGCCGGGAAGCGCATGGGTGGCCCTCCATGGCTGGCTGTGCAGGGGGAGAATGGAGAGCTCTGTACAGTTCTATCTCATCTAAAATAAAACCAGACTGAATGGAGAAGTGATTTGGAGAATTAAACCACGGGCTAGGCGTGGCATTTTCCTCTTTCAAGTTATTAATGGGGGAAATGCCATTTAAAATGTGTTACTTATTTGCTACTAGTAAATGTAACTCCCGTGTTCGTTATTGGGATGACAGGCAAAGATTCACAACTTTCCTGGCCAGTAAGTACAGATCAATGAGAGAGGAGGGGAACGCCTGGATACCGGGGGACATAGTTTTCCAGAAAAATATCAGTCTTCTAATAAGCATGGCATCAAGCCGAAAGCGCTATTCCCAGGGTTCAGGATTACAGGCATCTTTTGTTTTAAAAAATTGCTCTAAGGAATGAACGTCGATATTCCTCACTATGTGTCATCAAAGAAGCCCACATGCGTTAAATTCCAGCAGGACAATCACTCACTGGTCTAAGAAGAGATGCACATGTTATAAAAATATGCTTTAAGTGATTCTTATATGTTCTAATAATTATATGTTGGACAAAAACATATTTAGGGGGAGGGAGGCAATCATGCAGGTAAGCCTACCACATATATATATGTCCGTGTACCCAACTCAATCGAATATACGTAACACACAAGCATTCTCTGGAGATCTGTAGGTTACACCGATCGCGGCTTTTTTTAAAAAACAAAGGCATCACGTAATGTCTTTATGCAAAAAATTTATTATTGTTTTTTACATAAATAAATAAATAAATATCTTCAGGTATTACAGAAACCATACAATCACATAGCTATGGGCCTGAAAGAAACGCCATCAAGCAAACCTTACAAACAAAGCCAACCCCTCTCCCCCCAGATCTCTCTCCTTCAAAACCAAACAAACCAAATCGCCAAACCCAAGTTCACACTTCATGACCTGCCTCTAAAGATCACCGCAGCGATCCTGTGTGTGCCCCCGCGTTAGCTTTGGAGAGGGACGAAAGGCTGGGAGATAATAAAGCGGAATGGCTGTAGACCACTGATACAAATTACAGAACTCGTCCCTCCCCCCGGGCTGAAAAATAGATTGCTCTGGACATTCGCTGTTTATCAGATACAATGAATCACAGTTCACAACACTGAGGTGGGGCGAGGGAAGCGTTTTGCCTGCTGACAAAACAAAAAACCCCTCGCCACACGTCAAATAGCAACAGTTGGCAACATTTAGGCTCACACGGACAGTTTATTTACAACGGAACCATCGATATAGCGGCATTCACAAGGTTTCTAAAAAGGCCCGAAAGTCCTTTGTAAATTACATTAAATATACAAAACGGTATAAAATCCTTCCACAGAGTTTTGGCACGGGACAGGGCCAGATCCCCTTCTGCTCTCGGGGGTTAGTCTCTGGGGGCTGTGAGGCTAGGGAGTGACTGTGAGGTCTCTATCGTCTTTCCCTGAGGAGGACGGAGACATGGGCAAGTCCTCGTCGTCTTCCGAGCACTTTGTGGTGGCCAGAGAGGAGCATTTGCAGCTGTGGGCAGAGCCCCCTCCTCGGTGGGAGCTGCTTTTGCCTTCTTTCTTGTGCTTGACGCGGCGGTTCTGGAACCAGATCTTCACCTGCTTCTCGGAGAGGTTCAGGTAGGTGGCTATCTCGATGCGCCGGAGCCGGGAGAGGTACATGTTGGAGGCGAACTCTCTCTCCAGCTCCAGGAGCTGCGTGCTGGTGAAGGCGGTGCGCATCCGCTTGCTGCTGGGCAGCTGGCTAGAGGTGCTGTCTGGAGAGGAAAGCGGACAGTCAAGACTTTGTGGCGCTAAACCAGCTGCGCCCACACTTGTCCTAGGGGCGCATTTTGGCGTCCGGGAAACCTCCCCACATCGCGGAAGCTCCCAGATCCCCGAGCCACGCAGCCAGCGGTTGCCCCTACCAGCGCCACAGGGTGCACGATTGCAGGGCTGCGCCTGGGCGGCGGGTGGCATGCCCCCCCAGTCAGCCCCTGCCACGGATGTTAGATGGCCCGGCACGGGCTGGATCTGGCCTGCGCTGTAGTGCCACACGCCCCCTTGCGCATCCCTGCCCAGGCTGGGCCCGGCAGAGCCTGCAGCCCTCCCCCCACCCATTGCACCCAGGGCACACTTTGCTCCCCTTAGGGCCAGCAGCAGCCGGCCTCGGGCCCTGGTTACCCTGCCCTAGCCCGCCCAGCCTGGGGGGCGCACGGGGAGTCGGGCAGGGCAGGAGCGGGCCCGCCGGGCGGGCACTTACCCACGGAGATGCAGTGGAACTGGCGGGGGTCGGGCAGGGGGTAGGCGCCCTGGTAGAGGGCCGGCGCGTGGCTGAGGCTGACGGCGGCGGAGGCCGAGTGCTGGCGGGCCAGGGGTGCGTGGCAGTACTGCGAGCCGAAGGGCGGGAAGGAGGCCTTGAGCAGCGGCAGGCCGGGCGGCGGCGGGTGCAGCGGCGAGGCGGCGGCGCACAGCGGGCAGACGCACAGCAGCCCGGCCTTGCGCGAGTGGCAGGCGCCGGGGGGCAGCCCGTGCAGCGGGTGCGAGGGGTGCACGGCGTAAGGGAAGAGGGGCGGCGGCGGGCTGCTCTCGCCCTTCTTCTCGCTCGCCTCCCGCAGCACCAGCGAGTCCACCAGGAAGGAGCGCGGCATCTCCCTGCGCTGCCGGCCCGGCGCCGTGCCTCGGGGTGCTGGCCAGCCCCAGTGGTGCTGAAAGGCGCCGGGCGCGCCGCTTAAATAAGGCCCCTGCCATGTGATGGCGACGCCAGGAGCGGCCGGGGCTCTCAATAGGCTTTTTGTGCCTGGTCTCTTGGCATTCACGCTGCACGCTTCCTCATTATTTCCCTTGTTAACTAAATGAACTGCATAATGTACTCCATTCTTGTCAGCCCCACCCACGCCGCGCGGGCCGGGCGGCCGCTCCCCTCCGCTCCCTTTGGCGGGGTTATTGGCTCACTCGCCCGCAGCTCCAGAGTCCTGCCTCGCGCTCTTGCGCGCTCCGCTGTCCCCCCCCATCTCTCCCCCCCCCCCGAGCAGCTTTTGCCTTCTGCAGCAGCTATTTCATCTCACTGCCCCTTCCCTCGATAGCCGGCCACCCCCGGTTGCCTTCCCACCTGGGCGGCAGCTTCGCTCGCCTCCCCACCCCCTCCGGGGTCCCGCAAGCGCCCCCGCAACTTCTTCCTCTTCTCCCCCTCTTCTGCTGCGCTTTTCCACAACTCGCCCACTAGCTCCAGACCTTCTCTTTGTGCATTAACAGGAGCCCGATCCTTCGGTTTTGCACCCACTTCTCCTGCCATTCCTGGCAACAGGGCGAGGCAAACCGTATGCATCCAGCCGTCTAAACTATGTGTCTGTCTAGCGCGTGAACATGAAGCGAATGCTCCGTATTCTTCACCTGTTGCAATTCACCACGGAAAAGCAGCAGCACCGTCGCCTGTCTGCCGACAGAGAAGCACCTTGGATACACATGCAAGACGTGCAAAGTGCACACGCACGCTTTGTGCATGCTGCAGATCTGTATTCCCGCCTGTCTCGGGTTGTAGATTGGTGGATCTTACAATTCTATATAATTCGAGTAAATAAACAAATACACGTACGTCCCTGTTCATTTTAAACCACTTGAATTGTAATAGGCTGCGATGCGGGTTAGTCCTGTCTTTCTGGCTACACAATAGTTAAACAACTTTAAATACCGTGCACTGATTAAACAGGCTTTGAAATATTTCGGCTTCAGAGCAGGTTTAAGAATTCGCTTTCCCCTCCCATACAGTGAAAATTAGCATAAATAAAAGACGCGGTATCTTTATATGTCAAGGAAAAGGATCTTTAAAGCATACAACGCGAGCTAGATCTAATGTCTATACACCCTCTTTCTCTCTCACACACACATACACCATTCAACAATTCAGTACCTGAGCGAGGCATTGAATTGTGTCGGTGTATAAGGCAAGGGAATGCTTTTGTTGGTGATGTTCACTATTAGATGGTTGGTGTTGTTTAATTTGTAGGTTGGTAAAGAATGCAGATCAATAAAAGGCGTTTATACGAACACATCTTTCTTCAACCCCTTATCACTTAATCCATCTTGGGGCTGTAAACCCCCTTTTCAAATGTGAAGAAAATGTGTTGATAGATCATAACATAACCTGCCATCTAAAAATACCCAGCGGATTTATTATTTTAACAAGGAAGAAAGCTATAGACTAAAATGCCGGGAAACAATGCAACTCTGTGTTTCTGGCTTGTACTCCCTATTCACATTTCCCACAGACAAGTTTTGCCCAAGACAAGTTTGGCTGTCTGAGCCTAGAAATGTATTTGCATGTTTTTTCAATTTTAAAAACCAAGTATACAAAAGAATGACAGTAAAAACAGAAGTCTGAGCTCGCCGAAGATCCCCAGATTTTTAGTGTATCTTTTCCCGCGGGAGCTTTAAATTTTTTTTAGAGATATTTTTAATGCAGATGTTTTTCTTGAATTTGAGCCCGGGAAGAGGTAAAAGCTTCCTGTTGGGAAATGACTAGCCTTCGAGGGAGTGTAGATTTCTAGCCTCAGGCTAAGAGATTCCTGCTGCCCGAAGGCTGGACCCCGGGGCTCCCAGCCACAGGGAAGCAAAGGGTTAACAGACCCTGAATGCACACCAAGCCCAAAGCTACTGGGAAAGCATATCCAAAAAATAACCAGTTTTTTCTCCAGCCGCTAGACCTTATTGAATGTCATTGAAGAAAGTTTTGAATGCCAGATAAAGAGAGGCGAATTAAAGTGTGTGACAGCAGAGGATAAGCAAACACAAAGAGAACTCTGTCACACTTTGGGCAAAATCCGTGGGCTTTTTACCAAGCCTCTTCGCTATGATTGAATTAAGTAATAGGAAAACATTTTCTTTCAGTTTAGAGCCATTAGACAAAAACTTCAAAGCGAATAACACTTTTTAATGTGCAGCCCAACAATGGAATCAGTTTTGTGCTGAAATGTTGAAATGGTTTGTTGTGCCACTGTGGGCTGCAAAAACCCAGACTGCAGCAAAATAGCATCCTTCAGTCCGATTTTATGAGAGCTTGAAACGATCACAGACCTTTAATCCTACGGCTTTACACTCCTCTTTTCAGTGCCAAGCCTGCTTCCTATGTTTGTTTTCTGCAAGCGAGCCTGGGTATGCGGTCTTCATACAGTATCAGGGGGCAGATAAAAACACTTTCACAGAAGCGATGCAAGCTACAGGTAACACGCCGGAAAATAACCCAACAAGAACTACAAACGAGCAATTTACATCATGAGCTTTCCCTAGTTTCTTCAGACACTTCCCTTCCATGGGAAGATTCATTTGCAAGGGGCTGGAAAATCCTAATGCAACCGCAGCTCTAGCTATTTCAATGCCTCTCACGATGTGCAATGGGTGTACTTGTGTAAACCATATAAAAGTGGGGGGGGGGTGTGCAAAGGGAGAGACCACTGGTACGGATTACAGTGTCAAGGTTTTGCCACCCCTGACAAATGCGCGGGAAGCCATTACTGGCTTAAGACTTCTTGTCAGTAAATCTTTCCGAGGTGGGCTGGCTGCTGGCTGACCTCGGGCTGTTACCACACGTTAGCTCGTCCACATCGCAAAAGCCTAATTCCTTCCTGATAGGGTTGTCAGTGCTGGAACTGGGGAGAGGAGGGAGAGTTGGAGGCGGCTGGCCATCACCGGCACCCTCCCTTGCCCCTCCTCACTGCTGCCACCTGGCAAAGGAAAGTTGCTCAAAAAAGTTTAAACATATCACTAGTTGGGGGGGATGGGGGGAGATACCATCCCTAACTGTGGGGGGGGGGGCTGGTGAAGGGGCATACCATCATCACTAATTGAAAGATGAGCCTACCATCATGGGGGCACACCATCAGTATCTGGGGGGAGAGAGACTAATTGGTGGGAGGTACAATATCACGAATTGGAGGGAGAAGGGCACACCATCACTATTTGAGGAGGCATCATTTGGGCCACCTCATCACTATGTGGGGGTGCGGGGACATACCATTACTATTGAGGGGAAGGTTGCATGTCATCACTAACTGAAGAGAGAGGACCGACATCAGGGGGAGCATACCATCATTTCTGGGGGAAGAGGAGGGTATGCCATCACTAATTGGGGGGGTGGGCAGGCCCTCGCTCTGTGGAAGGGATGGGAACACCATTAATCATTGGGGAAAGGAGAGCAGAGGATATATCATTACTATCTGGGGGAGGGTGCACACACACTAGTTCAGTGGTGAAGAACCTCAGGTCTGGGGGCTGGATGTGGCCCCTCACTTGCCTGGATCCAGCCCCTGAGGCAGCGCCCCCCCCCCTGCACTGAGGAGCCTGTGCTGGCACTCTAGCCCCCTTGCTGCCCCACCATGGTGCTGGAGCACACAAAATATACTAGGCTGGGCCCCCCTAGGCTCTGGTATGCAAGGGGAATGTGGGGAGTGGCTTTCTTCTCAGCTGGGCACCACGCCAGTGAGGGTGTTTTGTGTGAGGACCACTACTGATTTTTCTGTGGGTCAACAGCCCCCAATCCAAAAAAGGTTCCCCACCCCTGCACTAGCTGGTGAAAAGGAGGATCTGTTGTCACCGTCTGTGGGGTGGGCATACAAACACAAAGTGGGGTGAGAGTAGGAGGTACCATCACTGTTTGTGGTACCATGGACATACCATCCCTATTTGCAGGGAAGAAATATCATTGATAACTGGGGGAGAGAATGAGAAATTATCACTATTTGGATGTGGATATAACTTCATTCCCCCCACCATCTACAGTTTGAGAACCTTGTATGTTTATTAAAGATGCAGGAAAATAAAAATCACAAGCTGTTATTTAACCATGAATGGTGCACCATGCAACTGACTGACCAAAGAATACATATTACAGTGGTGATCACCTAATGTATACACTCATATGTATTGGCCAAACAGTTCTTGTATATTCTTGGAAGTCAATGGAACTACCCATGGAGGAAGGTAAAGGTAACTGGTGGAGAAGCTGGGCCTTAAGGCCAACATCTTCAGATCGTGCTGACAAAATCAGGCTCCTAAACTAATGGTGCGTAGCCTTTTTTGATCCGCAACCCCCGTGCCACAGGTGCCACCAATTGCTGGGCCCAGCCCCTGGCCGGCCAGATCTAGGCACCATAGGGGCCGTCAACTGCTGGGCCCAACCACCGGCTGGCTGGATCTAAGCATCGAAACCCCCCGGGAAGACATCCACAACCCCTTTGGGTGTCACGACCCACGGGTTGTATACCACTGTCCTAAACCCATGCAATCTAATTCCATATACCTTGGGGTAGCCTGATCATTATCAGGACTGAGTGCCAGTAGCTCCTGTGGTAGGAATGGAAGCTGTGAAATTTAGTACAATTTACAACCAGAGGAAACTGGCACAGTGGAAGAGCCCCTGAAAATAATGGTGGTGGATATAAAGGTGAGGCTGGATGAATGAAAGAAGAGAAGGCAAAAGATCTATTTATTCCATCTATTTATTCGATGATGGTAAGACAACCCGGGACAAACTTCTGTCTCAGAATTGTGATAGAGATGCAGCTGTGTTAGTCTGGTCTAGCTGAAACAAAAGACAGAACTATTTAGCACTTTAAAGACTAACAAGATGGTTTATTAGGTGATGAGCTTTCGTGGGCCAGACCCACTTCCTCAGATCAATACGTGGAAGAAAATCGGCACAACCATATATACCAAAGTGATACAATCAAAAAAATGAACGCATGTGAAATTGACAAATCAAATTTTAGAACAGAGTAGGGGTGAGGGGCGTAGGTTAGTGTCTGTGAGGTAATGACATAGGGGTGATAATAGGGGAAGTTTCTGTGAGGTAATGACATTAGGGGTGATAACTGGGGAAGCTATCTTTGTAATGGGTGAGATAATTAGAGTCTTTGTTTAAACCCATACATAAAGTGTCAAATTTAAGCATGAATGACAATTCTGAAGCTTCTCATTGAAGTCTGGAGTTAAAGTCTCTTTGAAGCAATATGCATGTTTTAAGGTCACTGAGGGAATGGTCAGTCTGGCTGAAATGGCAAGCACCAGCTTTCTCTCTGTGAGAGAGTCTTATGTCTGTTTTGTGTGCATTGATTCTTTGGCGAAGTGTCTGAGACGTTTGTCCAATGTACATAGCAGACGGACACTTTAGGCACATGATGGCATAAATAATATTTCTGGATGAACAGGAATATGTGTTCTTGATCTTGTAACTGGCATGATTAGGTCCAATAATGGTGTCAACAGAGTAAATATGTGGACAAAGCATATTGATAGGACCATCTAACCTCAGGTTGTCTCCTATAGACAACCACCTAACCTCAGGATGATTCTTACCAACAACCACAGGACATACCACACTAATACCAACCCTGGAACTTTCCTTTGCAACAAACCCCGGTGCCAGCTTTGTCCACATATTTTCTCTGCTGCCAGGGCCCGGAAAAGGCAGTGATTTCCTGGTCCAGGGTAGAGATCATGGACCTTATTCAGGTTTGGGGGGATGCCCCCAACGTCCATGATCTCTGCACTAGACAGGGGAACGCAGCTGTCTATGGCAGGATAGCTGCCAGCCTGGCCACTAAAGGCCACATGCGAACCCAGGAGCAGGTTCTCATGAAAATCAAGTTGGTCCAGCAAGACCCACAACCCTGAGCCCTGAGCTTCCCCTCCCCCTTTTTCCCCTTGCTTCCCTCCTTCCAGCTCCCTCCTCTCAGGTTTCCCCCTCCCCTCTCCCACCCTCTCTCCTCCTCTCTTCTGCCTCCTTTCCCCAGTCTCACCAGAGTTTCATTCCCCACCCCCAGTTTTGTTAAATAAAGAGAGTTTGTGTTCATGAAAATACATGTATTTTATTTAACATCAGGAAGGGGGATTAGGGAGGGGTAAGTGGAAGGACATGAGGGAGGAATGAGGCACAAGCCCCCAGTGGAACAGATCAGGGAGGCTCTTAGTCCTCCTCAGGGTGGAAGCTCTCCTGCAGGGCCTCCTGGATACTGACAGTGCCCCCGAGGGACCTCCTGGATGGCAGCCTGCAGAAAGTGCAGCCAGGCTCCCAGCAACATGTCCAAGAGAAGCACCGGAGTGCCCAGGGGCAGCTCTGGCTCCATGTTGCAGAATGCTGTGGTGTCCCGAGTGAGGGCAATCAGAGCATGCAGAGACAAAATGCTTTGCTGTCCCTCAGCGAGGTAGGAAAGCAAGCAGGGAAACCTGAGAACTGGCTGTCCAGAGGGGATCCCTTTAAGCACAGGCCTCAGATAGCCTCAGGCAGCAGCCACACAAAAGTAACTCCTGACCTGATGCTCTGCTGGACCTGGTTCCAGCCGGGCTTAAATATGATTCAGCGTCCACTCAGTGTGGACACACTATTTCGAAATAGCCAAATGCTATTTCGAAATGCATTTTGTGTATAGACGCGTTATTTCAAAATATCTTATTTTGAAATAACTATTTTGAAATTAGATATTTCAAAATAATGCTGTAGTGTAGAAGTACCCTTAGTCTATAAGGTGACACAGCACTCCTCGTCCCTTTTGCAGATTCAGACTAACACGGCTACCCCTCTGATACATACAGAAAGCCTGCCAAACAGTCAGTGAGGTCATAGACAATTGGTATGCTAAAGGAGCAATCAAGGAAGATAAGGCTGTGTGGAGATACGAAAAGATATCTTTGCACTGGTCTTCACTGCAGAGTCTATGATGGAGATTGCCACACCCGAGTCATTCTTTTTAAGTGACAGAATCAAGTAACTGTGCCAAAGTGTGGTGTTAACAGAAGAGGTTTTGGAACAAAATTATAAATTAAACAGTAATAATTCCCTATGACCAGATGGCATTCACCAAGAGTTGTGAAGGAACTCAAATATGAAATCTGAGAACTATTCACTGTTATATGTAATCTATAACTTGAATCAGTCGCTCTACCAGATGACTGGAGGATAAATAATTACACTGATTTTTTTAAAAATAATTACAGGCCAGTAAGCCTAACATTCTGTAGTGTTGTATACTGCACTGTGACCTAGACAAAGCCAATTAAAACAGTAATATGAAAGGTACACAGTAAACCATTCTGACACAATACATCACAGATTTTCATAGATTTTTCAGGAATACCATGCCCACCTCAGATTGCAGATCCTCCAGGGCAACCAGTGTACTGTTAAATTAACTTCCTGGTTTACTGCTTGACTCTCTGAATAGCACCTCAGGAAGTGTGGGAAGTGAGATTTATGCACAGTTACATTCATTTCATTGTTATCTGTCTTCTCTGAATTGCTACAGAGCCAAGCTTTGCTGACAAATGAACAGTGAATGTGTAGTATATATGGCATTTCACATAACTATGTAAATGAATACAAGAGAGATTAATAACTCTGACTCAGAAAAGGTATGCAGGGTCAAACTCTACCTGGGAGATGCAGAAAGTCCTGAAGGGAAATTTGCAAATTTATTTGACAAAGCTGCTCAAGAGCAGCACAAGCCACCAGTCCCTGTGCTCCTGGCAAAGAAACTTGCCAAAAAAGGCAGAAGTGGCAGAGGAATATTCCACCCCACAGTACCATATTCTGTTTCAGTCTAATGGCTGGCGCAAAACGCACAAGTCCTGTGGGGAAGACTGTGCTTGTATGAGTCACAAGGTCCCAGAGCCTCAAAGATATTTGGGCACTTAACTACCTTTGAGGATTAGGACCAATGTTCTCAGTGCTCCTCCTATGGTGGTATAGATCTTCCATATCCTCTACTCACAGACAGTAGTTAAATGTTGATATCTCATGCTGTGTAACTTTCTTCCTTCTTTGGGCTTGGCTAGCCAATCTTTTAGAAAAGTATTTGTGGCATATTAATGTGAAATAATTATGCTGGATGTTTATTAATGCTGTGCAAGACAAAAATCGCCCAAGATGTGCTAATTCTTCCAGCTTTCCAGTACACACCATATGCAGCATGAAGAAGACTGCTAATTAGTTCTTCTTCATTATTGTTTTATTTGATTTCATTATGTTTTTTATTCTGAAAAAGAAACCAATTTTGTACATGGTCAAATATTTGGATTATATTTTTGTAGATTGTAATAGATGTTATAATATATTGATGTTTTCATGTTAATCACTTATGAAAGGTGAGGTCACCTTTTCTTGAGTTCCTCATATGTATACATATATATATAGTATTTTAAAAAGTTATTCAGGATCTTTAAGAAAATGAAATGAGTGTAAGCTTATAAGACTGAAAATACCTATATGTATATCTAAGGTTGTAGAAAAGAGATCTGGACTATGGCACTGCACTGTTTGTATAGTCTGGATATATTTAAAAATTATGCCCCTTAATCTTTCACTTACCCCAGTGTATGTACATGCGTACATGCACAAGGGGGCAGTGTGAAGGCGGATGTGAATGGAGCTAGGACAAATTACACCAGCTAAGGATTTGTTTGCCTCTTTGAATTCAGAACTATGCAAACTTTACATTCTTTTCACATAGACTCTTGGGTGTGATTTTTTAGGTTGTTGGAATGAAGGAAGAAATGCCTAGATGTAGAAAAAGCTGGCCAGACACCACCAGAACCACATATTCCATCTATTTCATGGGGTCCATCTGCTCTGAAACTTAGGAATGGCTCAGACATACAAGACCTGAAGCCTGTGCCTCATTCATTTCACAGTTTAGAGGATTTTAAAAGATGGTTATTTTGTTCAGTCTTGTACCAGTGACAATTTTCAGGGCGGGTACTCCACAGACACTGGGCCTGAATCTGCTCCCATGATTTCAGTGGCAAGTGGATTATGCTTTATGTTGGCAAGAAATGTAAATTATATCTCAAAGAGATTCTTGGGATTTGATGTGTGGCCTTTGCCTTTAGGCCAAGCATTCTGTGAGACATTGGACCTTGTAATCATAATATACATTTACCCAGATAAGATATTTAAGCTAGTGTTTTCTTTAACAATATGCTACTTCCTTGTTATATCTGAACCTGCAATCCTGTAACAAAACTCCCAGATACTCAATGGTATTTTGGTGTCTAACTGTTGTTGATTTCAGACTTTAAAGATCTGGGCATGAATCAAGCTGGCACTGCGGGTAGAAGGACATGAAATAGATTTGCCACATTTTGTAGCATAAACAAAAGACATAATGATGTGTGATGGAATGAATATTTATTGAAAGTTGCTTGAAATGTCTTTCAATACTTGTGAGAAGAGGAACAATTTCAAACTAGTGCTAATACATTACTTTATCTCCTGAGACACAGGAGAACTGAGTTTGTCTCCTGATTGCACTGTTGAAATTAAGAACATAGGAAATACTATACTGGGTCACACCTGTGGTCCGTCTAGTCCATTGTCCCATCTCCAAAAGCCTTCCTTCCTGTGTGACCTTGGGCAAGTCACTTAGCCTCTCGGGTCCCCAGCTGTAAAATGGGATACTAGTAATAACTTTCTTCCAACCTTTGTCCTGTTTATTTTGATTGTAAACTCTTTAGAGCAGGGGTGGCCAACCCATTACAGACGAAGAGCCAAAATAGTGGTGGATACAGCGCGAAGAGCTGAGGGAAAAAAGTTGTTGAGAAAAAAAACAGTTTGCCCTTTTAAGAGCAGAGCAGGCATTGCCCTTTCAAGGTGGCCATTTTGAAGTCTGCACAGGATGCTGGGATGCCGGCTCTGTCTCTTTCAAACAGAAACATGCTGCCCCTTTAAGAGCCATAAGCTGCGGGTGCTGCAATTTTTTCTTTGAAGAGCCGCATGTGGCTCACGAGCCATGGGTTGGCCACCCCTGCTTTAGAGCAAGGACTTTCTTACTATACATTTGTACAGTGCCTATACAAAGTGTGCTCTGCTCTTTTTAGGGACCTTTACCTGCGGTAACATGAACAATAAACAAATAAATCACAAAATACTTTGAAACATCATAAAACCCACAGGATTGAAAAACAGTCAAAATACAATAGTGCTACAGCTGGTAGGGGGCTGCAGAGAGCCCCTGTATTCTGTGACCTCTTCAATTCTTGCTCCTATGTAGAACTAGAGCAATTCTGTTGCATTTTGGCTGCTCAGATGCCATGGATTGGCAACCCACAGAAGCATTTCTGTTATACTGTAGTCCCATAGCTCATAAAGTTAGTTAGGATCATGTGTGATGAAAAATGGTGCATAGAGTAAATACAAGATACTAATTTAATTTTACTCCGTTGTTCCATTTTGATCTGGATTTTCTCTCTTTTCCCCCCAGTTTTCCTCCCTCCCTCCAGCTTTCCTTTCTGTCCCCCTTCTTTTCCTTTCTTTTCTCTCCCTCTCCTCCTTTTTGGTATGCATTGTTCACTTTCCCCATCTTTCTCCCCTTTCACTCTCCTTGTGTCCTTCTCTTCACCCAGAACATTTGCTTGGAGAAGTAGAGACATTCTTCTACTATTCTTTCACACAATATAAATTGAGAAAAGAGGCTGGAGACTGAATGAATGACAACACTCTTCACCATCCCTATAAAAAGAAGAGAGAGTAAGGCAGGAGAGATATCATATTCTCCACACCATCCCACCACTGGGCTGGCAAAACAAGAAGATAACATAAAAGGACAGTCTCTCATCTACCTCAGATTAGCAGACATTATTGTCTGGACTGCAGACTGCATTAATCAAAGAGATAAAAGGGTCCCATAAAAACTGAGTGAAAATCAACTTTATCCCAGGAATAAACTTTGCTGAGCAGAGAGACATAGGTAATACACATCATAATTTGTAGATATCAGGAGATCTAAAGTAGCAAAATTTCAGAGACCATCATACTATGGAAAATGATTAATAAACACTCAAGGAGACATTCATCTAGTGGTACACTCACAAAGGCTTGACGGTGGCCAAAAGAAGTCCATTTCTCTTCTTGAACGTTTTAAGTGAAATGGTCATTTGCTCTTTTTTTTTTTTTTTTTTTTTGGAGACATTTAAATGAAATGTTCAAGTATTTTCTCTCAATTAAAAAAAAATAGCCAGTAAAGAAAGGGAGCTAGAAAGGGATGGAAAAAAAACAAACCCTGAGGGCAGGGTTGGAATGAATTGTGTGATTTGTTCTGCTCATTAGGATACATAATGGAAATATAACAGCTTCAAGGAGATTTTTAGAAGTGAAATAAGGGTATGTCTACACTAGCCCCCAAGTTCGAACTAGTGTGGCTAATGTAGGCATTCAAACTTGCAAATGAAGCCCGGGATTTAAATATCCCGGGCTTCATTTGCAAGTTCGAATGCCTACATTAGCCACCCTAGTTCGAACTCAGGGGCTAGTGTAGACATACCGTAAGATGGTAAATTGGCCATGTAGCTGGAGAAAAAGATAGGAATTCTCCCAAAGAGAAGAACATAATTAAAATAGCATTGTCTGAAGCGGGAAAAAAGTTGACCACATTCACCAATGTGCTTTAGCTGTTTTTGTCATGTAAAATAGCCATAAATTTGTCTTAACTAGCCTGCTAAACCTGTGTGGCACAAAGTTGCTGAAACATACGGGTGAACCTCCCCAGCTGTAGTGATTGTATAAATATGACACTACCCAATAATTTCCCACTCCCAAGACCCTCTCTAGGGGAATGATGAGATGCTGACTTTACGATTCCTGCATATCAGGAGAATCCTTGGCTATTCTTTATGTCACTTTACCAGAAATTTTGCACTACCTGGACACTAGAAAATGGCCAGGACAGGGGATGAGGGTCTGGCTTTAAATCTTCTGCTTGTCTTTTCATTTTGATTTTCTTTAATCATCTAAGAGTTGAAGACTTATTCTATAACAAGAAAGCTGTACTGTGGTGTGCAGTTCATTCTGGATGGATACAATATGGTCCCACCTAGTCCCTCTTATTGAAAATCATTCTAGACTGGTCTACACTAAACAGGGAGACATAAAACCAGGTCCTCTCAGAGAGTGACAGAGGCCAAGGTCACTTTCAGTTTAGATGCCCCAGCCCAGCCCTAGCCCCAGGCTTCCAACATATCTAAGGCTATGTCTAGATTACGGGTTTTTTTTCAGGATACCTCTACCGCGTCCCAGGAATGCGTCTTCTCTTCTGCTTTTTTTTGCGGAAGAGCAGACACTCTCTTTCGGAAACCTTGCTTTCTCCTCCCATGAGGAAGAAGGGCTCTTCAAAAAGAGGCTTTTTCCCCAAAATTTGGCCCAGTGTAGACAGGCCAAATTTCAGAAAAGCCTCTTCCAAAAAAATTATCGGAAAAAGATATGCACATTGCAGAGTGCAATTTGTGTACCTTTTTCTGATAAAGCCCTGTAGTGTAGACAGCCTCACTTCTCAGCCACAAGAATATATGAAAATATGAACACTTGAGATATTTACTTATTAACAATTAAGTCATTATACCCATAGCATGTATATTAAAAATGTAATGTTAAGCATTGCGAGCCCATTCAAATGCTCTTGTCCCATTGTAGAATGATGATAGGTCTTTACTTGTTTTAACATGTTGAATGTGCATTCACTGGAAACCACTGATGTAGGGAGACTGACAAAAGTACGTAATGCAATTGTGATATTAGGAAATACAGTTGACAGGCTGAGATCGAATATTTCTTGAAGCAATTCCTTTGGCTTGCAGTCCGATTTAAAGTTGGTGGAATGTATACGTTTCAGGAAGACGATTTTGTCACAGAGATCTCTTGAAATTTCATTGTACCTTTGTTGAAACTGTTCAGCTGCTGAATATAGATCTTCATCACTTAGTTCTCTGAACTCCCAAAGGAATTCAAAAAGGGTACAAATTTGTCACGGTGACTCAAATTGATGTGTAAGACCAGATTTGATGGAGTCAATAATAACAAAAAAACATTGACTCAATAGGGCCTTTGTGCATCAGATTGTGAAATAACATTGTGAAATGTTAGGCTGTGACTGGTAGAAAACTCAGATGAAATGTCAGTATCCTGTGATACTGATTTGAACTCATAAAGGATTGTGTTCCATTGATCACAAATCTTTTGAATATCTTTAAGAAGTCATTCAGTGTTATCGGGTATGTCTAGACTGCATCCCTCTGATGGCAGAGGGATGAAGATTAGGCAGGTTGACATTGCAAATGAAGTGGGGATTTAAATATCCTGTGCTTAATTTGCATAAAAACGGCTGCTGTTTTTGCCGATTCAGCATTTTGTCGGCCAAAAGAGGCAGTCTAGAGGGGGATCTGTCGAGAAAGAAAGCCTTTTTCAACAGATCCCTTATGCCTCCTGCAAGGAGGTTTACAGGATCTGTGGAAAAAGGCTTTCTTTCTCGACAGATCCCCCTCTAGACTACCTCTTTTTGCTGACAAAGTGCTGAGTCGGCAAAAACAGAGGCCATTTTTATGCAAATTAAGCACGGGATATTTAAATCCCCTCTTCATTTGCAATGTCGACCTGCCTAATCTGCATCCCTCTGCCAACAGAGGGATGCAGTCTAGACATACCCATCCCTCTCAACATCTAAGGTAGCACTGCATGCTTCAGTTAAAAGATTCGTTTCTTGGATCATTTTTAGCAGCTTCATCCATGTGGACGACATTAAAATGTATTCAAATTTGGAAGTATACTTCTGAATTGACTTAAGCTCAGGGTGAGCCTGTGCTGTGAGAGTTAGGCTACTTCTGGACTACGGAGTTATATCAGAAAAAGATATGCAAACTGCGGTCTGCAATTTGCGTATCTTTTTCCAATAGTTTTGTTGGAAGAGGCTTTTCCAAAATTTGGCCCATCTGCATTGGGCCAAATTTCAAAAAAACCTCCTCTTTCAGAAGAGCCTTTATTCCTCATTAAAGGAGTAATACAGGGGCTTCCAAAAGAGTGCGTCTGCTCTTTCACAAAAAATGTCGGAAGAGCAGACACGTTCTCTGGACGTGGCGGAGTTTTTCCGGGATACCTCTGGTATCCCGGAAAAACTCGATAGTCTAGACATAGCCTAAGAGATTCAAGCTCACTTAAAGCCTTTCTCACAGAGTCCAAATGTTGTGCACCTAGTTTAACACCATCAATTCGTGCTGACCATCTCATTATTGACATGCAGTGAAGGAAAACAGGCAGATGCTGCTTCAGAATTTCCCACTTTTAAGGACTGCTACTGAAGAGGTTGTACAATTGCTGGATTGTTCCAAAGTATGTCACTGCTTCCTTGCATGATTCAGTGCAATCAACACCAACAAGATTTAATGTGTGACTGCCACAACTGGAGAAAATAGAGTTTGGATTTTGCTCAAGAAGGTCTGCTTGCACTCCACTGTACTTCCCAGACATATTGGATCCATTGTCATAGGCTTGGCCAATGCAGATTTGAAAATTAATTTGAAGCCTTCCAGAATTTCTAATACACGAGCAGCGATTACTTTTCCATTTTTTCGTGAAATTCTCAAACAAAATGAATCATTCTTCAATTGAAACCTTTTAACTTCCTATAATTTTAGCACATCAAACAACCAAGGTCATCTGTTCTTTATAAGAACAGTCTGGAGCTGCATCGATAATAATCGAAAAGTACTTTGCATGTCGTAGCTCTTCAAGAATTGTTGTTCGCACAAATGTCCTGCATAGCTCAATAAACTCATTTTGTATTCTGGTAGATGGATAATGGACTTACATGCATTTTCTTCTCTCTTGTGATTCATAAACACACTTAGCATGGCCTGATGAAAGTGAGCCATACTTGCTGAGAAGCTCAAGTATACCAAAAAAGTCTCCATTTGTAGGGTCACCGATATGTTGACTGGAACCAAACAAAGCCAATCCCCATTCAGAAAGAAAAAGAATGACATTCAATTTGTGCTCAAGGAGTTTTTTCCAGTCATCACTTTCTATGTTTATTTCACTCAGGAGTAAGTTTTCAATTGAACTGTCAGCTAGTGCTACTCTACTAGATGATTTCCATGTAACATAGAAACTCTTTATGTGATACTGAAGTTTCATGTGCAGTTATTTAGTCTTTCAACTTCCTCCAATCTCTACTGATGCTCCAACTGGATGGATCAGATAATACTGATGCATTTGAAGTATTACTGTTAAAAATGAAACAGGGTGCACAGTTCAGAGCCTGCTTTTTCAGAGCTAGTCTCTTGTGTAGAACTCTACATTTGGAAGAGTTTTTGTCAGCAGAATAGTGGGAAAAGCATGATTTTCAGCATCTTTTGGTATATTACTTGGAATCTGAAAACAACTAACTTTGAGAACCACTGCATTTGAGCAACATTGTTCTTATCAAGAAGTCCAATTTCAGGTTCTGATTCCACTGTTGTTACACTGTGTCCTGTAATAGTCATAAGTTCTTGCTCTTGCTGAGCAGCATCTGCAAGGTCCTCATTTTCTGCCTGCACAGTCTCTAAATTGAGAGTAGATTCTGCATCTATCACTACTGTTGTCATTTCTGTGTCTTGATTAATGACCTCCTCATTTTGAGGCAGTGGCATTGAAATATCACTTGTGGGTACAAAGTTTTCATCATCAGAACTGGAAGTGTCACTGTCAGCACGGTCACCGTCTAATGGCCGAGGCATCTTTTCTATGAGAAATGACGTTATTGGCTTTAAACTCTTAACTGCTGCTTCACTCTGTTGCTTTTGCCATCTCTTACTTGCACCACTTTCAAATCTTCACTTCATTTTTATAAAGGGGTTCTTTTAAAACACAGTACACACAATACATTCATTCGCTAAAGACTACTGGTTATACAAAATTGTAATTATATATACTTCACAATGAATATTATATAATAACTGTTTGGGGGCATTATTTACTACAGTCCTTATAGCCTTATTTCAAAGTCTTTAAATTTTATCTGCTGGTATGTGCCCATTATTAAATTCCTCTAATAACTGGTGCGTTATTATGAATAGGAACTTGGGGCAATTGCCAGATTAGATATGAAGTTTATTAAACAACTAGAATTAAAAGTTCATTATCAAAAAAAAATTTAAAGATTAATCTAAAACTGGACAAAGTGGTAGCTTACAGCTGAGCCTGATAAGGTTATTGCATATGAAGACACATAAGAAAAAACAGGAATATGAAATCTCCTATGCTGAGATAAACATCTAATTTAAAGGTTAAACTCACTCTCAGACCACGCAAAATCACTTGACAGTAACAGAATTAATTACAACTTTCAAAACCTCGGAACTATACAGAGACTGTAAACAGCATTTCATAACATAGAATCACTAATCACAGAAGCTACTCCAGTCTCCAGTCGCACAGATGAAAACTTGGATGTGACCGAAAAATTGGTGAAGGCCTGAGGTCCCACAATGATTTAAATCGTTTTTTGCAGGTATATTGTAGTGGAAATGTGGAAGACGATTGTGAGGTCGAGGAAATTAGGTGGTATACCATAATCATTCTTTTTATTCCTGCATCTCCTGTCAGGCCTGGATGCTCTAGGCAGCCATTTGTGCTTTTTGCTTCTTATTATTCTTTTGTTATTCTCAAAGAGTTAGCTGTTTGCTCAAGATGGTACAGTGTAGGAATGCACTGTTTTCTTTCAACAAGTTCTGGGAAGGTCCCAAGGCCATCCCTCCGGTATGGGAGCATGGGAGCACTTGAGAAGATCACATAGCTATCTATGCTGAATGTTTCCCACCTGATAATGCTAATTATTTGGCCTAAGAAAATATGCAAAGTATCAACAAGCTAATTATTGGATCTGGGGAAAATATGCAATATATCAACGATCTTGTTAGGTTCTCAAAACAGCAGGTGTGATTGTTGTAGATCCAACAGTATATAAAGGCTGGGAATATTCCTAACATTGGAACCTCAGTGTAGATCGAAGCCGCAGGAGGTGCTACGCACTGTCCACTGGGGTCTGTCCGATCTTCAGGGGGATCCCGGCAACAGAAGGGATGTAGGCATTGCATTTTATTCTGCGGTTTGCTTAGGCTTAATAAGCATTGTATTTTCTTAATAAGCATTGCATTTTATTCTAAGATTTGCTTAGGCTTAATAAGTACTGTATTTTGTTCTAAGATTTGCTTCACTGTACTTTACTCTAATATTAAGCATTGTACTTTACCTTAATATTTGCTTAGTAAAATCTTTAAGCCTTCACCCAATTTGTGTGCTTATTGCCTCTGAATCCCTTAAGGGAAGAACCATTGCCTCTTGGCAGTACATATATAGAGCTTCTTTTGTTGTCTCTGTTATAACTGCAAGGTATATAATAAATGGAAATGACTTGGTAGAAAAATGTCAAAATTTGAGGCCCATTTGTCTCCTGAGGCCTGGCCCCCCCTCTGATAGAGCAAAACAGCTTACAACAATCTAATTATGTCAATGTCCACATCACACAGCCTTGTCCCACAGATGTAGATGCCCTACTGCACTGATAAATAACTCCATCTTCTCAAAAGGGGTAGTGTTTATGTTGGTGTAATTAAGGCGATGCAGCGTCTGTGTAGATGCTTCATTACTTACATTGGCTGCTGGCTGTCTTGTCAGTTTCAGAGCTGGAACTGCAAAACTGATGAAAAAAGCCAGGCAGCTAGAGCCAAGGTATCCCTGGCTCCCCCTCTGAGCTGGGCTGCGCCTGCATGAATCCCTACTCAGGGAGATGAGAAGTCCAGGTGGCTGTCCCCTGCTCCCAGCTAAGAACCCAGGGGAAATCTGGGCTTCTGGCAGGGATCTGTGTGGCGCTGAGTTCCCTGGTTCACAGAATCACAGAATCCTAGGGCTGGAAGAGATCTCAGGAGGTCATTAAGTCCAACCCCCTGCCCAAAGCAGGACCAACTCCAACTAAATCATCCCAGCCAGGACTTTGCCAAGCTAGGACTTAAAAACCTTCAGTGATAGAGATACCACCACCTCCCTAGGTAACCCATTCCAGTGCTTCATCATCCTCCTAGTGAAATAGTTTTTTCTAATATCCAACCTAGACCTCTCCCACTGCAACTTGAGACCATTGCTCCTTGTTCTGCCATCCGTATCTACTGAGAACAGCCTCTCTCCATCCTCTTTGGAACCTCCCTTCAGGTAGTTAAAGGCTGCTATCAAATCCCCCTCACTCTTCTGCAGACTAAATAAGCCCAAATCCCTTAGCCTCTCCTTGTAGCTCATGTGCTCCAACCTCCTCATCATTCTGGTTGCCCTCCGCTAGACTTTCTCCAATGCATCCACATCCTTTCTGTAGCAGGGGACCCAGAATTGGATGCAGTACTCCAGATGTGGCCTCACCAGTGCTGAATAAAGCGGAATAATAACTTCTCTAGATCTGCTGGCAATGCTCCTCCTAATGCACCCTAATATGCCATTAGCCTTCTTGGCTACAAGGGCACACTGTTGACTCATATCCAGCTTCTCATCCACTGTAATCACCAGGTCCTTTTCTGCTGAACTGCTGCTTAGCCAGTCTGTCCCCAGCCTGTAACAATGCTTGGGATTCTTCTGTCCCAAGTGCAGGACTCTGCACTTGTCCTTGTTGAACCTCATCAGATTTCTTTTGGCCCAATCCTCCAATTTGTCTAGGTCACTCTGGATCCTATCCCTACCATCCAATTCATCTACCTCTCCCCCTAGCTTAGTGCCATCCACAAACTTGCTGAGGGGGCAATCCATCCCCTCATTCAAGTCATTAATAAAGATGTTGAACAAAACTGGCCCTAGAATCAACCCTTGGGGCACTCTGCTAGAAACTGACCACTAACCAGATATAGCTCCCCACACTGCCCATCTTCAGTCAGTGTAAGCACTTGTGCTGAGGGTAGTGTGGACATCAGCCACTGCACTAATTACTCAAAGGACATGTGTAGTGTAGACGTGCCCTCTGCCTCTATCTCTCTTATTCTTTTATTCAGTGCTTTTCTTTCTGATTATGCCATTGACTTTATTTGAACAAGGAAGATTTCCTGTCCTTCCAAAGGGATGTTGTTCTTAGGACTAGCAGCCTTTAGATTAGGCCTTTGTTTCTGAAATTGAGATAGAGACAATGAATGTCCCATGAGCCCTATTCTCTTTGAGGTGTTTCTGGTTGGGATCCTGTAGCATCTCTTAGTAATGAGGGTGTCTTGCTCTGTGCCTAAATTCAAGAAGCATATGGAATATAGCTGAGAACAAAGACATTCAGATCTGGGTTATCCCAATCAACAGGGAAACTATGTGTCTGGAGATTTTGAGTTTTGTTCTAATTCTATAGTTCTCTGCTTCTTTCCAATACTTTGGATAGCAGCAACTGAAAACTCTGCAGTCTTATCAATAGAATCATTGATCTGCAGTTGTTTTCCCACTTATATAATTCTCCCACATCTGCTAGTCTGATAGTTTGTCCAGGCTCTTTTCCTGAGCTAACCAGCTTTATATCACCATATGTTTCATGTAAACATTTATTCCCACATGGTTTAGAGAACTACTTTGGGTCTGGCGAGGTACAGCTTCACCTGGCAAAGATAATGACTGAGGCACCCACAATGCAGATGCCATGCACAGTGGCAAAGAAATCCAACAGTTCTCTCTTCTTTTTGTCAATGTTCAAAGTTTTTTGCTGTTCTTTTTAGGCTTCACACCTTTGATTGCTGTGCTATTGCAGTGAGCAGTTACTGTTATAAGTTTGGGTTAACAGTTTCCATGATACGTTGGCTCAGTATCTCACTAGGTTCAACCTAGGTTATTTATTATAGAATGATATAGAATGAAAGAGGGTACAATCCAGAGTGTGCTGCTAGGCATCTCCCACAAGGTTAATTCTGATTTACATTAAGGTACTTTATACCCCTGTAGTCATGGAAAGGAGACTCAAAGTGGGTGCAAATCAAACTGGTTCCCACTGCAAACTTCCTTGATACTGATTCAGTGGTGTGAAGTGGCCTTAGTGCAACACACGGTATGTTTACAGCTGAGCTACTATAGCACTATAGAGTGGATGCTTCCTACATCAACAGAAGTGTGTGGGGGGGTTCCCCCCACCAATGTAGTTAATCCACCTCTCTGAGAATTCTGGTAGAATCATAGAATTCTCCCAATGATCTAGCTGCATCTACAGTGGGGATTAAGTTGACCTAACTATGTTGCCCAGAATATGAACATTTTCATGGCCCAGAGCAATGTAGTTAGGTTGACCTACATTTTAGAGAAGCCCAGGTCTAAGAATAAGGCTTCCAGTCCCTGCTCCAGAGAGCTCACATTGGCCTTTTGGGGAATTTTATTTTTGTAAACTAAATATTGAACAATAAGAGGTCCTCTGGCACCTTAAACACTAAGGCTATGTCTACACTGGCGGCTTCTTGCGCAAGAAAACGTCCACACTGCCATGTGCGCGCTGTGCTTTTGTGCAAGAGCGCCCATGGCAGTGTGGACGCTCTCTTGCGCAAGAAAACTCTGATAGCCATTTTAGCCATAGGGCTTTCTTGCGCAAGAAATCCCTGCTGAGCGTCCACACTGCCCTCTTGCGCAAGAGCTCCTGCGCAAGAGGGCTTACACCTGTTAAAAAAGAGCATAGCTCTTGCACAAGGAGCCCTCTCTTACCATGCCATACTGTAAATTTACTTGCACAAGAGCGGGCGGGCAGTGTGGACGTGCTGCAGATTCTTGCGCAAGAATGGCCGTACTTGCGCAAGAAGCCGCAAGTGTAGACATAGCCCAAGGGTATGTCAACACAGCAAAGTTATTTTGAAATAACAGCCCTTATTTCGAAATAACTTTCCTAGCATCTACTCAGCCAAACTGCTATTTTGAAATAAATTTGAAATAGCGGAGCGCTTATTTTGAATTCGGTAAACCTCATTCTACGAGGAATAATGCCAAATTTGAAATAGCTATTTCGAAATAAGTGCTGTGTAGACACTTATTTCAAAATAGGGGGCCTCCAGCCTTCCCAGGGTGCCCGGGTGGCCACTCCGGCCTCAGCCAAGAACACTCCTCTTCCTCCCCCTTCCCCGTAGCCCTTAAAGGGGTAGACTCCGGCCACAGCGCCTGTGCCAGCTCCAAGCCTGCCAGCCCAGAGCCAGCAGTCACTGCCCCTGACCCAGTGGCCTCAAAACATGAGCCAGCAAGCCACTGGCAGCCAGCCCTCCACCGCTCCCTAGGAGCAGTCTGCCAGTTCCCAGGAGCCTGCCAGGGCCCGGAGAAGGCAGGCACCTTCCTGGTCCAGGGTGGAGATCATGGACCTTATTTAGGTTTGGGGGGATGCCCCCAACGTCCATGATCTCCGCTCTAGATGGAGGAATGCGGCCGTCTATGGCAGGATAGCTGCCAGCTTGGCCACCAAAGGCCACATGCGAACCCAGGAGCAGGTTTGCATGAAAATCAAGTTGGTCCAGCGAGACCCCCAACCCTGAGCCCTGAGCTTCCCCTCCCGCTTCTTCTCCTTGCTTCCCCCCTTCCAGCTCCCTCCTCCCAGGTTTCCCCCTCCACTCTCTCCTCTCCTCTCCTGCCTCCTTTCCCCAGTCTCACCAGAGTTTCATTCCCCCCCCCCCAGTTTTGTTAAATAAAGAGAGTTTGTGTTCATGAAAATACATGTATTTTATCTGACATCAGGAAGGGGGGTTAGGGAGGGGTAAGTGGAAGGACATGAGGGAGGAATGAGGCACAAGCCCTCAGTGGAGCAGACCAGGGAGGCTCTTAGTGGAAGCTCTCCTGTAGGGCCTCCTGGATACTGACAGCCCCCCGATGGACCTCCCGGATGGCAGCCTGCAGAAAGTGCAGCCAGGCTCGCAGCAACGCGTCCAAGAGGAGCACCAGAGTGCCCAGGGGCGGCTCTGGCTCCATGTTGCAGAGTGCTGTGGTGTCCTGAGTGAGGGTAACCAGAGCACGCAGAGACAAAATGCTTTGCTGTCCCTCATCGAGGTAGACAAGCAAGCAGGGAAACCTGAGAACTGGCTGTCCGGGGGGGTCTCTTTAAGCACAGACCTCAGATAGCCTCAGGCAGCAGCCCCACACAATAAGTCCTGACCTGGTGCCCTGCTGGAACTGGTTCCGGCCAGCCTTAAATGCGATTCAGAGTCCACTCAGTGTGGACACACTATTTCAAAATAGCAAAAAGCTATTTCGAAATGCATTTTGTGTGTAGACACATTATTTCGAAATAAGATATTTCGAAATAACACTGTAGTATAGACATACTCAAACAGATTTATTTGGTATATTTACTTGGGTAAAAATCACTTTGTCAGATGCATGTTTTTACCCAGGAAAGCTTATGTCCAAATAAATCTTTGAGTCTTTAAAGTGCCACAGGAGTCCTCATTGTTTCTGCTGATACAGACTAACACAGCTACCTCTCTGAGCTCTGGTCTACACTAGGGGTATGGCTACACTGTGGGGAGGGGGGTTTCGAAGAAGGTATGCAAATTGGGCTCACATTTGCATATCTTCTTCTGATTTTTTTTCCGGAAGAGGATTTTCCAATATTTGGCCCATCTACATGGGGCCAAATGTTGGGGGAAAAAAAAACCCTCTTTCGGAATCCCCCTTATTCCTCATAAAACAAGGTGCACAGGGGGCTTCCGAAAGAGGGGTTGTAGACAGGCTAAATATCGGAAAATCCTCTTCCAGAAAAAAAAATCAGAAGAGCGCAATTTGCATACCTTCTTTGAAACCTCCCCACAGTGTAGCCATGCCCTAGGGTGCTATTTCGAAATAACCCCCCTTAGGTCGAATTTATAAGTGGAGTGTCCACACTACCAAGCCCGTTGTTTCAAATGGGCTGCTTATTCTGAAACCTGAACTCCTGCTTTTCTTGGGGAATAACACTAATTTCAAAATTGTTATTTCAAAATAGCATTAGTGAGGATGCTCCGGTGCCGTTATTTCGAAATAACTACTCCCCAGAGTAATTCAAACTAATTACTTCCCAGTGATTCCTGGGGCTCTAAGTAGCGGTAGTGTGTCCACATTAACAGATCCCGCCTAGGATTAATTTTGAGGTTTCCCCATAGTAGAGACATGCTATTTCGATTTTGTTAAATCAGGAGTTATTTAGTCGAATTTAATTATTTCGAAATAGTTTCCTAGTTTAGATATGCCCTGAGACTAAATATTGAACTTCAATTTTAAAAGAAAAGGAACATTTTTGACAAGCTTTCAAGAGTTCCCCTTCCTTCCATTATTTAAGAAGCAGAGGTGCCACAACACATGTGCTTCCTACATGGTGTGGAGGGAAAGGAAAAGGACAAGAGTTGCATTAATATAACGTGGCTGTGTGTCTCTTACATTAGGGCAGTGGTGATTTTTAAATTAATTTGACTCTTTGTCCGGGGATGTGACCCTGTAGAAGTAAGGCTTTGTCTACACTACACAGTTAAGTTGACCTAACTTCCATAGATACGCAGCCACTGCAGTAATTAAATGGCTGGTGTGTGTTCACACTCTGCTCCTTGTGTTGGAGGTGAGCGTTCTCACCAGGAGCACTTGTACTGATACTGTCCGCGTGTGACAATGTGGGGTGGCTCCTGAAAGCCAGTAATTGTCAACATAAGCAAAAATAGAGTCTACACTGATACTGAGTCAACCTAATTACATTGACCTTGGCCCTGCACTACTCACGGAGATGGAGTTACTAAGTCAGCATACCAGGGCAGTTACATCGGCAGGAGAAACTTTAAGTGTAGATGCCTCTATAGTTAGGTTGATCTAGGCTGCCCTGCATTGACATAACTGCAGCGTAGCCCAGGGCCTGTGTTTTCAGATGGATTGGAATGAGAAGTGGGAAGTAGTTTGGTGAACACATTTAGCACCTGCACCAAAGCCCACTGAAGTTAGTGGAAAGATTCCCATTGAACTTGGTGAATTTTGGATCAGGCATTTGGGGAGCAGTATGGAAAATGCCAGGGGAATTTACATCTTTGGAGCCAGTTCTGGCATTTAACCACTGACCAGGTAGGGTGCAATGTGGAGCCATCCTACTCCATGGAGAGGGACTGTGCCTCAAGAAGGCATAGTCTGCCCTGAGCATCAAAGCACACAAGGGGACCGCTGGCTCCTCCTGGTGGTAATTGCCCTCTATTGTATTATAGTCTGCATTGAAATAAACTGGTAAATTCTGGAGTGTATTCCAAGCTTGTAGGCTATATAGGTCATGTGGGAGAGGAGTATGCTTTTCTGGAAGGCCTCTGCACTTTCCCAAGCCACCACTGTAGGGATCAGAAGTCCAGGAGCCAAGCCATGGGTCAGACTCGTTTGTTTCTCCCCAGCATGTTTGCAAAGAACAAGCAGTGCACATAGCATTTCCCTGGCCCTTTGCTCAGTTGGGGGGTTCAGACCTCTCATTGCCCCTCGGCCTTTTCTGTTGACCTTCTCTTTACTGCTTCTTTTTCTCACACAGAGAATGTTTGTGTGCGGTTGTGAAAGAGGGTCTCCTGTTTGTGCTGTTTCCTCAGTGCACCACATCACTGAAACACATTGGAAATGGACTAGACGAGAGTATTGTTCAAGAATATCCATCAAGTCCTCTTAGGGTTCATGGATTTGAATGCCTGCAGCCTGGGCTTCAACTTTTCAGGAAGACTGTGATGCTCAGGCGCTCTGAAGTTTATCATTTCTTTATGGTTTGTGGAGATGAAATTGGCAAAATTTGGCAGAACTGTAAAAATCTGCTGTATTCATTTAATAAAATGATGTTAATTAAAGGTGAAAGGTTTATTTTAGGAAGGCAATTTCCCATGGAAATTAATGCACTGTGGGGAAGGTAAGAGTGTGTGCGTGTGTGTCTGAGTGTTCATGCAAGGGGGAGGGTGTTAGAGAGCTAGGGAAGGTGTGGAGAAAGGAGAATGTGTGCATGCTAAAGTGGCCACCTGTCCCAGGTTTTCCCAGAACCATATGTTTTGTTAGTTTCTAAGGTGCTACAAGACTATTCATTGTTTTTTAAGTTTGTTTTTTTTAGACAGTTATCCTGGAAAATCTGTAAACTGTCCAGTGTTATTAGCTCAGGATCAACCCAGATGTCCTGGGTTTTTTAGATGACACACAAGATGACAACCCTTGTGTGTGCATCCTTAGCATGATCCTAAATTCACCCAAACCTTGTCCCACTTGTCATTCCACACTGTTTAAATGAGATACTAACAATGCATGCCAAAGAGAAGGGTATATGTAACTATTAACCAAACATAAAGAATACATAATGTGGCTGGTGAATATTGGTAAAATATTCAATTCTATGCAAACAAATATGCTAAGGAAACATCAAGGTTGCAAGGTTAAATATTAAAAAACCAGGAAATGTAGATCAGTGTTTCTCAAGCAGTGCTACGAGTACCCTTAGGGGTACTCGAGAGAAGTCTGGGGGGATACATCAACACAACTGAAATTTGGAGAGAACTGAATTTTTGTTTTAAGTTTTATAGCTCTTTATTATTTTTGTACTTTTTACACCCAAAAATGTCATCGTCCGCCTGGCTACAATTAAGTTGTTTAAACAAATGTGTTGCAATGGTAGAAAAAAAATGTGTGTCTAAAAACTGTAGGTACTGGGGGTACTTATATATATATTTTTTTAAAGGGGTACTTTATTTAAAAAGGTTGAGAAACATTGATGTAGATGGTAAGACAGAAAACACAGTTGTAATTCTGTCCCTTGAGCCCTTTCTGCCTGTGGAATATGATAGTCTTTTGTTATATGATCACTTACTATTTGTGAAATAATGCAATGCAACAGTGTACAATTTTCCTACTCTATCTAAAGGCCGCTCTCATTCTACAAATTCCTAATCATGCAAGTTTTCAAGAAGTTGATGTTAATGGGACTACTTAGGTGAGCAAACTATTAGAATCTGACTTTTAGTCACACAGAGGCTGTATCAGCACAGCAAAAAAGCCCCATGGCAATGATTCTCATAGCACAGGTCAACCCTTGAGCTCAAGGGTTTTGTCCTGGAATTTTTTCATTCTTGTATACTAACTACAGAGCTCATTGTCATAATAGTCTAGTAAACTTTTCTTGACTTAGACATAGGCCAGATCCCTTTCTTGCTGTTTGTATTTTTAAAAAAACTTGTCAGAATAGAGGTATATGACATATCACAGGATAGTTTTGTCTTTGCAGCCAGATATACCTCAGGCAGTACTTAATAACTGTAGCATCTAACAAATAAAATCAACAGAGTGTGAGCCATGTTTTTAAAGTCATTTCTCATTTGTCCACGTGTCTTTGAAGTTCAAATCTTACTTTTTCTCAGTATCATGCCAATTAGATTGGGGCAAAGAACTAGGAGCTCAACCCCCACCACACATTCTGATTCACCCCCAGCCATGCTCCCAGGAGTCAGAGAAAGAAGAGATTTGTACTTTCTCTAGCTGCCATATGCTTCAGCTGAATCTGGATGCCAGAGCACTTCGCTCTCACCCTCTCCTTGAACCGAAGATCCCAACAATCCCTTTACACATTTGTAAAATCCATCCGCTTTCTCTGACAACTTCAACAGTTCCACTTTTCCAATAGAAAATTGGGCAGCACATTGAACAGGTATGCTGGAAAGCATTCCAAAATTGAGATTCTCACTGAATTTGGTATCAGCATGAATAACACAAGTAATATTATATGGGCTGCATTATTCTTTTTCATATTTAATTAAGTACAAACCTCTGCTGTTCAATTTCCTTGAAGGGCACAGAAACTTCAGTACGCCACCAAGTTCAGCATTGCAACGCCACAAAAATCAGGGCTAGTTCAACACAGAGTACAGAGAGCCCGACTTGAGAAATGACAAACACATGCCAGGAAGCAATTTCACAGGCCATTTGATGTGTACCCCTTACGTGCAACTCACACAAACTGTGGAAATGCAATAAAGACTATCATTATAACAAGGAAGGCCAAGACATACATATCCGTGCATGCTGCAACAGGCTGACACTGTTCTCCCAAAATGGGCATTCACTGAGGTGGGTCACTCATCTCACATGGATATGAGGGACATGGGGAGCAACCCTTGAGCAGAAAAGTAAGGGCTGAACAGTTGAGAGAGGAACTCTAGGAGCATCCAAGCATGCGGAGAAACTTTGAGCTGATCTTTATGCTCTCAGATGGCTGGTTCATTCATTAATAAAGGCAGGTGCTAGGAAGGGGATTCTCTAGCTTCTCCAGTGCATGGACTGTGTTTGTAGAACAGTTTTGCTCACAAACATAGCCACACATGCAGATAAAAGCAGTATACAGAAGTAGCCAAGAGAGATCACGTGAGTGATGCAGTTATTTACAGGTGCTCAAAAAGGAAGCTAGCAAATAAAGACAGCTACAGTTGTCACCCTTTAAAGACTCTGCTTCTTCTCTTTTTTGCTCTCTACTGTGATTCTCAAAATGAAAATTGAGACAATAAAATGAAATGCATATAACCATCAACAGCATAAACTGATAGCTGTTTTCAAGAATGCCATGGATATATATAGAACTTTATCACAGTGCATTTCATGCAGTGTTCTAGGTATAATGGCACAGGCATTTTATACTTTGCTTTGAAGTCAATGGAATTAAACCCATGTAAAGTTTATGTAAGAGATAAATGAGGTCAAAGGTATAAATTACACCATCATTTACATCACTGCACAACTGTAATTATGTGCCTTAGACTTTGATTTACAACTGTTAATCTGTGGAGCAAAATAGAAACACTACAAATGAACAATATTTGGGGGAGATCATCTGAGGATCTCAAAGCACCAGGTTCTCTACATGTCTCTCCATTTACAACTCGCAACAGTCCACATAACATTTTAGCTTAGGCATTTGTGCTAGAAATGTGTAATGTCATAACTTGGGAGAAGCAACATTGTTTCCTCATCCCCCCCTCCATCTATATGATTGTATCCACCTGTTGTCTTATCTTTTATGCTGTGTTTGTACAGCGTCTAGCACACTGGGGTCATGCTCTATGACTGGCCCTCCTAGGCAGCACCATTATAAAAATAAAATAAAATAAAATAAAATAATGAATTAACTTAAGAGTGTTGAAGTCAAAGAGAAAAAGATAACACCTATCCCTTCCCCGCTATTTCCCTTCCAATTTTTCCTGTCAAAATCTTGTTCCTATTGTTTATTTTGGGGTACCTGGATCCTGGGGAGTTTCTAGATATCAGTGATAAAGGTATCTAGTGCTGAGAACAGAAAGCATTCATGGCTGATGTGTTTCAGTAGAGTAACCCACATATAGCTGCCTGTAGGTGGGGCACTATCCCATCTTATCTACAAAGTACCTGAGACTTTCAAGCAACTGTATCTCCACATCTTGGAAAACAAGGAGTTTCCATTTCCCTCCTCACCACATCTGAACCCATACGTAAGTGGCAGTGACCATGTACAAAGATGTCCCTGAATCAAAATTCACTCTTTTAATTCTCTGATCTGGACAAATCAGTGAAGGGCAGAAAGAGAATAGAAAACAACAGCTGTCAGGGTTACAATTTGCAATGGAGTCCATTGACTGTCTTTACTTTCTTCAAACCCAGAGGCTCTTCAAGAAGCTTGGTAATCAAATGGAAATCAAACAATGTAGATAAATAAGTCTCTTTCAAGAGGGAAGAGATTCTTCTCTTTTTGAAATATTAGTTTCAAAAGGAGAAGGGCCAGATTTCTTCTAGTTGAGTCCTCCTCTTGCACAGAACAGGGTGAGAAGGAGAGACATGTTCAAGAAGAGATGAAGACAGTAGACTTTTATGTTCTTTATCTTTGTCTTGTGCATTAGTTCCTGTTTTAGTATATCTGTAGTACAGCAGTTGAAATCTGAGAACAGTGTATAACATCTGTGCTTGCTGTAGTGGACTCATAATTCCTCCTATTTTGTGTAGCTCATAGTACATCTTAATCACTCAGACACCTTTTAGTTAACATGAAAAATGTGCTGGTTAGTGTATGACAAAAAGAACATGTACAGTGTTAAGAGTGTTTAGTGAAGAGACTAGAATTGCTAAAATAAGTTGATAACTGAGAAACTCCTGTATCGTATTTCCAAGGTATTGATATAAGTGAAGACTCAAGAATTTTAGAAAATAAAGAACCTTTGATTTTTAGAAAATCCACAGTCAAGATCACAAAAGGCACCATTCTGGAAATTTAGAAAATGTAAAGGAAGCTTTTCTCTGGTCATTAATTTTTGCCGAAAGTCCACAAGTGCCTACCAGTAGACTCCTGTGGGTTGAGAAACATAAGAACGTGGCAGGTAGAGTTACATTGTTTAGATTATGTTGTTACAAATGGGTGGTTTGAGAGATGGAAATATAAGAACACAGTTCAGGCAATAGGTAGGTGAAGAATAAGTTGCATATGAAGCTGCTGATGATCACTGGGTACTGGAATTTCTTCTTGATACTATGAAAGTCTACCACTCCCAAAACTTCTTTAGGGCTGCAGAAATGGGCCTACTGGCGGGCAATTTTAGATGGAACAATTGTTTTTAAATGTTCGTGTGTTGCTGGTGGAAAGATATTAGAATACAGAATAGCATCACTAGTGGTGATAAATATACCAATGAGAAAATGTACATGTTAATGGAAAAATTAAGACTCCATATTGTTTTAAAATTTTCATTAGGGCTGTCAATTAATCACAGATAACACAAGCAGTTAACTCAAAACAAATTAACTCAATTTTAAAAAATTGTCAATTGTTGCAGTGTGAATATCTGATTAATGTAATTTCAGCTACATCTGAAGTGACACTGTTCCTTGCCTGCTATTTCCTCTAACCTGGCCTTAATCTGTTGACGATTACTTTGATCATGATTTTTCTTGGTACTGGCAATAAGCCCATAACTCTACTATTATCTGGATTGGCACAATCTCTCTTCTTCAAGATTGGTACAACTATATATCCTGATTAATGCTGGAGAGGCTATAGTAAAACTGGCGATAAAGAATCAAAGCAGTGTGGAGCTGGAAGGGACCTCTGGAGGTCTTCCAGTCCAGCTCCCTTCACGGAGGCAGGACAAGTAAAACTAGACTATACCCAACAAGTGTTCATCTAACCTGTTCTTTAAAAACTCCAGTGAATAAATCAGACATGGGAGAAACACTCTATTGCCGAATGTTCATTTGACCACATCACATTTTGCCCTTCTCATGCATTTGAGAGATAGATACATTAATTTCACCTCCAAACTTATGTTACTGGACTGCGATGAAGGCATTGACACTAGCTGAAACCTTGGGTCCAACCTTATACCAACCTTCTTACCAGACAGAATGGTCTTAGCCTCAGAAAGGAAGTATCGTAACATCATTCAAATTATAGAAATGCTGCTCATGGTTCCACAATTCAAGTTGAGCTGAGTTTTGTACTTAACTCAGGGATTCAAACATTTTGTTATGTATGAGAAACACAGGATCTCCCTCCCAAAATTACAGCACTTGCTCTTTGAATACAGAATGAGATTTTTGGGATTGACAAGTTAATGCATTTATGTAAATGTAATTAAACATGAGCCCCTTAAGAAGTTTAATAGTATTTATAGTGCAGTGTTTCAACACATGTTTTTCTTCAAGCTGCAGCTCTTGGAGTCAAGTGATTTTGTGAGAATATCAGCCTCCATCTATAAAAAGTACATTCCTAGGCCTTGTGATTATGAATAAAAGCTAGAAAATGTGAACTGCCTGTATTATACAGGCTCAAAAATCAGAAGGCAAATTAAAAGAGTGCAAAACTAATGAGGTTTGGGGTCCTAATTCTTGATTTTTAGTGCTTACCGTACTGGTGAGTATTACAAGATGACTCTCCCCTTTAAGGGGAAATCGGACCCTCCCAACTATCCTATAATAAACTGCCTACCAGCCTGAGGTGGCAGGACTAGTGAGGTCCAGTGTTATCTTGGGAATACGTGGGCTTCATAAAAAGAGCTAGGGGAATACAATTAAGGAGGAAAGATGCTGCAGCGAGCAGAAGGCTCATGCTGTGAGAAGAAAACAAAAGACGCAGGTGAGATTCCTGTGGGAGGTTCTGAGGTATGGACTGAAGCAGGGGTGGGGAACCTTTTTTGGCTTGGAGTTCACTGACCCACAGAAAAATCTGTCAGGGGCTGCACACAAGTGAGAAGCAGAACCAACCAGCCAACCAAACCCTCACCGAGGTGGCCCCTGACTGAGAAGAAGAAAGACACTCCCACATTCCCCTTGCACACCAGAGCCTAGGGGGTACAGGCTAGTAGAATTTGTGTGCTCCAGCCCTGTGGGAAGGTGGTGGTGGGGAGAGGGCTGGCACACCAGCACAGGTTCCCCAATGCTGGGGGAAAGTCCTGAGCCTTGGGGGCTGAATCCAGGCAAGCCAGAGGCTGCAACTAGCCCTTGGGCCTTAGGTTCCCCATGCCTAGTCTACAGGAAGCAGTGAGGTCTGTAGGGGTACGTCTACACAGTAGCGCATACCTCGAAATAAGCTATGCAATTTGTGCTATGCAAATTTTGTCGCTTATTTCAAAATAGCTTATTTTGAAATTCAGTGCTATCTACACAGCACTAAATTACTAAATAAATCACTATTCCATCATTTTCCTTAATCCTCATGCAACAAGGTTTACAGGAAGATGGAATAAAAAGCCCACTATTTTGAATGTATTTAGAAATAATGGGCTTCTTGTGTAGACAGCACAGAATGCTATTTTGGGATAACGGATGTTAACCCAAAATAGCGCCGCTGTGTAGACGTACTCTAGGAGAAGTTGCCAGAGTCACTGTGGCAGTGTTGTGAGCCTGTTAGGAAGAAGAGCCTGCAGAGGAAAAACTCAGTGGCACAGAAAATTGGTGTCTCCCCACACTGGGGGGCACAATCTAAAGGGGAGGACATGTGACTTCCCATCCATCTTCCCAGCCCAATGACACCCCATCCCTGCCCTGTGTCCAGCCTACAGTTCTTGTGATCTGTAGGGTGTGGGAGGTTCTGTCCTCCTCTCCCTGCACCTTCCCCTGAGTAGTGCAGCTGCTCTCTCTGGCAGCTAGGAAGGGAACAGGACAGAGTTTCTTCTGCCTGAGAGAGGCTGGCTGGGAGGCAGCAGTGGCCTGCTCCCTGCCCACACTTGGCTTCTAGAGACAGGGGCTCAGCATGCTCTCTCAGCCCCTGTGCCCAGCAGCAATGCCTGGACCACTGCTGCCTCCCAGCCAGGCTCTCTCAGGCAGAAGCATCTCTGTCCCATTTCCTGCTTGGCTGCCAGGGACAGCAGCCAAATGTGCTGGGGGCAGCTGCAGGGAGAGAAGGACAGAATCCCTTTTCTTCTTCATCCCCAGCAGGCCAATCTGGGGGAGGGGCATTTCACCACCCATTGCCCCCCTGCATCTCCTCTCTCGGGGGGGCAGTGGTCAATTCAAAGCACAAAGAACTCTGCAAGGCCTGTAAGTAGGGGTGAAGAGTAAGGCACTTCCGTAATATCCTGTCAGGGGGACTCCAGAGGAAGCAACCTGGGAGTCAGCTCCCTATGATAGAATCAGGAAAACAGGCTGAAGACTAGCCCAAGAAGGGCAGCAGAATCATTTGGTTGGTTGGTTGGTTAGTTGGCATCTTGTTAACCTGGAAGTGGACTCAACTTGAAAGATGACCTTGGTGGAGGGCAGGGCCAGGGAAGATTCTGCAGAACCAGAATGGCTGGCAATAAGAGGCACTAGAGTGGAAGAAAGAGCCCCAACAACACCATGTCCCAGTGCGACAGGGTGGTTTGGCAGTGAGTCCTCCCCAGCATAGTGAGTAACACAGTTAAAAGCACCTGTTTCTTTCTCCTGCATGATCTTAATAACAGAGTATGCGAAAAGGCAGCTTAGTGTAAAATGGCACTTTTCAGATCAACAGTAATTTCTTCCATTATTCAAGCCTGAAAGTTTCTTCTTCGGTAGGGATTAGGGTTGCCATTGCCAAATGTCTGCTCACACAAACCCAAACACCCATGCCCAAGCCCTGCTACTTGTCTTCCGAGGTCACACCCCTCAATCACTCCACCCCCCTCCCTTGCTCGCTTTCCCCCACATCTTCACTTACTATATGCTCTTAGCTCTACCTTCTATGAAATAACCATCAGATGAAGACAGTTTTAGTATCTGTGATTGCAGATTAGAGTAAACTGATTTTTAAATCATTAGGGTTCCACACATACACACACACACACACACTCCACCATAGGTCACTACTGTGTATAATTGAAGTTATTTGGATGCCTTTATGCTGCATTTCCATTCCCTGACAAGTTTGGATTTCTTTGGAATGTAATTTTATCTCTATATTTCCAGATTTATAAGGCTTAGTTTTGGATAAGTCACATTCCTATAAAGTATTTTGGTCAATTTTGTAATATACAGATATTTTTAGAATCTGACCCAAATAAATACACAGATAAGGGATGTTGAAACATAAATGGTTGCTTGATGGTAATAAATACAGATTATGAATAAGATTTGTTAACAAGTGTTTGGAAAGTCTGTGTGTGCTAATCATAAAATAAGATAAAGTTTAAGAAATTGCTGATAGATATTCTCAACCTAAATGCTGGCTTCATACAGTTTTTGTCAGGAAAATTCTTTGTGTGTATCTGTTTTTAAATACAATTATACAAACTATAAATATGAACCCCAAAGAAGGAAGCCCATGTTATAGTTCTAGTGACTTGAAGATATGAAGGATCAGCCTTAAACAATGTGTTACTTTAACTTTTATGGCCATATTCATCTGTATGCGGTGTCTGCTTTATGCCACCCTGGAGAAGCACAAAGCAACCAGAGCACACTGACCAGTTAAGATGCTTTTAAAACAGCTTTGTGTTGCTACAGCAGCAAAAAGTAGCTGGTGTGCATACCTCCAGTTTATCTCTACCATTTGCCCACCCATTTTTCCCTCTCTTGCACCCCCATATTCTCTTACCCACATCTCCTGAGTACCTCACCCCTTCCTTCCTGTACCCCACATTCCCCCCAACACTCACACACATTCATCCAGGTTCCCCTTCCTGCATGTTCCCCTCCATGCTTATTCCCCTACCCATCAAACTGATAAGTAGCTCTAGAGGAACAGGTAGGTTGAATTATTGAGGTTACTCTGTACCCCCAACCCTTAGGGTGCCAGTGGTAGTCTCAATGTACCTCATCTCAGAGGCAAGTATTGTAGATGCTTCAGCAACTAAGCCTTGTAGGTGATAGGCCTGATGAGTTCCAATAACCACTCAATTTAAATTTCATTGTCACTTCCTTAGAAACCTGCTTCTGATACCCTCTACTGAGCAGTAACAGAATTCTAGGGACATTGCAAATTGGCTTCCCAGGGAATGAGGACGTGTGATGCATCTGAGTATATTGTAAGAATAAGAACATAAGAACATATGGCCAGACTGAGTCAGACCAAAGATCCACCTAGATCAGTATCCTGTCTTCTGACAGTGGCCAATGCCAGGCGCCCCAGGAGGGAATGAACAGAACATGTAATCATCAAGTGATCCATCCCGTCACCCATTCCCAGCTTCCAGCAAACAGAGGCTGTCTCTACACTACAAAGAAAAGTTGGAAAAAGATACGTAAATTGCAAACCACAATTTGAGTATCTTTTTCCGCTTTTCTTCTGAAAGAGGCTTTTCCGACATTTGGCCCGTCTACATAGGGCCAAATGTTGGGGGAAAAAAAAACCTCTTTTGGAACATCCTTTCTTCCTCGTAAAACAAGGTTTACAGGGATGCCGAAAAAATGCGTCTGATTTTCCAAATTTTTTTTCTCGGAAAATCGGACACATTCCTTGGGTGTGGCAGAGCTTTCTTGGGATACCTTCAGTATCCCAGAGGCTAGGTACAGCAGAGGCTAGGTACAGCATCCCTGCCCATCCTGGCTAATAGCCATTGATGGACCTATCCTCCATGAATTTACCCAGTTCTTTTTTAACCCGGTTACAGTTTTGGCCTTCAAAACACCTGCTGGCAAAGAGTTCCACAGGCTCACTGTGTGTTGTGTGCAGAAGTATTTCCTTTTATTTATTATTTTAAACCTGCTTATTAATTTCATTTGGTGAGCCCTAAGTTTTGTTTTGTGAGAAGGATTAAACAGCACTTCCTTATCTACTTTCTCTACACCAGTCAGAACTGTATAGACAGGGGTGGATATAGGGCAGGGCAAGCGAGGCGGCCGCCCCGGGCCCCGCGCTTCAAAAGCCCCGCGCATGTGCCGTGGCAAAGGGGGGGCCCCGCAAAATTGTGCTGCCCTGGGCCCCGCAAAATGGTCATCTGCCCCAGTGTATAGACCTCAATCATATCCCCCCTTAGTCATCTCTTTTCCAAGCTAAAAAGTCCAAAGCTTACTAATCTCTCCTCATACAGAAACCATTCCATACTCCTAATCATTTTTGTTGCCCCTTTTTAAAATCTTTTCCAGTTTCAATGTATCTTTTTTGAGGTGGGGCAACCACATCTACACAGAAGTATTCAAGACGTGGACATACCATGGATTTATATAGAGGTAATATGATATTTTCTGTCTTATTATCTATCCCTTTCTTAATGATTCCAAACATTCTGTTCACTTTTTTAACTGCTACCACACACTGAGTGGATGTTTTCAGCTAACTATTCACAATGACTCCAAGATCTCTTTCTTGATTGGTAACAGCTAATTTAGAGTACATCTACACAGCAGCATTATTTCACAATAACTAATGCTATCCTGAAATAACATAGTCTGTGTCTACACACAAGCAGTTATTTCAACATAATGTCAAAATAATGTCCAGCCAGAGGACTTCTTACTCCTATTCCTGTAACCCTCATTTTATGAGGATTAAGGGAAGTCGGAGGAAGAGTGCTTTTTCTTGGAATTACTGCTGTATAGACAGTGCCAAAAGCCAAAATAAGCTATTTCGACTTAAGCTACTCAATTGATGTAGCTCAAATTGCATAGCTTATTTTGGATTTAGCCCTGCTGTGTAGATGTGCCCTTAGAGCCCATCATTTTAAAAGAATAGCTGGGATTATGTTTTCCAATGTGCATTACTTTGTATTTATCAACATTAAATTTCATCTTCCATTTTGTTGCCCAGTCACCCAGATTTGTGAAATCCTTTTGTAGTTCTTCTCAGCCTGCCTGGGACTTAACTATCTTGAGTAGTTTTGTATCATCTGCAAATTTTGCAGCTTCACTGTTTATCCCTTTTTCCAGATCATTTATGAATATGTTGAAAAGCATGACTTGTTTTATTTACATGTATTACACACATCAGTCATTCAACAGATGTAGTGGCAAATGGCATGTAGACAATCCCTTCATTAGGAAATCTTAGCCCACACACCAATGACTAGCTCCCAGGAAACTACTCTGTCTGAAGAACTCCCTCCAGACATAGATAATAAAGCAGACCTCAAACTGACAGTGGCCACACTGTTTCTCAAAGGATGATTGCACAACAGAACCGACAACAATGCAGTATTTTTTCAAAGCTCAGAAACTTTCTTGTGCTAAGAAAAATAATAGATACGAGTATGTGTAACTGCACCATCTCATGACCCCACTACAACAGTCTCTTCTAAAGTAGTGAAAGGAAAAAAAGAATAGCACTGACAACTTAGAATATAGCTAAGGTTCATTTCCAAGAATGGTCCAGCCTCAAATTTCTATTTTAATATATGGGAAGCATAGGCTCAAATCTCTGCTCTGTGGAATCAAGGAGATTTTTTAACATTGACTTTCATGGGAGCAAGGAAGAGTCCCAAGTGTAAGGTTTTGTCTTATTATTTTTAATACTATTACTGGAAAATAAGTTTGTAACATACAAAGAGAAAGCATAAAGTGCTGCATATAATATGATTATAAAATTCAGTTATGAAGAGGGATATGTTTTCTCTCATCTTTGTACATTAAAAAACATAAAATTACCTCAAGTGAGTTTTTCATCAGATGAAACCACCTCAAAGGTTCTTTTGTTCATTTTCTAGAGATTACTGATGGAAATGTTTTTCTCAAACCCTAATTATTAAAGGTTTTAGAATGGACACTGAGATCATAGTCTCACAATAAAAATTCTGAGTTTTTCGTTTTATCTACAACTAACAGTCTTTATTTAAATTAACAGTCTTTATTTTTATCAATAATGACAAAGGGTCAAAGGCTACAAATTAAAATCTCCTCCATTAAACAATCAATTGAAATGTGAAGGTTTTGGTTTTTATTCTGGTGGCGGTGGTTGGGGGGGTTGTTGTTTTTCAGTCTAAACTCTTGGGCTATGTCTGCAGGCTTCTTTCGGAAGAAATTTTCCAGAAGGGATCTTTTGAAAAAACTTCTTCTGAAAGAGAGCATCCACACTGCCAACATGCATCAAAAAGGTGATCTGCTTTTTCAAAAGATAGCATCTACACTGAATGGACGCTATCTCACATTTAAGCTGTGATTACTATGGACGGAATGGCCACCAGGGCACCTGTGCTTTTTTCTCTTTCCTCTTCTTTCAAACGAACTCTCTCTTCCCCGTCCACACACACCTTTTTCCGAAAGAACTTTTTCAGAAAAAGGCTATTTCCTCATAGAAAGAGGTTTACCAATGTCAAAAAAACCCCTCTGTTCTTTCGATTTTTTTGTTGAACGAACACTATTGCAGTGTGGATGTAAGTGAAGTTTTTTCTGGAAAACGGCCATATTTGTAGTGTAGACATAACCTTGGGAACTATATGTAAGAATAAGGCACATTTCCTAGAAAAAAGCCTTAGGACAAAGTGTCTGCTGATATGTGTTCACATGAGTCATATAAATGCTTGCAATAAAGACTAGGTTTCTGACTTCCGGGAGCCAGTGATGAATGACATTACCATTTGAAGGCTGAGCAATGCTACATGAAACAGGCATGCTGAGGATGCTTGGGGTAGGATGGTAGTTTACAACCCATCATCATAAAATAACACTGGCTGTTTCTTTGATAGACGAAACTCACATAGAGTAGAGAGGAAGTGGCAGTTGTCTGTAATGCAGCAGGTTGGGAAAGGACAGATGACATGCCTAACACAGCTACCCTTCAGATTCCTAATCAAGTTTAAGCTTCATTGGCTCCAATGGTGCCACATCATTGCGGAAGTTAACGTTTCCATTTAATAATAAGATACAGAGTTTTGTCTTTCTTCTACCAAGGCCTGATCCAGTAGCCCTTTGAAGGCAATGGCAGATCTCCCATTGATTTCAATGGACATTCAAAAAGGACTTTAATTATTAAGGTTTGTGTTTAGAGATGGGTGTGTGCATGACGTTTGAATCTGGAAGAATTATAATTCCCCAGAGTTTAGGGTATTCAGATTTGGTGTTCAGGAGAGAGGATGGTCTTGTGGATAGACCAGTAGGCTGGCCCTTTAGAAACTTGGTTCCGTCATCTCTCTCTGTACATCAAATCCCTCATCTGTAGTTTTTTAATCAAAAAGAGCGTGGGGAAGGATATTGACCTCTTTTGTAAAGTAGTTTGAGGCACTATATAAAATGCTAGGTGGTATTATTATTCTATTTTATTATGATAAGTGCCAAATCTGGATCCAAACCTGGAATTCACTGAAGTTTAGAGGTGTTCAGCTGTAGGATTTGGATTCAAGACTATATCCAGCATATTTATTGGATTTTCTATAATAAAAGTTCAGGCTGCAAGAGTGACATAATGCTCTTTAGTCATTGCATTGAGCAACAAGGGAAGAAAGGAACACAATATGCAGTCGCTGGACCATAATATGTGTGAGACAGAGTGTTGTGACAAGAAAAAAAAGGGCAAAGCATGTTGTACAAACTAGTTCCCTTGCAAGGCATAAGCAAATAGGCATCAGTCCAGCAACACACTGTAGATATATTGTCTATACCCATAAAACTAAATGAATCACTTCCAGATAAGGGCTCCCCCATTTAAATATGAAGTACCCAGTAAGAAAGAAGCATATAGTCATAAAATATGTAGCACAGATAGTAATAATTGTATCTAAATTCTAATCCATATTTTGTCTGACAGAGAACTACTTGTTGGACTTATTAGGTAAGGCCCCAATCTTGAAAACACTGATGCACATGCTTTTGTTGAAGTAACTAAGCACATATAATATATTGCAGTATCAGGGACTAAATTATTAATATTCTGTAAAAAGAGTCAATTTACTATATATTTTAGAGAGTTTGTCTGTTTGATCAAGAACTCCTCCTAAACGGTAAGAGCTAGGATCACCACATTCAGTAAAGAACTTCCTCATATAATAAATTAAAGCAAGGTAAGGGTTTGGTTGTGCCAGGAAAATTGGATGTGCTTGGAATGGGATTGCTTCTCATAGAATCAAACAGAAAAGAGACAGAATCACCAAATCAAGTAGAGTCCTCAAAATTAACATAACTGAATGAATGTTGAAAGAGACTGAATCAGGATGAGTCAGAAAAATAGGATGAACCTAGAATAGGATCGCTTCTCAATGAACCTTACAGTAAAGAGATAAAACAGAGAAATTTAGAGTAGTGCTTGGTTTTGGCACAGCTAAAATCAATGCTTAAAGTTTGGAAACTAGAAGAAAACATTATTGGAAATCAAATTGACTATAGCCCTTTTTTGTTAAAACATAGCAAATTTGATTAAATTTAATTCACTGTGTATTAAGCTAAATCAAATAAAGGCCAATTCAGTACTGAATAAAAGTGTTCACAGACGAGTTTAGTAGCATTTTATTAATCCACTTCAAAGTCATACCTATTAATTAATTTAGAATGATTTTCCTAGATGTCCCCATGTCGACAAGCCTTTTATCGTCTCTTTCCAATCTAGTTACCATGAGCATAAGACACTAAGGGCCAGACACCGACTCCCTAAAACATAGCCAAAGTGAAGGAAAAAGGGCACAGGGAGGCTTTCCTCCACCTTGCTTACACGTGTTGAGGTCAGCCAGCAGCTTACTGTTTGCACTCTGTGACTTCAGCTGGGATGTGTTTAGTCTAAGCAGAGTATGAACACTATAAAGAGCTTCCAGGACCAAAAGCAGAGAGGGTACAGGCTGCAACCTGTCAAAGGATGTAGAAATTGCTATTTCTTTGAGTGTTCCACAGAAATATCCCACATGCCTGTGTCCCCTGCCAGTCACAAGGAGCTGTTACAGGGACAATGCCCTAGCCTCCACCACAGAAATTTCTGAGGCTTTAAGAGTGTTAATATAGCCATATAAATGGTTTGCGCTGCAATACAGTGACCATGTAGAGCTCAAGGCAAAGGTAAAAAGATTTAATTCATTATCATTATTGTACTAATTTCCACAAGACTTCAATTCTATGGTACTTTTAGTTATGCCCAGAGCATACAGACAGAGAAGTTAGATAAAAACATAATCATCCTGGAAGGTTGAAACATAAGATTACTTTATTTTTTAGAATCTGGGCTCTTAACTCACAAGAACCAAAATCAGGCTACATCTAGACTGAAGGCATCTTTCGGAAGAAGCTTTTCCGGAAGAGATTTTCTGAAAAAACGTCTTCCAAAAAAGTGCCTCCACACTGCCAGAGCGCATCGAAAAAGCGATCTGCTATCCCGCATTTAAACTGTGATTGCTATGGACGGAGTGGCCATCAGGACACTTGTGCTTTTCCCTCTTTCCTCTTCTTCCGAAAGAATTCCTTCTTCCCCATTCACACACACCTTTTTCTGAAAAAGTTCTTTCGGAAAAAGGCTTCTTCCTCTTAGAAAGAGGATTACCAATGCTGGAAAAACTCCTCTGTTCTGTCAATTTTCTTTCCAAAGAATGTGATTGCAGTGTGGATGTAATTGACTTTTTTTTGGAAAAATGGTTGTTTTTCCGAAAAAGCTCTGTAGTGTAGACATACCCTCAGTGAGAGACAAAGCAGGCTGCTTCCCAAGGCAGAGAGGCACAAGTCACCTGACCTTTGCCCTAGGATACTTCCTTCCAGACTGACTGCCCAACACCCTCATCTCACACTTCCCTACAGAACCCTCGCTAGCCTATACGTCAGACAAGGAAACCCTTATAACTTGAAGTGATAGCTTGTAAGTTTAACACAGGTTTCAATAAACCCCACTTTCCTTTCTTAAATTTTTCTGTGAAGAAAATGGGCAGCCAGAGTATATTTCTCTTCATTGTCCATTTGAATATCAGAGCATCATAAATTGCTGGCAAAACTGTTTATGGACCTTACTCCACTGATGAACTGTGAGAAAAGTATATGAACTCACTGCCTATTGTGACTTGTAATATATGCCACATATACGGTACATATGCTCTGTCACCTTATCACATATAAATACATACAGTATTTATCTGCCTCAGTGATCACCAAAACAAAACATATTTACAGTCTTTTTTTTTTTAAAGAAAAGTATTAACTTTCTAAAGCTCTGAGTACATTTTTAGAATGAAAACTTGTGAAGCAAACATTTTTGGAAACCTTCCAGATTGTTATAGAATCAGCAGGACACATTACCAAGCAACAATAGGTTCACTTTCATGTGGATGCTGTAGCAGGCAAGCCTTCCAAGTAAAAACTCTGAATGTGAATTTAGCTAGTTTTGGATAAAGACGCCTTTCAGCGTCAATAAACACCATGAATGCAGCCACGGTAGAGTTACAACTTAATGAGATGAGGGGAAGTGCACAGGGTCAGGCCTCATCTCCCGGCCTCTGTCATGCTAATCAGCTGGGCAGCCTGCAGCTGAAAAACTGCTGGAATTTTTATTTGCATTTCATTTAGTTGGAAGGAAATTGACCCAGATGGTCTACAAAGGCAGTAGAAGGCTGGCAAGCAGTCTAGTGCTGCACACTTTTCGGAGGGCCTGCACTTGTCCGCCCAACCCTCTTGGAGCCCAAAACATAAAAGATTAAAACAGCGTAAGGGAATTGATTTCATGATTTTTAGATAATTTCCCTAAGATTTCAGAAAAGACTCAGAAAAACTAATTTAATTAGCCAGGAGCTCAATAGTAATTAAAGGGAAGAAAAGCTGAGATAATGAAAGAGGTGGTGAGGATTTTTGCTGTTGCTGGTGGGAACCTTTCTTAATTAGAAATAGTCTAAAAACTAAATGATGTTAATGAAGACAAGCATGAACATTTATTGCAGAGGCACTGTATCTGCGGTCAGTTTAGATGATTGATTGCCAAAGCAGCTAATCTCCCTTCACGAAGGCTAAAATGATTTGCTATGCATTTATCCAAGCCCAGAATTTCCATGCGTTTGTTCAAATGAACAATATTGGAGTCACTGCATTTATATAACTGATGCAAAACCACCTGCTTATGGTTTTAACTATCTGGGTTTTGTTATCTAAACCTAAATGTGCTCAGGTAAAACTTTTTTTAAAAGAGCACTTCAAATTCTGCCTACTTTTCCTAGAAACATTTCTGTGACCATGCTTCTTTATCACATGAAGGGTTTCTTGATGGCATATCTATTTAATCAACAGTGAGAAGGTATTAAACTTATTTGTGAATAATGAATACACGTAACACTCTTCTTGTTAGTAAGATTGTTCATCTTATTCAGCTAAAGTGCCTGTAACCAGAATGCACATATAACCATCAAAGAACATCTGGAAAACGATCAGTGTTGCTTTATTTACGCATTATGAGAAGCAAAGCCCTTGGGGCAGTTCCTCTATTTAAATCATAGCTCTGTAGCTGTGACCAGTTGTATAATTTAAATAGCAAGTATCTATACTGCTGGTCTGGACTTTATTCTGTTTGCATGTTATAAATGTGATCATGTCATCATCACTAATACCTGAACTACCATTAGTTTTTAGTTTACTGATCAATTCCTTTTATCTGTCAAGATGAGGACTAATTTAAAATTTGGCCATGTTGGATGCCACTTTTTCTGCTTTAGAAAATCATCATCTATAGTATTTAGAAATTCTAGGGGTGTTTTAGTACTGGCAGCATGAGACCTCCAGATGTGGGATTTTTTTTTCCAAATTGAAGTCCCCTATGATCACTCAGCTTTTTTTCCTACACCGGACAGATAGGTGCATAAGGAGGTGGGCATCCAGTTCCCTAGGGTGATTTGGTGGTCAGTAGCAGACATCAACTAACACCCCATTTTGTGCTTTATCTCTTAGGATAGTGATCCATGAGCAGTCAAGATCATTCTCGTCCAAGTTATCAGTGACTCAGAAACCAGTAATGCCATTTTTCGACATTAAGTATTGCTTGCCCTCCCCCATTGCCTACTCAGTACTTCCCACATAACATTGATTTTAACATTCCAGTCATGTAAATCATCTCATCAGTTTTCATTAATACCAACTAGATTGAATTTATGCTCAGTAATGAGCAATTCCAGTTCCTATTGTTAGTCACCCACACTGCTAGCATAGGTGCCTCAACACTTGAACAATTTCTTCTTTGGGCATGTCTACAGAGCAACAAAAAGACCCTGCAGCAGCAGGTTTCAGAGCACAGGTCAACTGACTTGGGTTTGCAGGTCTCATGCTGTGGGGCTAAAAAGAGCAGTATAGAGATTTAAGCTCCAGGGCTCTGAAACCTGGCAGAGGTGGGGGTTGGAGTCCAGGCTGTGGCCCAAGCTTAGATCTCTGCACTGCTAATTTGAGCTACACAGCATCAGCTTGGAGAGCCACAGTCAGTTGACCCAGGCTCTGAAATGTGCTGTCACAGGCTTTGGGGATTCTTTTGGCTGGGTAGACATACCTTTCATATCCTTTGGTTCCTTGATGAGTTTAGTTTATCAGCAACATTGTTCACTGTAAGCTGAGCATTTGGGCAGAAATCCAGGAGAGATTAAAGTGCCACCCAGGTAATTAGATGAGTGCCCGTAGCCAGCAGCATATGCTTCAGTACACATAACAAAATTTATTCTGCACATGGATGAAAAAAATTAGAGGGAACATTCATCAGTGCCTCAATATTTTGCTAAAAAGAGTGCTCCACATCTGTGTACTGGATAAGGGGGTTGGTAAAACAAACCCAAGATATTAATAATTAATGTAATTAGCAACACAATGGGATTTGCAGCATAGAGGTTATTATGGGACCAGAAGGAAAGTAGTCCTGCCCTTTGGGTCTTATATATACATCTAGCTGATTCAATTGGTAGCTGTTCACCAGCTAATCCAGGGCTACTCAACTTTGGAAACCCTGGGGGGGCCACAGTGATACTCACAGCACATGCTGAGGGCAGCAACTTTAGTGTGGTTGCATGTGCAGGCAAATATATAGGCAAATATATGCAAATAGCTTCTTTCACGCTGACAGGTATGAATACAAAGATTGAGGCAGGATTACCCAACACGCAGGCCCCATTTAAGTCAGTTCTGCTGATATTAATAAAATGCAATATTTACCCCATTTCCACCCATATGACAGCACTTTTAATGAGTAATGACAGTCCAGGAATTTAACTACTAAAACGCATATCAACAGAAGACCGTTATATTGACTCACCATTGTGGAGCATGTTCCCAGTGGAGGCCATGTTCAAAGGATGCCACACGTGGGCCATGTGTTGACCCTGAGTAAACCCAACCACACAGCGGGCCACAAACAGTTGCCCTGAGCTAACCAATACAATCCAGGTAAACAGGGGACCTAGGCAAAAATGTATTTTTTTTGGCAGGGGAGAGGGAATATTTGATGAAAAATGCAATTTTGGTCAACCCTCAACTCTTGACATAATGATTTCTGGCCTTTCAGAAAATGACTGCTCAAGATAGTTAAGACCAAAGCAGACTGTGAAGAGCTTCAAAAAGATCTCACCAAACTAAGTGATTGGGCGACAAAATGGCAAATGAAATTGAATGTTGATAAATATAAAGTAATGCACATTGGAAAAAATAATCCCAACGATATGTACAATATGATGGGGACTAATTTGGCTACAACTGCTCAAGAGAGAGATCTTGGAGTCATTGTGGATAGTTCTCTGAAAACATCCACTCAGTGTGCAGCGGCAGTGAAAAAAGCAAATGGAATGTTAGGGATCATTAGAAAGGGATGGAGAATAAGACAGAAAATATCTTATTGCCTCTATATAAAACCATGGTATGCCCACATCTTGAATACCACATACAGATGTGGTCGCCTCATCTCAATAAATATATCTTGGCATTGGAAAAGGTTCAGAAAAGAGCAACAAAAATGATTAGGGGTTTGGAACAAGCCCCATATGAAGAGAGATTAAAAAGACTTGGACTTTTCAGCTTAGAAAAGAGAAGACTAAGGGGGGATATGATAGAGGTCTATAAAATCATGACTGGTAGGGAAAAAGTGATTAAAGAAAATTATTTACTTATTCCCACAATATAAGAACTAGGGGTCACCAAATGAAATTAATAGGCAGCAGGTTTAAAACAAACAAAAGGAAGTTTTTCTTTACTCAGTTTTTCTTTACTCAGTGGAATTCCTTGCCAAAGGATGCGGTGAAGGCTAGAACTTTAACAGGGTTCAAAAAAGAGCCAGTTAGATTCATGGAGGTTAGGTCCATCAGTGGCTATTAGACAGGATGGGTAGGAATGGTATCCCTAGCCGTTGTTTCTCTGGAAGTGGGTGACAGAGGAAGGATCACGTGAGGATTACCTGTTATGATCTCTCCCTCTGGGGAATCTGGTATTAGCCACTGTCAGCAGCCAGGATACTGAGCTAGATGGACCTTTGGTCTGACCCAATATGGCCATTCTTATGTTCTTATAGCTATGCGAGGAGAAAGAAAATGTGGGGGTGGGAATTGCTGTGGTGCTGGTGCCCCTGTGCTTAGCTTGGTGGCCCAGGCTAGAATATGGGAGATCCAGATTCAAATCCTCACCCTAGAACAGACCCAAACTGCACTTTTTCAGTTCACCAACAGCTGTGGTTCTACCCAAACCATTTGCCCCCTCCCCCGCCCTGGGAATTACCATCAAACTGAAAAGTCAGTGACTTGTCCAGTTCTAATGAGCACATCAGTCAGCTTAGTGCTCCAAACACTGAGCTACTTACCCATCAAACACCCATTCAGAATTCACAATCCTAGTCTTGATCTTCCAAGACTTCATTGCAGAAATCACAGGGTATTTTAGGAACCACCTTTATCTGCGATTAGGACTGTTAGCCTTTTATGTTGATTTCATAATGTTTCTGTAAAGCACGCAAGATAAACTGGCAGAAGCAACATCTTCCATTCTTCCCCCCCCCCAGCTGAGTAATGCGATCTGGGACTTTCCTAATCTCTTTGCCAGAATCTTGCTAACCAAAACAGGGTCAAAGAAAGTGGCAATGGACTGGCTCCAGGTTTTCTTTCTTGATCCATTGCTGGCTTCCCAGTGCCTTTGGGCAGTACTGATCATTTCAACCGAGAAGCCAAGGGCCGATTGTGTATGGAGACTGAACACCCAAGATGTGGTCCCTCAAAATCAGGCTTGAGAGTTATAGTTAAGGAAAGGTGCACTACCTTTGCCTACACTGTACTGTAGCTAGGAGAGTTCAATTTTGGGCATGCCGAGTCTTGCACATCTCACAAGCACTGAATTAACTTTCTTTCAAAGACAACATTTGCTCTAAATTAGGAGTCATCACCAGTTGCTATTTTGTTCTTAGCACTTTGCTAAGGATTTGCTCCTATGTCCCATGTTTTCCCACTTGCTTTCCCTGCTAGGAGTACAAGGGCTGAGGATTATGTGGCTAAGATTCAACACTCAAATGTTTTTTACAATATGTAGGATGTATCCTGAGTCTCTGCTAGAATGCACAAGTGAAATAGCATTTTCAGAGAGGGGGTCTGCATCCTTTTCTGCACTGAGGAGTCGTGGGAGAGTTGGAGGTGGATTGTGCTCGTTGGAAAGAGGGGGACAGCTGGAGCATTCAAGTGTTGCACTGATTCCATGCATCACTCAGGCTATGTCTACACTGCTTTTTTTTTTTGCGGAAGAGGATATGCAAATTGTGTCCTCATTTGCATATCTTCTTCTGATTCTTTTTGTGGAAGAGGTTTTGCCACTAAAAAGCCCCGTGTACACATGGCCATTTGTTGGCAAAACCCCCTTTTTTGCAAGATCCTGTAAACCTAGATTTTTGAGGAATAAGGGATCTTACAAAAAAGGGGGGTTTGCCAACAAATGGCCACATCTACATGGCACTTTTTAGCAGCAAAACTTCTTCCACAAAAAGAATCAGAAGATATGCAAATGAGCGTATCATTTGCATATCCTCATCTGCAAAAAAAACGCAGTGTAGACATAGCCTCAGATAGCTGCCATGAGTAGGGCACTTTGGAAACCGTGTCTGGAGTTTAAAATGTTTTCCCAAGAGTAGGCAGGGCTTGCACCTCCTCTAAACAATACCTCTGAAGTAGTAGCTGCCACAGGAGTGAGCCAAGCCCAAGATCCAATGGCTGGAATCTTTGAGACTAGACGCATTTTGGCTAGAGATAAGGTGTAATGTTTAAACGGTGAAGGTAATCATGGAATAATTTATTTATGGATCTGGTGGATTCTCTGTCACTCAGGCTACATCTACACTGCGAGTTTTTTGTGGCAGAAAATATGCTAATGAGGGACTCATTAGCATAAGTCACGATCCTATTGGCATATTTTCTGCTGCAAAAACTCACAGTGTAGATAGACATAGCCTTGAAGTCTTCATATCAACACCGCATATATTTCTAGAAGATACACTGTAACTCAGTACCAAGATATAAGCTTGATGCCAGAATTGTTGGGTGAAATGCTTGAGTAAATGCTTTATACAAGGTCAGACTTGATCATAATGGAATGACCCCTTGGGCCTTAAAAATCTATGACTCAATGAAAACCCATAATCTCTTCACAAATCATACAGTATGGTCTCATGGGTACATTCTCTATTCAATACACAAACGGCACTCACATTAGTGGGAGTTTTCAGCAACAGATATGTATTTAACTGAAACAGTATAAGAATCTTTTAAAAAGATTGAAATGTAACCTTATGAAGATGGTTTAAAGGGATATTTTAAACTAGGAGTGAAAAAATAAAATCATTGTGGTCCAGGGATCTAGAGTTCAATTCCACTAAGATTTCAGGACCCTTGAAGCCTTTATTTTTCTGATCCCTCACATTTAAGTGATTTTATAAATTTTTCTTTGAATAATTCCAACAGTATTATTCATTATCCACAATGAAATAGACTGCAAAGTCATAAATGAAAGTAGGAAATGTAGCCTTTGGTCAGATAGCTACAAATAATTATTTATCAACAATGAAAGGTTTAAAAAGGCTGAGTTTAAAATTGTACTTTGCTGGTGTCTAACCTGTCATAGCTAATTTACACTAGTAACTTCAATTGTCCAATTACTTTTGCTTTCATTATTTTATGAGGTCACTGTTCACCTTGCACATAAAGAGCTTAATTGGATGATCTTCTGTATTATGCATAGAAATTCCAAATAGGGCCAAATTCAGACCTGGGGGAAGTGGGTGCAACTCTTGAGCTTGCAACTTCTTATCCCAAATCTAAATTGGCCGAAGGGCTACACAGAAATTAAATTTAATCTCTTAGGGTATGTCTACACTAGCCCCCTAGTTCGAACTAGGGAGGCTAATGTAGGCATTCGAAGTTGCAAATGAAGCCCGGGATTTAAATATCCCGGGATTTATTTGCATCTTCCCATCCGGGCGCCATTTTTAAATCCCCCTAGTCCAAACTAACTGCCCGCGGCTACACGCGGCAGTCAAACGTTAATTCCAACTAAGTCCTTAGTTCGAGTTAACTGTTACACCTCATTCCACGAGGTTGCTTCATTTGCAACTTCGAATGCCTACATTAGCCTCCTTAGTTCGAACTAGGGGGCTAGTGTAGACTTACCCTTACAGAAATCATTCAAAAAATCCATGGAATTTAACAGATCCCTGCTATAGAATTCTATAGGATGCTTTAAAAATCCTATAGAAAGGACTAGTCTGTTTTAGCAAAAACAATTAGGAGTCCTGTGCATCTGACAAAGTGGGCTCCAGCCCATGAAAGCTTATGCCCAAATAAATGTGCTAGTCTTTAAGGTGCCACAGGACTCCTCGTGTTTCTAATAGAAAGGATACTACCATTCATTATAAATTCTGTGAGACTTGACCAATTAAGGGTTGACCCATAAAAATCGCGTGATTCAGCCATTATTCTTGAGTATAACTTGGTGCACACAATGCCAGCTGCAGAAGAAGCATTTCTGAATTCATACTGGCGGGCACAATAGATCTAGCATAGACATCAGCTGCAGGTGAAGCCATCAAGACCCTCCCCTTATGCTTTTTTTGGTGTCATTTCTTCTTTTAAAACAGCCATTAAATTATTGCCATTGTACCGGGGGTAGGGATTGATTGATGCCTGCGCTTTTATTGCTGTGTCAGTTTGTTTTTTCATGCTTTGAACTGCATTCTCGGAGGGCGTAGTAGATCATTGGGCTGTGGCACACTTTGTGCTTCTTGGCTACAGCTTGTCAGATGAGGCTATTGCTTTAAGTGGCTGCAAGCCAGATCAATACAAAGATAAGATAAACCGGAGCTTCCATCAGCTGCTGCTCTAACTGTGTCTTTGGTACCACATGTTTATCACTTCTGAGTGCTACGGTGACAGTAGTTAAAATATTATTTTTTTTCTCTCATATAGGCCCTTTTCTTTTAAGATCCCAAGGATGGCTGGATCCGGCTTGTACCAGTCTGATAGGTTCAGGTGCGGGAAGAGGCTCTGAAATTCACTTAAAATTGTCTCAGAGACTGAGATGACAGGTTTCAAATCAATTATATCCTCACACAGGTTGTTGTTCATTTGTTTTCAAAAGCAATCTGTTATTGGCAAAACCAAACTGTTCCAGCATGGCTTTAAATTAATTGGTAAGGAAGATTCTTTTCCATTTCCAGCCTATACTTATGATTTACAAAAATACCACCACTTTTGGCTCGAGAGTGATTAAAAAGACTTTTCCTTAAAAAAAAATCCAATGGGGTGCTCAGCAGGCAATGAACAGGATTTCAGTTTTATGAACCACCATATAAATTGTAGGCATTTGGCTGAAAAATCATATATTGGTAACTCTCATATATTGGTAACTCTGGTGCTTTTTATATCTCAGGATATCTTTTATGGAGTCAAAATAGTATGAAGTCTGCTCTTCTGATTCACTGTTTATTAATGTGTTATGATAGTGCTGAGCTGGAACCCAGATGGAAGCCCCATTGTGATAGGCATGATGCAAACACACAGGAAAAGAGAGTCCATGCCCTAAAGACCTTACCATCTACATAAGAACATAAGAACGGCCATACTGGGTCGGAGCAAAGGTCCATAGAATCATAAAATACTAGGACTGGAAGGGACCTCGAGAGGTCATCGAGTCCAGTCCCCTGCCCCCATGGCAGGACCAAATACTGTCTAGACCATCTAGTCCAGTATCCTGTCTTCCAACAGTGGTCAATGACAGATGCCCCAGAGGGAGTGAACAGAACAGGTAATTATCAAATTATCCCTCTCCTGTCACCATTTCCAGTCTCTGACAAACATAGGCTAGGGAAACCATTCCTATCCATCCATTGATGGACCTAACCTCCGTGAATTTATCTAGTTCTTTTTTGAACCCTGTTAAAGTTCTGGTCTTCACAACATCCTCTGGCAAGGAGTTCCACAGGATGACGGTGTGCTGTGTAAAGAAAAACTTTCCTACCTATTAATTGCATTTGGTGACAGCTAGTTCTTATGTTATGGGAACAATTAAACAACTTTTCCTCATTCATTTTTTCCATACCAGTCATGATTTTATAGACCTCTATTATATCCCCCCCGTTAATCTCCTCTTTCCTAAGATGAAAAGTCCAAGTCTTTTTAATCTCTCTTCATATGGCACCTGTTCCAAACCCCTAATCATTTTTGTTGCCATTTTCCGAACCTTTTCCAATGCCAAGATATCTTTTTGAGATGAGGCGACCACATCTATAGGCAGTATTCAAGATGTGGGCATACCATGGATTTATGCAGACAGTAAGATAGTCTCTGTCTTATCCTCTATCCCTTGCTTAGTGATTCCTAACATTCTGTTTGCTTTTTTGTCTGCCGCTGCACATGGTGTGGATGTGCACTCAATCAGAGAACTATTCACAATGGCTTTAAGATCTCTCTTGAGTAGTAACAGCTAATTTAGATTCCCTCATTTTGTATGTGTAGTTGGGATTATTTTTTCCAGTGTGTATTACTTTACATTTATCAACATTCAATTTAATTTGCCATTTTGTTGCCCAATCACTTAGTTTGGTGAGATCTTTTTGAAGCTCTTCACAGTCTGCTTTTGTCTTAACTATCCTGACCATTTTTGTATCATCTAAATACATGTCAAAGGAAATAGTATTGTTCCCATATTACAAAGAAATGGAGGCACCAAGAAATTAGTGATACTGGCCACTGAGACTATATTAGTTTGGTGCTCTGCTTACTACACTGGCTCCCCGTAAATCTGTTAGTTAATTTCAAAGTATTGGCCCTCATCTTCAATGGCCTTCAAGAGCAGTGGTGGACACGTGCTAAATCAGCCTGTCTTGCTATGTAACCACAGCCTGCTTTGACAGTTATAGACAGTTATATGTGACCACTGACTTCACTTGAGTGATAAGGGCCAGATTTTTAAAGGGATCAGGTGCCTATAAAGATAGATTGGTGCCTGGGTGCCCCATGTAGATGCCACCAACATTTTCAAAGCCACAGCTCAGGCACTGCTGAACCTGTTCAGTAGCCAAGAAACAGGTGCCTAAGTCTCTGCCAGTCAGCATATTCACAGCACACCTGCCACCCCTTCCTATCTTGGCTATGTTGGAAGTTAATGGATTTACGCCAGGGATGAATTTAGCCTTTTGTTTTTAGGTTCATCTGTATTCATTTTATACAAAAAAAATGTTGGTCTAGAGGAAGGAGCTGAAAAGAGACTTCATAGAAGAGAAGCTATAAAAGAAGAAATGATAGGGTGTGAATGAAAGTTTGAGTTACCTTGACTAGTGCTTCCCAGAGAACTTTAAGCAGAGCTCCTGTGAACTAAAGTCACAATTTAGCAAAATGTGGCATGTGACTGTCAGGCTCACAGCACAAGAGAGGCCTAGCTGAGCCTAGCATGGAGAATGAATTACATGTCGCCCTTAGAAAGGGCAGTAACTAGGTCAGGGTTGAGGTCACAGGCAGTACAAAATGAAGGGGGTTCACGGCTGCAGCTGCAGGAACCTTGTCTCTTGAGATCCAAGGAGACAGCAATTTTCAGCCCTGCGAGAGGCAGTATCAGGAGAGGGGTGTTTTCCTTACAGGACGAGCGTGATATTTTTCAAAAGGAAGAAATGAAAACATATTAAAACAATGACTTCAAAGGCAAATCTGTTTTCCTCCTTACAAAACTGAGATACGGACATTTTATTCTGGAAAATCATCTCTCCTGCAATACACGGAATTAAAATGGTCACACTCTTAGGGTACGTCTACACTACAGCGTTAATTCGAGTTATCTTAATTCGAAATGGTTAATTCTAATTAAGCTAATTCGAATTAACGCATCTACACACAAAAACTATTTCGAAATAGTGTTTTGCTATTTCGAAATAGCGCATCCACACTGAGTGGACCCTGAACCGAAGTTAAGGCTGGCCGGAAGGGCAGGGCATTAGGTGCCGGTAGGGCATCAGGTTAGGACTTAGTGTGTGGGGCTGCTGCCTGAGGCTAACTGAGCTCCGTGCTTAAAGAGACCCTACCCCCACCTCGGACAGACAGTTCTCAGGGTTCCCGGCTTGCTTGTCTACCTCAATGAGGGACAGCAAAGCAGTCCTGTCTTGAAGTGCCATGAGTGCCCACACTCGGGACACCACAACACTTGGCCACATGGAGCCAGAGCTGCCCCTGGGCACGCCGGTGCATCTCATGGGGTCGTTGCCATCAGCCCGGCTGCACTTGCTGCAGGCTGCCATCCGAGGGGTCCATCGGGGGGCTGTCAGGATCCAGGAGGCCCTGCGGGACAGTGTCCACACCAAGGAGCCCTCAGAGCCTCTCTGGTCCACCCCACCGGGGGCTCGTGCCCCATTCCCTGGGAAAAGGAGGTGGGCGAGGGAAAGAGAGAGGGTGGGAGAGGGGAGGGGGAAACCTGGGAGGAGGGAGCTGGAAGGGGGAAGGAAGGGGAAGAAGGGGGAGGGGAAGCTCAGGGCTCAGGGTTGGGGGTCTTGCTGGACCAACTTGAGTTTCATGCAAACCTGCTCCTGGGTTCGCATGCGGCCTTTGGTGGCTAAGCTGGTAGCTATCCTGCCATAGACGGCCGCGTTCCTCCATCTAGTGTGGAGATCATGGACATTGGGGGCATCCCCCCCACACCTGAATAAGGTCCATGATCTCCACCCTGGACCAGGAAGGCGCCCACCTTCTCCAGCCCCTGGCAGGCTCCTGGGAGCTGGCAGACTGCTCCTGGGGAGCGGTGGAGGACTGGCTGCCAGTGGCTTGCTGGCTCATGTTTTGGGGCTACTGGTTCAGGGGCCCTGGTGGCCACTGCTGGCTCTGGGCTGGCAGGCTTGGAACTGGCACAGGCACTGTGGCCAGAGTCTACCCCTTTAAGGGCTCTGGGGCTGGGGGAGAGGAGAGGAAGTTTTCCTGGTTGTGCCCAGAGTGGCCACCGGGGCTCCCTGGGAAGGGCTGGAGGCCCCCTATTTCGAATTAAGGGTCTACACAGCACTTAATTCGAAATAGCTATTTCTAATTTGGTGTTACTCCTCGTAGAATGAGGTTTACCAAATTTGAATTAAGCGCTCCGCTATTTCGAATTAATTTCGAAATAGCGGTTTGCATGTATAGACACTATTAAAGTTAATTCAAAATAACGGCTGTTATTTCAAATTAACTTTGCAGTGTAGACATACCCCTACAGAAGCTCCTTGTTAATGATATCATGCTTGGGTTTAGATACAACATTCAACACTGGAGGTCCGTATACCCTGAAAGTTGCAGTTGATAGACAGTAGGCCAGATCCTCAGATAGTCTGAACCGCTCCTATAGGTTGTTGAAGTCAGCGGTTCTCAGCACATTGCAGGATTGGGCCCAATATGTAAGAACTAAGATCCAAGTTCTGAAAGCTCATAGATACTGGCTTAACTTGATGGTATCAGTGGGACTTCCCATGTGCGTAAAGTTAAGCAAGTGTATAAATGCTTGTAGAACTGTGTGCCAAAGAAAATATAAATCTGAGGACCCTCGTAGTTCCTATACTCAATATTTACAATGGATTCCATAGCTTGGTTTATAGGTCTGAATAATATTCTCACCTCTTGATGATACAAAATTGCATTCTGAAGGCAAGTGACAGTTTATATTTCAAGTAAAACTTGGGGGCTGCACCCCCTGCTTGCTACATTCGCCAACCCCCCTCTCTCATGGGGGGTAGGTGTCTGGCCAGGGGGAAGGGGGTAGGAGCAGGCTGAGGCAGGGAGTCTGGCTGGGGGAGGGACAAGAGCAGGGGAGAGTGTAGGAGCAAGCAGCAGGCAACAGGTAAGTGTCTTGCCTGGGAGAGAGGGGCAGGGGCGGGCTGGGAGCGTGGGATCTTGTCAGAAGGAGTTAGGGGGCGAGGGGAGGGGTCAGGCTCAGGTGGTGGAGGGGACACAGAGCAGCCCAGAGGGGAAGAGGTCGGGCTCAGATGGCAGAGGGGACCTGGCGTGGCCCGGGCAGGGGAGGGGTAGAGCTCAGTTGGTGAAAAGGACCCAGCATGGCCAAGCAGAGGTGGGAAGCTTGGATGGTGGAGGGTACCCAGTGTGGCCCGGGTGGAGTGGGGGACTTGGATGGTGGAGGGGACCCCATGCAGCCTGGGGAGTCGGGCTCAGATGGCAGAGGGGACCTAGCACATCCCAGGGAAGGCTGGGGGCTTGGATGGTGGAACGTGGGCTTGGATGGTGGAGGGGGCCCAGTGCAGCCTCGGGGGGAGGGTTTGGAAGGTGGAGGGGAACCTGTGTGGCCCAGAGAGGCGTCCGGCTTGGACAGTGGAGGGGACCCAGCACAGCCCAGGCAGGGCTCGGATAGAGGAGGGGATTTAGCGTGGTGCAGCCCAGGGTGTGGATCAGGCTCGGCTGATGGAGGGAACCCAGCCCCAGTAGCTCCTCCCTGGCAGCGCAGCCCCCCAGCGCATGAAATGGGAGCCGGAGCTGGAGCAGTCCATGCTCAGAGGGGACGGCGTGGAGGCTGGCCACAGCAAGTGGCTGAGAATGGAGGCAGAGGCGGGCTGCAGCAGTGGCATGAAGAAGCAGATGACGTGATGACATCACTGTCATCCCTCAGAGGGAAAAAACGTATATATAGAGAGAGAGGAAATCAGAGGATATGTTGGACAATTTTCAGGAAAAGTAGCTATTTAAATGCAGCGGTTTAATTTAAAATTTAAAAAAACTTCAGGCTTTGTATTAGATGCTATCTAAGAAAAAACAGAACACCTGGCACTGTGTTTTCTCAGTTCTGTTATGACTGCATCATTCTATGGCACTTTTTATCTGATTTGTTTTGCCTAAAGAACCAGCTACCTAATTTAATAACAATACGTTTTAAGGGAGAAATAGACCTTACGATTAGTCAAAGGCTAGAAGTCAACAAATCTGTGTTCTGTTTTTAGTTCCACCACTGACCTACTGTGCGGCATTTGGCAAGAAATGTCAGTGCTCCATGCCTCAGAAAAATAGTCATAATAATACCTCGTTATACTTCACGTGGGTTCTGAGAATTAAGTGAAGTTTATAAGTGCTGTGATGGCTACTTTTGAAAAACACCAAGTGCAATTAATACCCCTGGAATATGCCAGATTGACAATCCTGGAAACGGTAGATCCTTAGAGTCTTAAGGAAAATTTGTCGCACAGCCCAGGGAGCCTTTATTGCTGTGTCTTTGCAGCTGGCATTTTCATTAGCTGAAGTAAGAGCTGAGCAATGCATTGTTGATGAGCTGAAGGAAGGCTGAAACACGTCTGTGTGGTCATCATTTCATCCAAGAGATGCTGAATGAAGAAGGCTTTGCACAGAATTGTTTCTATTGACAGGCCTCTTTATCATCTTTACCCTGCTTTGTACAGACACTGAGATTTTTGTGTTTATCTATATGAATCTGGAAAATTTGTGTTGATCTCCTACTGATTTTAGAAGTAGCTTAGTGAAGATTTATCTGTTTCCAATTTTATGTTACTTTTAAATTCACCACCTTTTGTTATGTGAATCACAATGGCTATAAAGAGCCTATTTTTCTGATAAAACAATGGATTTGCTTCACCCAGGTGTCTGCATCAGCTTCCTTCAGCTTTGAGCCTGGTGCAGGGTCCCAGCAGCAAAAAGGCTAGCTGGAAAAGGGTTTCTGCACCAATACACACTGGTCCTTGCTAAGCCAGGCACTCCCTGATTACCAATGTAGTCCTGAGGTAGGAAGCAGAGGGGGAAAGGAGACAAGGCATCTGTTCAGCACAGTCCCTGGAAGCTCTTGTCAAGTTTAAAGCAGCTGGATTAGATCCTCTGATTCACTCGGTTCATGGCCTCTTTCCGAGCAGCTCTGAAAGGCTAGCTGAAGATTCCCAGTGTAGACTGGTATAAAATTGGCACAGTCAGCTCTATGCCAATCCTTTCACAGGGCATGTGCGGGGAGCAGCTAGGATAAGAGGAAATGTGATATGGCAGGAAACGGGGCGGGGGTGTATTGTCAGAGTACCATGTGTTAGGGCGGAGTCAGCAGAGAGTGAGTTAAAGCAGCCCTGTAATCCTAGAGCTGCTGTAAGTCTACAAAGACCAGATCAGCCTCCAGTTGCCCCTAGAGTTCGATGAACATAAGGTGGCTCACACCTTTTGTCTCCCCTCCATTAGCTGCACCAACCATGAACGTGACCCATCTGAGGAGTGTGCCCCGTGCACTATCTCCTGGCAGAACCTCTGGAGAAGGTGACAGCAAATACAGTCCCTGGCCTCTCCAAGGACTGAATCCATTCTCGGGCACTGGTGCCCCTTGCTCACCCAAGGCTGGGGAGCGGCAATACAAAGGAGTCATGCCCCACTTCGATTAGAGAGTTCTGTTTCAAGCACACAGGCTTATATCCTCTCTCAATTCAGATTGCTTCTCACAATCTCAGATTGCTACAATGTCACATTCTTGTTACCAAGCCTCTCTTCTCTGGTCAGGACAAGCAGTTACCCCAGAAAGAGAGGGAAATTAACTGCCAAGTGCCCAGAACGTAAGTGTTGCTACTTCAGATCCAGTGGCTTTATCTGTTCCAGCAACCATCCAGCCCCAGCTGTGGCCAATGCCTTGAGCTTTTGAGGATGGCAAAGAAAAAATTAAAGTGCACTAAGCCTATTCCTATTTGTGTGTTTATCAGTCTGTATTACTGCAGAGCCTGTAGAGCCATCAACCAGGACCCTACTGTGCTAGATGCTGTACACACACAAAACAAAAAAATGGTTCCTGCCCCAAAGAGTTTACAGACTAAGGGCTTGTCTACACAGACATTTAGGCCGCATCTATACTAAAGGGGAAAGTCAACTTAAGATACACAACTCTTGGGTAAGAGCAGAGAGATCTTCAGAAAAACTTCTTCCGAAAGAGAGCATCCACACTGCCAAACCGCATCGAAAAAGTGATCTGCTTTTTCGAAAGATGGTGTCCACACTGAATGGTCGCTATCTCGCATCTAACCTGTGATTACTATGGATGGAGTGGCCACCAGGGCACCTGTGCTTTTTCCTCTTTCCTCTTCTTTCGAAAGAACTCCCTGTTCCCTGTCTACACACGCCTTTTTCCAAAAGAGCTCTTTCGGAAAAAAGCTTCTTCCTCATAGAAAGAGGATTACCAATGTCGGAAAAACCCTCTGTTGTTTCAATTTTTTTTTCGAAAGAACATGATTGTAGTGTGGATGTAAGTGAAGGTTTTGCGGAAAAATGGCATTTTTTCTGAAAAAACTCTGTAGTGTAGACATAGCCTGAGAGAAAGACAACAACGAGAGGGGAAAAAGGTGTCTGGACTGAACCTCAGAAAGGACATGAATTAATTTATTTTTCCTCTTCAGGATTAGAGATGGGGAAAGGGAGGGCTGATGGACCAAAGACAGTCTTTCATGCACGCTTCCATAGACCTTTCTCTATTGCCTTAAAATATATTCCCCACAGGATAGCAAACTGTTGTATAATATGGACTGAGGAGAGCATGGGACTGGGAAGCAATTTGGCTCATCAATTAGATTTTCCCAAACTTTTGCACCTTGACGTATAGTCCAGCAGCAAATTACTTCAGTTTGGCTTCCTCAGTGGATCATTTCCCCGAGATTGCTATTATCAGGCTTAAAGGAAACTGTTCCACTTGATCCAGAAAGGATAACTTCAGAGATATGGACCACCTAAGTTTCTCAAACGATCTTTCCCTGAACTGATCATTTTGGAGCTCTGGATAGTACTTACTCCTTCACTTTGTGCTATCTGCAGAATTTGGTAATGAGACATCAGTGAGTTGGCAGACTTGCTGAAAGGTGTATATCCTCTTGGATAAATCCAAAAATGGATCTATTGTAAGATGTAAAAATAATGGTTTCTGGCAACCTATACCAAGTGGTATGTTTTGGGCAGCACAGTTGGGTTTTGATTGAATAGCAGATTTGCTAGTAGCAAGTTGCTATTTTAAAAATCTGTTTAGACAGGGTTTGGGTAAAGTTTGTGTTTTTGTATAATTCATTTTTCCTTTTTTAAAATGAATGCATGAACTTTAGCTATATAACTTCAGAAGAAATATGATGAAGGGCCATGTTTACCCCCATGTAATTCCATCCATTCAGCACCAACGACGGTCCTAATACTGCAAGTGTTCAATATCTATTTTTGGCTTTTATATGGCTGCCCATCACCATAGCGTCTGAGCATCTTCCACATAAAAGCAGCCAAGTCCCTAGTGGATGTCACAGAGTTTCTGACACATCTCCCTTTTCAGGATAAAAAAATCTGCTTACGGTAGGATGTACCCATGGTTAGGGGTGCACTTTTCTTATAGGATGTCAGTGAGGTTACCTACATACTCCAAATTCAGCATATTAGTGTTTGTGGGTTCAGTACCTTAATCACTGGATTTATACCAGGAATTCATTAGTTCCAAAACATTTCAATATTTTCATTATTTAATTCCAAAATCTAAGTCAATTGAACTACTCATGTATAAAGTTACACACATGCTTAATTTTTACAGGATTTGGGCCTTATTCTGTAGTGTCAATAAAAGTAAATTGTAACTGGAGCGGCTGTGAACTTTTTCTCCAAATAAAAAGGATTTTTTTCTGATAAATAACAGCTTAATCTTTTAATTACAGACAACTGCATTGTCATGCTAAAAGGTTTCCAGTGTAATGCAACAAACCCATCTCTGAGCATATCCATGTTTAAGAAATTGAAATCATAGTTATCTAGTGCTAAATATAGTGGCATGATCTTAAAAATGTGTTTTTCTAGGAAGAGAAACAAAGTAAATGGGATTGGCTTCAATCGTAACCTATTTTGTCCTTATTTGGTGGGGGCGACATGCCATCGATTCACCTTAATGTTGCTCAAACTGGATAAAACTGCAATTCCAGCTATAGTCCATACTTCAAATGGCCATAAGATATCCTTTTCTGAACGTTATATCGTTCAAGGAGGCAGAGAAGTACTTGCAGGAAAATTTTTGTATGGGAACTTTAACTTCCCATTCCATTTGACTTTTGGTCTTTAAAATGCAGGTCAAATCAATGAATTTAATGAAGGCCGTTTAACACAATAGCTTTGCCTTGCATTTTGACCTAGATAAAGGAGAGTCAGTCCAGGTCAAAAAGCTTTAGCAGAACTTTAAGTGGTTAGTACACAAATGTGACAGAATGTTTAGAATCTCAGAGACTTGCAAGACCTATTGACAAGCAGTTAAAAGTATTTGAAATGGCTGCATGAATGAACTTTGATAAGGTAGCACTATTGTCTTCTATTGTCTTTTTCTCTTCATACTAAAATACCCCCAAAAGAACAAGAATCAATGAATGTATAATGCAGTCTCACTTTTACTGGACTTAGGACTTTTTTCTGTTCTTTGGACTTTTATGGCCTGTTCATTTATTTAAATTCCTTTCCCCAAATGAAAGCTTTCTCAAATGGTAGTGATTAATGTATCGCCATGTCAGTAAAATCTTTTAAAGTGCAATTATGTTCTCTGAAAGTTTAATGGGTCAATAGACTCTTAGGTAAAGATAAATTATGATTCAATTCAGTAATTTTGAGGTTTTTTTCTAGATGAATCCAACACAAATAGTTATCACTGTGATGCTCTGGTGCTTTGATACCACAATGATGGGCTCCAGAGGTTGTTAGGCTATTATATTAACTTCTGGAAGATATCTTTTCTTTTCAGTGACATGAAGTACTACAACAAGACACTATAACATTGGGCCATAGGTTGCAGTACTATACTATAAAGCTCCAATCAACTCATAGGTAAATTTCTAAGATGTGCAATAAAACATTTTAATAACAAATAATATATTGGTGGAAAGATTTATCAAAATGCTGATTCTTATTTAAAAAGTTATTCTATGTAACCATGAAGCATCTTTTTAGCAAATGTCTAAAATGTGCAGCAATTCAATATGCAAGATGAAATTCATATAATATATACTAGGAAGGATTTTTTTCCCCCACAATTTAAAAATACCGTTTTAAAAATGTGCTGCATTGTCCAGAGATCAGGTTGATTTTTTATAATGGTGGCTATTTAATCTCTAAAATGGACCACTCTAAAGAGCCACATGTTGATTTCACATGGTTTGAGAGTTCCAAGATTTTGTTCACTGTGCTTTCAGGGGGGTTTCTCAGTAATTCACTATAGATTGATTTTAATTGTATTTTACTCTTTTGTCTCGTTTTTGTGTTTGATTTTTTTCCCTTATTCTTTGACCAATAACTTTCTGTCACCCATCTTTGACTTTTCTTCTTATATCTGCATTAAAGCTGTCATTTACTTCTGCTTTTTCCCCTCAATATTTGACAGCAAAAGCCTTCATCCGCTTTTATCCCTTTTTGTTCACATTATGACATAACCTGCGCAAAGTGGCACAGCTCCCCAATTCTTGTATATAAAATTTGCAACATTTTTTGAGACGGGTCAGTGCCCATTTTTTGGATCCTTTTCTTTATCTGAGTACCGTGTTAAAACTTTTTGCAGATGTGAGCTATTCAGGAGCAGCCTGCGGCTGCATGCAGAGATGGGGAAAGAAGAAAAGGCCTTCCTATTTTGTGATTGCCATAGTAACTCAAACATTGCCAATGTGTTTGTTGGTTTGGTAGGCCACAGCCAGTGAATTTGATTTCCTGTGCAATCAAGCCCTCTACTGGAGATCATGGCTTGTATGACACAGGGTTACACAGAGGACAGTGTGCTTGTTAGGCCTGAAATTAAGCATTTCACTTTAAAATAATACCCATTTGTATCCATTTTGTTCAACATAACAACAGCTGCTGTCCCTGGGATGACAGGCTTGCCTTTTTAACCAAAGTCTCATATGACATTTATGAATGAGGCAGACTCCATTCATTTTCAGTTTGAATTCACAGTGGTTATTTTTGGTTGTTTGATTATTCTTTTTTTAAAGCATGTGGATCATATTCAGCATTGTTCGTATAACTATACACACAGTTTTATTATGGGAAAAATGCAGCTTTATTTGGGGTCTCCAATTATAACTTTTTTTGAATAAAGGAGAAAGGAACGTCTCGTAGCTGAATATTGGCTTTTTTATGCTTGTAACCTAATTGGGTGGCAACAGATTTGGAGAACTCATATTGCTGCTTAATTTTTATAAGCATTCCCATGAGGTGACTACAGAAAAAAGAGAACTTAATAGAAACAGCCACATAGAGAAAATGACATTTCTGCTGCAGGGACTTTAAGCCTTGCCAGTTAATGATTGAAAATGGAGATTTTTTAAAAATATGAGACACTTATGTTGATAAATGGTGACATCTCACACCAGCTCAGGAGTGAAAATGATTGAGCAAAGAGTTTGATGTTCCATTGTGTATATTGTACATTTCTCTTAACAAGCTATTTGAAGATGAACTACTATGTTGCCTGATCTATTGATTTTATATCAGTTACATTGATCACTTAAGAATTTGCAATTTAACTCTGAGATTTGGTAGGTTCCAGTCCCCCCAAAAACATGAAGTGTTAACCATCATCACTAGGGACGTAACAATTTCACAGCCATGAAAAATGCATCATGGACCATGAAATATGCCCTTCCCTGTGAAATCTGATGTTTCTGTGCTCCTAGGAGTGCCCCCATCAAAGAGGCTTCCTAGCTCTGCCTGGACAGTGCAGGGACAGGATTTGTCCTTCCCCTGCAAAATGCTCTGGTGGTGAGAAGGGGGACCAGACATACCCACCTCCGGCTGCCTCCCCCTGCTGCAGGACTCTGTCTGGGACTGGACAGCAGCCTTAGGTTCCTGCATCTGAGTGTGGGGCTGGAGGTGCAGCACTTTCTGCAACTCTGCAGAAGAGGGCAAGTACTGTCCTTCTCAAGTCAGCCAGAACTAGCAGGTAGGAGCCTCTACCTGGGGTGCTCCCAGCAGTACAGGGGAGATCCGACCTACTTCTACCTCTTGGAACCTCCTGGCTGCAAGAAGCTCTGTGGTTGTTGACTGCACAGTCCAGCTCTGAAGGCAACACAGAACTGAGGGTAGCAAATCCCATATCCTCCCAGCAACAGGTTTGTGATCCTCCCATCCCAATCTCCTTTTGGGTCTGGTCCCCATGGTTATAATACAGGGAAACATCAGGTTTAAACAGTTGAAAATGTGAAATTTACCAATTTTCAAATCCTATGGCTGTGAAATTGGCCATAATGGATTGTGAATTTGCTAGGGTCCTAATCATCACCACCAGTGGTTGTCATCCTGGGATCTCCCAAGCACGCAGGCTGGGCAACAGCTTTTATAACGCATTACGCTGATGCCGCTGTGCCTAATACACACTCAGGAGGATCCCTTTTCCTTATTTAATCTCCACAGCCCATGCTGGGGTGTCCTTCTCCCGTATGCTGCGGTTGGACATTGGCTGATGTTCCCAACTAAAAATATCTCAAGCTGGTATAAACTGATATCTTGTGGTTACCTGTCAGCAGTGTATTCACTACAGTGTTCTGTCTTATGATCTAGGGTTCCTCTTGGTCAAAGATGAAAGTAGATGCTGGGACTTACCAATGTCCTCTGCACTGGGCTCGGAGTCCTTAGCAAGGGAGGGGCAACTCTGGGCCCCCAGAAGGTGCAAGGCCATGGGCAGAGTGGGGCTGGAGGCAGACCACCCCCCACCAGCCAGTCTTTCATGGCAGGTGGCTGGGAGCTCCAGGGCCATAGCAATGGAAGCTGAGTGCTCTGGGGCTCCAGCTGTGATCTGAAGGGCCCAGGGCTTCTGGCTGTTGCTGTGGCAGGCGGGATCACCTGGCCCTTTTAAATTTCTGGGTCCAGGGGCAGCTGCCCATTTTGCTCCCTCCCCCGCTGTCAGCAGCCCAGCTGGTAGCGTCCCATAACACTGCCATGGCAGCACTTTAACGTCCCTGCAGGCAAAAAGGGCACAGACAGGGCTGAGCAAAAAGCCAGCCAGGTGTGGATCGGGCTGGTGACCAGTTCTTACTGAAGTGCTGCACTGGCCCACACTGGCCCACTTTCACCTCTGTTTCTGGGTAACTGTTTATGCTAAAGCTCTGGGGGCCTTAAGCCTTGTTCAGGTTAGCTAAACTGCTGTCTTACAGGCTCAAAATCTGGAGGCTCATTGTATTGCTGTCTTAATGTAACACCAGTGGTTCTCAGACTGTGGTCTGTGGCTCAAGCTCAGCCCCTCCTTCCTCCCTTCTCCCTTTCCCCATAGCAGAGAGCCCCCACCAGCGCTGGCTTCCTACTTGGGGACAGGAGAAAGCCCCAAGCCCCGTTGCACTATCTGGCTCACGGGGAAGAAGTGAAGCCAGAAGCAGCTCCGCACATTGCCGTTCTTCCTCCCTCGGCTGGGGAACAGCAGCACATGGACGCGCTGCCTGGAGGCTTTCTCCGCTGCTCCCGTTGGCTGGAATCCAGTCAATGAGAGCAGCGGGAGGCTGTATCTGGAACACGGTGCCTGGAAGCAGAGGGGAGGGGTGTGTGCAAAGACAGGTAAGTTCTCCCCCTTCTCCTCTTGTCCAGAACCTGCACTCCCACCCCTCATACTTCCTTGCTCTGCACCCTGCACCTTCCCTTGCTCCTGCACCCTCTCCCCTGGCCCAATACCCTGCCCCAGCACACTCCTGCACCCTCCCCTCTGGTTAAACCACCTTCTCCCATCCCACTCTTGCACCCTCCCTCCTGGCCAGACAACCTACCCCCAGCCTGCTCCTGCATCCACCCTTGCTCCTGCACCCTCCCTCCTGGCCACACACTGCACCTTCCCTTGCTCTTGCCTCCTCCCCTCTGGCCACACACCCTACTGCTCCTGCACCCCACCTACCACCCAGACCTCACACCTTCACCCCCTCTTGCACTCCACCTCCCACCAAGATCCTGCACCCCATCCCTATCCCAGTTGCTGGCAGCCCTGTCCTGCACACTGAACCCCTCATTTTTGTCTCCACCTCAGTGCCTAGGGGGTTCCACCAAATCCATTCATCACAGAACCCCAAAAGAATAAATCTGGTCTATGAAAAACCCTGAACCTCAGTCCTCCCTGTTTCCCCACCCCACCCATGGTGCTGGAGTCCCAGGGGAGGGAGGTGTCTTGGTTGGGGGCCACATCAGTGAAGGCTGGAGGTTTTTGGAGGGGTTTTTTTGCTTCTTACTTTTGTGGTCCCCAGCTGATTTTTCTGTGGGTCAGTGGTTCCCATCCCTGCCATAAATAAAGAAAACACTGAAACCTTTTGTGTTGGACATAAATTAATATTTTACTTTACTTAAAATGAAGTTTGATAAACTAACATGAGAAAGTTAAAGCACTTAATCTATTTAATAATTTCAATTACTATTTCCTTTCCCACCGGTTAAATTAAACCATTCTCCCTAACTGCAGCACTAGCAAAATGGTTCAGGTGTAATTATGTAATTAATTATCCATTATTATGAGTATCCATTATCAACTGGTGGTCCATGGAAAGGTTTGCATTGAGCCAGGTGGGCCATGGGCCAAAAAGTTTGAGAACCACTGGCTTAGTGCAAGCTCTCTGGAGCAGGGGTCATCTTTTTGTTACGTTTGTACAGCACAATAGAATTTTGCTTCTTGTTTAGGGCTCCTTGGTGTAACTACAATAAATAAAATAATAAGAAGAAATTAACCATGCACACTTAGGGCCAAATTCTGCTCTGAAATGAATTCATGAGGCGCTCATTAACAGAAATTCTCACAGGTACATCTAAGAGCAAGAATTCCCCATTAAAGCACCCTGAAGATGCTTACACTTTAAAATCAGCTCTGATGAGATGGTACCTTTCTTGAACTGCACCATAACTTGAAATAAGATACGCAATTTGAACTATGCAAATTGCAAATCTTATTTTGATGCTATTTCAAAATAGCTTATTTCGTCATTTGGTGCTGTCTACACAGTGCCAAATTTTGAAATAAAGCACTGTTCTGAAATGTCCCTTACTCCTTGTAGAATGAGGTTTACAGTGACATTGGAATAACGAACCCGAAATAACAGGCTTGCTGTGAAGATGCGGGATATCTATTTCTGGAATATATACTATACTATATACTACATATACTATATATAGCTATATACTCGGGTATTCCAAAATAGCATTGCAGTGTAAACATAGCCTTGGTGAGTTTCCCCCACCCAGCAACCAATTGTATTAAAATTCCACATTCACCATGCTGTATTTGACTTTACAATAGCAATTGTAGTTGTCCTCATGATTTAAGTGGGGAATTCTGTTCTACCTTTAACTGCTGCAGGTGGTGGTCCTAAATGAGCAGGGAAATGAACAATTTTCATCCCTACAAGTGAGTCCTTCAGATCAGTATTCATGAATTCTCTGTGATCAGCCTTTGATCTTTCGGAATATGTTTGTTCAAAATGATTTGATGAATGTGTTCAGTGAACTTGTTTCAACCTATAAATTGCAAGCAAACTATTTCCCATTGCATTTCTCTCTCTCTCACACACAGTGTTCAGAGGGTGAGAAGATACTTTAATCAAAGGGGTTAAAATATCATGCTATTGTTGGGAAAATAAAAAATAAAATCATAGAACACTAGAACTGAAAGGGACCTCAAGAGGTTCTCAAGTCCAGTCCCCTGCCCTCATGGCAGGAACAAGTACCATCCCAGACAGATTTCTGTCTAACTTGCTTTTAAAAATCTCCAATGATGGAGATTCCACAGCCTCCCTGGGCAATTTATTCTAGTGCTTAACCATCCTCACATCCTAATGTCCAACCTAAACCTCCCTTGCTGCAATTTAAACCCATTTATTCTTGTCCTATCATCAGAAATTAAGGTGAATAATTTTTCTCCCTCCTCCTTGTAACACCCTTTTAAGTACTTGAAAGCTGCAATCATGTCCCCTCTCACTTTTCTCTTTTCCCAACTAAACAAACCCAATTATTTCAAACTTTCATCATAGGTTATGCTTTCTAGATCTTTAATAATTTTTGCTGCTCTTCTCTGGATCCTCTCCAATTTCTCCACATTCCTCCTGAAATGTGGCACCCAGAACTGGACACAATACTCCAGCTGAGGTCTAATCAGCACATAGTAGAGCGGAAGAATTACATCTCGTGTCTTGCTCACAACACTCCTGTTAATGCATCCCAGAATCATCCTTGCTTTTTTTGCAACAGTGTGCCACACTGTTGTATTTAGCTTGTGGTCTACTATCACCTCTAGATCCCTTTCTGCAGTACTCCTTCCTAGATAGTCGCTTTCCATTTTGTATTTGTGAAACTGTTTGTTCCTCCTTAAGTGGAGTACTTTGCATTTGTCCTTATTGAACTTCATCCTATTTACCTCAGACCATTTCTCCAGTTCATCCAGATCATTTTGAATAATGATCCTATGCTTCAAAGCACTTGCAACCTCTCCTAGCTTGGTATCATCTGCAAATTTTATAAGAACACTCCCTATGCCAATATCTAAATTGTTGATGAAGATATTGAACAGAGCCAGTCCCAGAACGGATCCCTGTGGAACCCCACTTGTTGTGCCCTTCCAGTATGACTGTGAGCCATTGATAACTACTCTCTGAGAGCAGTTATCCAACCAGTTATGTACCTACCTTTTAATAGCCCCATCTACATTGTATATGCCCAGTTTATTGATAAGAAGGTCATGCGAGACTGTATCAAATTGGCAGATGCAGTCCCTACTCGGAAGGATTTTACTACTTAAGCATTTAATTATTTGCTGTTTTTAATCATCCATTCATACTATATGGCTGGTCAGCTATATCCCATGATATTGTTTCTGCTCCCTGAGTAGACGACTCGCAAACCCTTTTGAGAAAGCCAGCATTTCCAGTGGGATTATCCAAGAATATGCATATTGTCATAAGTATTTGTAGTCATCTCCCTTTCTACTGTCTTTCCCCATGAAAAAAAATAGCATATATGAATGTTTGCAGAAAGCAAATCAAAGGGGTTAAAGTCTCATCCAAATGATTGGTTGTTTTCAATTACGAAAACATTAATTAATACTTCCTTGTGATATTCACCCACCTGTGGCTGTATGGCACACCATGGTAAGGTCACTGAAGTGCTGCTCTTTTCATATTTCTTTGGAGATAAACCAATAGTTCTGCGGATATCAGTACAGTACCATTCATATGAACTGAATTTACTTAAAAGGGGTAGGGTAGGATTGGGGGCACGGTGAAAAGGAAAACATTTTCCCATTTTTATTGTATTTATTTAATGTACCCAGGGAAAATCTTGGGGACAGATTTTCAAAGGTATTTAGGTCCCTAAAGATGCAGATAGGTGCACAGTGGTATTTTTCAAGAGTGTCTAGGCAGCACCTAACTTACTGGTTATAATCATTCATCAAATAACCTGACAGTGTAACATATGGCTACTAACAATTTTATTATGCACCATTACAGTATTTCTTTAGTGTAGCTGTGTGACATTGTTATTGTACTGTAAAAACTGGCTATGACAAGAATTGACACTAGATATTGAACTGTAATGAAACTAGTAGAGATGTTGACCCTGTTTTATCTCTGATTAACATTGAAGTCAATGGAGCTACGCTGGTTTAAGGAAGCGAAAAATCCAGCCCTTGAGCTCTGAAAGAAAAATCAATTATAAAGTTTAGTCAAACACAGTGAAGTATGAAAGGTGGTCGGTGTGGGAGACTTTCCTTCACTTTTATGTTGTGTCATAAGCAATACAGACTTCTCTAGTTATTTAAAAAAATATTTCACAATTACTTTTTATTTGAGAACCAATATGAAAATAGTTGCAGGTGTTAGAGTTTGCAAAGTTTTGTGTTTGAACAGATTTACTTTTATTATGGTCAAGCCTATAAGAAGGGTCCAGGTGTAATCGTACTGTGATCCTTTACATGAGCTCATCATAGTTCATTGGTTTGTAGGAACTAAGCCACAACTTTGATACAGCAAGTGAATCCTGATCTCAAGGGGAATGTCATTTTCCCTCATAAAAATGGGTTGTAAATATTAAAGTCCAGATATAAAAGAGTGAGTAGTGGTCTTTCAAATAGCTAGTGAAGTAACCCATACCGTATTTATTCCAAATTTACTCTGGAGAAATACCTGAGTCATGTTCCTCAAAGGTGGAGATGATGGTTGTTGCCAAGTATTTGAGGAAAAAATACACAACACTTATGCAAGGAATGTTGTAACTCTGTTGTAGGGACAATGCTAAAATGACTCAAGTGTTGTGGAATATGAAGTTAGGATTTCAGCAAAATTTCAGCTCTTATTCAGTCCACTTAGCTCATAAAGGTAATATAAGGTTAGCTACAATATCCACTCCTGATGACATTCAAATCAGTCAAGAGATAAAATAACAGTTCTAACTAACATCTTTTGCAGGACTAAGGCACCAGTGGAGGGATGAGCTTCAATAACATACTTCACTGTGTTATACCATTTATTTACGGGTACTTGATATGCCACAAATGCCACAAGAGTGAAATAAAACACACCGGCCTATTTATAATCAATTCAAGAAAATAATGCAGCACTTTATTGCTAAGGCTTAAGAAAGAAGCTCAGACAACAACATTATTTATATACAAGCACCAGGATGAGAGAAGAAAAAAAAAATGTACTAGCTATGCCACTGCTGAAGCCTGCTCTAGTCTCTAAAGGGTTAAATGCTTTGTGGTGAGGTGGGATAAACTTCACTTAAATTCAGTTCTCTGGTAAGCTTGATTGTTTTGACACCTGCACTATGTGAGGGATGGTATGGTCTCCTTTGTTGATTATAATGGCACATCTTCATTATTGTTCTAATACTCTTTAAAAAAACCCTAATCTTTCTCTGGTGCCAATGACTGTTACAATACTGAGATGTTTTATTTTCTTCTCTCTCTCCCTTACCCCTCTATTGTTGCCATAGCCACGACAGTGCAATACTGCTGGTTCAGGGCAGTTTCTGTACTGTACCGCCCTGAGCTTATTGTTTAAATCTTTATTATTCAACTGTTCTGAAGATTTACATTTTTAATGGCTTATTTATGTAATCCCATAAATAAAGTAGCAGAAAAGCATCCCACACAAATGACTGAATCAGGGTCTGAAAAAAGCTGCTGAAGCAGGTCACACAGGGTCTCAGCTGTGGGGCCTTGATTGGTATCGACGACATAGCCACTGTGGCAATGGACTTAAGACCACCCAGTCAGCCCCAAAATGGTGCATTACCAAGGAATAGTAGGATGGTGCTATAGTTCAATCTCCCCTATTTATCAGGGAGCAGAGTTCTACTGCAAAAACCATTGCAGTCTAAGACTCATTTACCTTATTGCTTTGACAGCTGCACCTCTTCTGCAGTAAAGTTTAGATGATTAGCTTTTCCCTACTAGCAGCTGATGTTATTAGTTTTTCCCCCTTAACCAGTATATTCCTTAGGCTGATAAATTCCCCCTAAAGAGACTGTGAATCCAAGCACCTGCCTGAAGAATTTGTTTTACAACCGAACAGTGAGATGAGATATAGTCTAACAATTCGTTTTTAAGCTTCCCACCAGCATTCCCCCTTTCCTGCTCCCTCACTAAATACAAATCCTCAGTGAACTGTAAATCCTTTAGGAAGAGTGAATGAATTAACAGCTAAAATGAAAACATGATGAGGATACTTTACTTTTACTAACCTGAGATTTGTCCTGGTATTTTAATAGTAGATCTTTAACACTATAGCATATCCTGCTGGATACTTATTTTAAAGCATTTATTTCAGAGTTTGAAATATGCAGCTGTAGAACATAGGTGTTACCAACAAGCTTAACATACTCTACAGAATATTCTTAATTTGGTTAAATGAAATTTTAATCAACAGATCACTAAAGGAAAAACCTAACTACCCCTATCTTATCAAAGAGGCACAGTCTTCAGTTATGGCCACTAAAACTCCTTGCAAATAAAATTATAATTATTAAGTGGACAAATTAATTTAACAAAATAACAACAATAATAAGTATTATTATTATTTGTATTAAAGTAGCTTCTACAGGGCTAAATGAAGATTGGACCCAGGCTGTGCTAGGTATTGTATATATACAGTACCTTCCCTGAAGAGCTTAAAACCCAAATAGCCATAGCAGATAAAGGCAGGAGAAAGGAAGTATTATTACTTTATTTATTTACATTTTACATCTGGAACACTGAGCTGAAGAGAGGTTTAGAGACTTTCCCAAGCTTATGTTGGGTGCATCTACACTGCAGTTAAACACCCAAAGCTGACTTGAGTTCATGGTGCTCAGGATACAGGGCTATTTAATTTCAGCCTAGATATCTAGGTTAGGGCTGAAACCGTGGCTCTGAGACTTCATGAGGAGGGAAGATCATGGAGCTAAGACTCCAGCCTGAGCCCAAGTGTCAATTATTAGGTGTTTGACTTCAGTCTGGTCATTATTTAATTGGCTATATCTGCACATTTCTTGCCTGCAGTATTGTATGCAGAGTGTGTTTCTTGTATATGAGCAAACCCTTTACAAAATTGGCAATGAGGAAAATATAACAACAATTTACAGGAAAATTGAGGAAATGAATGAAGAAAAGGCAGATTGGTTGCTCTGTTGAGTCCATTTGAACCTGCCTCAGCATAGAAGCCTGGACTTAATGACTTCAGGGATTCTACACTAAAAAGATTGGGTCACAGTTTTCTGGTAAATGAGATTACAGGTATGGACAAACAGAAATCAGTCTTCCTCTGTGACTGTGGGAGTAGAACTTAATCTCTCAAAGAATTTGTTAAAATCTCAGAAACTAGAAAATCCACGAAAGAACTACAAACCAAAGCTAAGCATTATTGCAGAACACTTGTATGTCTAGACTGCCCCCTCTTGTGCAAAAAAATGCGGAAATGAGACAAAGTGTGGAATATTGCCGTGCCTCGTTTGCATAATTAACAAGGCTCCATTTTTGTGCAAGAGGCTTTTGCGCAAGAGCCATTCTTCCTGAAAAAAAGAGGAAGAATGGCCCTTTGCAAGAGGGGGGTTTTGCACAAAACCGGAGCCTCATTAATTATGCAAATGAGGCGTGGCGATATTCCACACTTTGCCTAATTTGCATTTTTTTGCACAAGAGGGGGCAGTCTAGACATAGCCTTTAAGTTTCATAATAGGATGAGGAGTACGTGGATGTGGCAGAGTTAAAAACCTAACAGAATATTTCTCTAGGTCAGCAACCTTTTCAAACCAAAGAGCCAAACAACATCAAAATTCAGAACAGGTGGTCAATGAAGAGCCAGTATAAGAATGCCCATTCTCATGACTGAAAATATAAAACTTAGTATTACTAATAATTGACATGATTAATAACAGCACAAATGAAACATTGAACTCAAGAACTTTATTTAATGGAACTTCTACTGCTGCATCTTTTTGCACATTTCTTTGAAGTTTACAACATAATTGGTCAAATTCAGCTTCTTTCATGCATTCAGGCTGTCTTCTGACAATCTTGAGCACAAATTACCTTTGATGTGATTAAAATGAGAGAACACATACAGGTGGAGCCAAACACTGAAAGGAAGGTCGAGCTGACATTCTACATGGTGTTGCATGTGACAGGAAGTTCAAAGTTTACAGAATCAGATTATCATCGTGCTCCAGTTTCTTCATGTCAGCCCATTTGTGTAGTTTTGCCAATTCTGCATGTTGTTGAGCAAGGCATTCTAAATTAGAATTCAGCATGACGAATTTTTCCATCCAGATATCTGACTCCTTAAAATCTGCTCTTTCCATTTCCAAATCACTGACTGGAGACAGAGACAGAGAGAGAGAGAGATACCATGATATTCCTTGCAGTGGACCTGGTTGAAGGAGAGACAATTTTACATAGATTCCTAAATACGGAGTGCTTAACTTTAGGTTTTCTTTGCCATTCTCTCTAGTTTCTTCTGTTACTATTATAGCTCTTGATGTTTTTTAAGATGAAATGACCAAATCTGTATGCAATTTTCAAAATGAGGCCATAGCAATGACATTCTATTGTCCATGTTGTCCTTTTCTTAATACATATCTATTTGTTTCTTAGTTATTTAGTCTTGACTAACCTGTAAATGAAAATATCAATCAGTTTCTCTAACTTAGGAGTTGGTCACTTTCTAACATTTCTTCTTCTTTTCAAAGGCTTCTAGAATTCCTAGAGTTGCCCATACTCTTTGGCCATGCGAGGCATCCTTTGAAATTGCATAACCATGGGCAGTGGGTGGAGCCCCTGCTCCACCCAGGCCCCTCCAAGACCCCTCCCCTTCCCACTGTCTTCCTCTTCTCTTCCCTCCCCCTCTCTGCTCACCCCTTCTAGCTAAATCCCTGAATCCAAATGTAGCAAATGACATTTGAAAAAAAACCCCACTCTTCTAATATTTCTTTCTAAAGAAAAGGGAGCATGTTTTCCACTGCATGCCAGATTGTGAAGACTGGCCATGCAGAGGGCACCTAATTAAAAACACTAAATTTGTGAATAAAAATGTCAATCACAAGTTTTTTAATATATCATGAAGTTTGTCAGAGATTTATTTGCAAAAAACTTATAGTAAGGGCAAGTCAGCTGTCTTGCTGAATACAACATTAAATATTATGGAATAGGTGATGCAGCTCTTCTGTTTTACATTTTCTTCATCAGTATTTCTAAGCTGATTTTAAATGTATTCTTAAGCCTTCATCAACAAAGATATTATTTTAAATTAATCAGCCAGAGCTGTTTAGTGTGTTTGTAACACAGTTAATTGCATTTAGAAAAAGGAAACTCTAATTTATTGTGTGATCTCCATAACAATAGACATGTTTATGAAATTTCACTACATGTTTATTATATTTATATTATGTGAAGATATGTTTCCAAAGATTTTAGGCATAACAAAGGATTTTATATCTTACTAAAGTACTGAATTTTGTGGGGGGCGGGGGAGAGGGTTCATCACATAGTCAGTAGTAAGAAAGGGAAACTCATTTGTCCAGCTATCTGGACAAGGAGAGTAGGGATGGAGAGAAAGGACAGGAAAACTTTGGAAGCAAGTGTTTGTACGATAGAAATTACAATTAAAATGTATACGTTAGAAACATGTGATCTTTTGAAGAATTTATTTTAAAAAATTCTTATGTCTGAAGATCCAAGCATTTAAGGCTAAAGCTGTATACTCAGATTGTGCATCTAAAAATTTATGCAAAGATTTTTAGAGATGAGATGTTATAATTTTCAGCAACAATTTAATGAAATATTTAAAGCATATTTTAAACTAAGGTCCCATAGACATATTACAGTATTACACAACTAATTTTGTCAGTAAGAACTGGAAGGGACCTCGCCCTCATGGCAGGACCGAGCACCGTCTAGAATAGGTCATCCCTGATACATATCTATCCAACCTGCTCTTAAATATTTCCACTGATGGAGATTTCACATCCTCACTAGGCAATTTAGTCCAGTGCTTAACCACCCTGACATAAACCTCTTTGAGGGGGGCACCTGGATTTGAACCCGGTGGGGGAGAGGAGGGAACCACTTGAACTATAGTCAAATGCTTACCAATCAGCTATAACCCCTGCATAAAGCCAGCTGGCTTCCAGCTAAGGCTGTAGAGCACACTTATTCTTTCTCTCTGTAAGTGGTCCAAGTGCCACTACATGGGCCAGTACACCAAACCCAGAAGATGTAAATTCAGAACTGACAGTATATAACTTTGAGTTGACACATGACTGTTAAATGGCTTAATTACCACTTACTGGTTCTTTCAAAGGTTCAATGTTATGGTAATAGGTCTGGCAAGCTGGAAGGCTTTTCAATTTTAAGTTAGTAGATCCACTCTGGGGGAAGACTCAGCAGGCTGCAATAGCCGGCTGTGGGAGCCTGCAAGAATGGTCAGAACAGGAAGAGGGGAGAGGTTGAACACTAATACCCAAGGAAGGCATTGCCTCCCCTTCCCTCTGATACCCGTCACCCATGGACATGCCCAGCTCATCTTCAAAGAAAGATGGAGACAAAGAAGTAAAAAGAGGTAAGAAATGGGGGAGTAAAAAGAGGTAGGAAATGGGGCTGAAGGAGACTGCTAATAGAGATCATCCAAAATATGTTCCCACATTTGTAGAAATCAATTTTAAAATACATTTATTTCTCCTCTGTGGCTCTTTTTATGTCTTCCACTCCTCTCTCACTTGTTCCGTTTTTCCTTCTACTGTTCTTTATTCCTGTCACTCTTTTTCCATTTCAACATTCTTCCTCTTTTTTTACCTGATGGACTTGACTGGACTTTCTTCTTCAGGGCAAAAAAGTTGTTTCTAGATTGCATATGGATAATAAGCTGTGAGATGTGGATGTGCTTGACTGGGGTGAGGAAGCAGCAGATTTTCCAATCTGAACATGGATCCTACATTCATGCTTCTCTTCCAAGTCCACCCTGTAGACATTTGCATGGGACTTAGGAGGAGGAGCTCAGGTTGCCAGAGGGAAAAAGGGTTGGAGGAGGTACTAGGAAGTCAGTCTGTTTGCACATGATTGGAACCCCTGCTTCAGTTGCAGCACTTTTAAAAATTGTTTTCTTAATAAATAGCCAGTTTAGTTTTAGAAACATGGAGATTTTATATCATTACCGTTTTTGCGCTGGTGTTTTTGCACAGAAACAAGCAGTGTGGACGTTTTCTTTTTGTGCAAAAACCTCTTTTTCTGCAAGATTAATATACCTCAAAAAAGGAGGTATACTGATCTCATGGGAAAAGGGGTTTTTGCGCAAAAAGAAAACGTCCAGCGCAAAAACGGATCGGCAGAAAATATGCAAATGAGATTGACTCATGCAAATGAGTCCCTCATTAGCATATTTTTTGCCGAGAAACCTCATAGTGTAGACGTAGCCAAAGTGAGGTGAAAAGGAAGTTGTTAGCAATAGGTTATTTTCATCAGGGTTCCCCACATCTGAAATTAACTCCCCAAAATTTTGTTAATCTGCAGGATGAACAGCTATAAAGGTTATAATTATTTTAGCCTGTGTTGTCTGATAAGGAGTTCATAACATTTAAAATACACAACACAAATACAAATGCTGACCAGTTTATAAAACATCATTTGGCAGGACATAATAGTGGACATAGTGGTGCTTTCTGAACCACATTGGATGCCTGTGCAATATCGATAAAGCCTTGACTTGACACTTTGCTGTTTATCTCTCTGGGGGACTTATATGGCCTCCATTACTGTAGTAGCACAGCACCTCACCATTTTTAATGTATTTCTCCTCACAACACTATGTTAGGTAGAGAACCGCTAGATCCCAATTTAAAGAGGGGGAACTGGGTCACATGTAGGCAAAATGATTTGTCCAAGACCATATTGGAATTCTGTGATGAAGCAGAGAATTAAACCCAGGTTCTCTGAACCCTAGGCTAGCACCCTAACTACTAGACCATCCTCTCTGTACTTACTGACCATTGTGCCTCTGCCCATGTGACACTTGTTGCAGTTGGAACTACTTGGGGACACTCACACTGCAGCTCCCTTGATAGAAATAAAGGAGTGCATTTTCTGTGAAGGCTACCTGATTTGGCACTTGGTCTGATATAGGTGCAAATCCTATTGCAAGGCTCACCTTTGTAGGAGGGGGATACTGCTTGCTGGACATCTTTGTATGGAGTGTGGAACATTTTACCTCTTTTTTTCTTTTACTAAAAGGTCTGGTTGCTGCCGTATATGGTGCAGGTTAAAGTCTAGGGGCTTTCACAGCATCCCAGCCACCCACTCATGTATTGTAAATTGCAGGATTGGAGTGTTGATTATTAAAAATGGCTTTGGATGCTAAAATGGAGAAGGTCATACCTCAGATTTTCTGTATCATTTTCTGATAATTTCTGTATCATATACAACAGCGGTAACATTTCCTTTGATCAACTGAGTTAGAGCTCGTTAAATATTTTTAGAATAAAATAGGGGCATTTTTTACAGTTTTGATTGTCTGAAAAACTTGAAACATTATAGATACTTTATTATTTGCCTAGAAGACTAAAGAAAAAGCTATCATGTATTTTTTTCTCTAAAACTGTTCCTCTAAAACTGACCCTATGTCCCCTTTTATGTAGACAGTCAATAGTAAATAAAGCAACAATTGTATTCTAAACCAGTGATTCTCAAACTTATTTGATTGTGGCTCCTCTTCTTCATGTCTGTAGTTGTTTACGCTCCCTGTCTGCCGCAGAAGTACATATACCATTGCCCAGCAGAGCAGAGAGTGGTGACTGCTGGCCAAGTGCCCATCTCTGAAGGCAGTGCCACTGCCAGCAGCATGGAAGTTAGGGTGGTATGGAAAGGCATTGCCACATTGATCTCTCTGCTATGGCTGGAAGCAGTGTTGCCTTCAAGAGCTGGGTGCCCAGCCAGCAGCTCTCCTAAAGCTTTTTTCACACACCCCTTCCCCCCGGATACATTCCAAGCTTCCACCCCCCCCAGTTTGAGAACCTCTGTTTTAAACAACCGCAAATGGAATAGCTCATGTTAAAACAAAAAGAGGTAGTTTTACGCAAAGACAGAGTGGTCTTGATTGTGCAAATCCTCCTTTATAAGCAATTACTAGAATAATGACATAAGCAAGGAACAATGAATAGTCCTGTGGCACCTTAGGGTTTGTTGGCGCAGCGCTGTAGTCTGGACGCTCCACAGTCGACATCAAAGGCATTTGTCGACCTCCCCGGTATGTCTTGTGGGACGAGGTTTACCGGGGAGGTCGACAAATGCCTTCGATGTCGACCGCGGAGCATCCAGACTACAGCGCTGTGCCGACAAACAGCTGATCGGCACAGCGCGGCAGCCATTTTAATTTAAATGAAGCGGCGATTATTTAAATCGCCGCTTCATTTTCCTATGTCTACAAAGGTAATCTACATGGCTCCGTCGATGGAGCCATATAGTGTAGACATACCCTTAGAGACTAATAAAAATATATATAGTATCATGAGCTTTCATGGTTTTGTGAGTTTTGCCCAAGAAAGCTCATGATATTACACATATTTTTGTTAGTCTATAAGTCCTGATCTACAATAGGGAGTTATTTCGAAATAACTCCCCTTATTTCAAACTAAGAAGTGGAGTGTCCACACCTAAGCTTTTTATTTCGAAATAAGGGGCTGGTTATTTTGAAATAACAACTCCTGCTTTCCATGAGGAATAACGCTTATTTCGAAATACTTATTTCGAAATAGTGGCAGTGTGGATGCTGTGGTGCTGCTATTTTGAAATAATTACTCCCCAGAGTCATTCAAAGTAATTACTTTCCATTGCTTCCTGGGGCTCTAAGTCAAGGTAGCGCATCCATACTAAGGGAGACTGCCTCGGACTAATTTCAAGGCTTCCCTGTAGTGTGGACACACCATATCGAAACAGTTATTTTAATAATTTCCTAGTGTAAACATGCCCCAAGATGCCACAGGACTAGTTGTTTTTAAAGTTACAAACTAACACAGCTAATCCTCTGACACTTAATAAGCAAGTAACATTCACATAAAGGATTGGTGGATCAGGACCTATATTAGCAAATAGAATAATATTCTTCTCCAAATATAATCAAAATCCATTTTGTTACTACTTACCCAAAGAAAGACTAATTTGTGGATCCAGTTTCATTAGTTGAATTTTTTCTATTAATGGGCATTCTGATAGAGCAGAAAATGAAATGTGCTTCTCAGTAATCAACTTGCAGGCAGATACAAAAAACAGTTCTGTTTGTGCAGAAAAAAGCAACCCCCTCCTGCTACATTATTCCATTGATCTAAAAACATTTACATCTCCTTTGTTAACTAGTCTTCAGCAGTTGTTTCATAATCACTGTGCAACTCTATTATAAGTGCACCTCAACAAGCTGCTCACCGTAGAACCACAATTTATTTCACAGCTAGAAAAAAATCTGTTTTTAAACTTAAGTCTATCATACGTCAAATCTGTCGGCCTTTTCATAGACATGCGAGGCTTTTATGAAGCACTGTAAATAACTCAAACCGATGTTACAAAAGGAGAATGTACAATAAAGTTAAGAAGAATTGAACATTGTAATATTCCTGTTGTGGACTTTAAAACAAAAAATGAATAGCAAAGCACAGAAAAGTGTACCATAAAATCCATTGATACATATTTTGATTACATCTATACTTGTTTTCTATGTTGAATACAATACCTTGGTAGAAATGTACTGTTTAGGGATTGTTTTCCTCAACTAAAAACTTTAAAGTATTCTTGAAAATTCTTGTAGTTATAGTAATAGTGGTATCCTATACTGAATAAGCCCTCAGTTGTTTGTAGAAAACTCTGAAACCAAAGGACAAAAAGTTTAATAGCCCATGGCTATCAAGTTAAAAGGAAATACTTTCAATTTATTACTATACTGACATTTTTATTTACATTTTTTATTTTAAAAAAGCTATAAAAACTACAAAACAACTTCTGAACAAACTGCTTGTTTTGTTTTTCTTTCTTTTATTGATTTTATTTTAAAAGCAGTACAACATTGTTATGGTACTTCCTTTCCTCCCAAACTTTCATCTTTCCTTCCTGCTTTCTTTTCTCTATTGTTTCATAGGTCAGCCAGGTGCCTCTCTATGGGTACGCCTACACTGCGGCACTATTTCATGATACTTCCGGTATCCTGAATATTCTGCGTCACAATTCCGACATCCCTGTAAACTTTGTTCCATGAGGATTAAAGGACATTTTGGAATAGTGGTTTATTTTGAAACACACTCAAAATAAACTACGCAATTTGCGTAACAAATTGCGTAGCTTATTTCAAGCTACGGGTACAGTGTAGACGCACCCTATCACACTGCAGTATGATTTTGTTAAAATTAGAGAAATCCCTCTTTCTGAAAGAGACATTTCAAACATACTGAGAGTAAAAAAGTGCCTCACTTATAAGAAGAATTTAGTCCTTTATCCTAGGAGAAAGAGCAAGGCCAGTGCAATGTATGTTTCCCCAAATTCTCCCAGTGATGTCCGTAAACACTATTCAAGCAGGAACAGCAGTAAAATGGCAGATGAGTCTCCAGCCTCATTCAGCCTGTGGAACCCTTGCTGGCAATCGCAGGAGGAAAGCCCGTTGGTGCCAGCTGTATCTGTTTATGTGTGTGGATACTTGTATGTTCCCCTCACGACGGCACCTGAGGCATGTTGCAAGCATTAATTCATATGGCCTCACAACCACCTCTCTGAAGTGGGGAAACATGATCATCATCCACACTTTATGGGTGTGGAATTGAGGTACAGAAAGAGTAATAGGGTTACCCAAAGTCACAGAGGAAAACTGTGGCAGAGCCAGGAATTGAACCCAGGAGGAACCTCTTAAAACCCATCCTTTCTCTCTTCTCTGACCAGCTGTGATGACTGAATTTTTTGAAGTGCCAACTGCACTGATCTGAACTGGTCTGAACCAGCTCTCAGATGGTGGTAACATTTTAACCAATACTGCTATGAGCTGACCGGGCCATGGAACAAATATGGAAAGACAGCACAGCAATAGAAGTAACCATCGATTGCTTGCTTTTTTAGATCTGATGAATCTTCATTCGTCTGATGGATGATTTACTGATTGTAAATGATTCACTTAACAAATATTAGCATTTTCCACCAAATAAGATTGTGATGACTTTCCCCATTATTTGGCCAGCTCTGCTGCTCACAGTCTTTGTTTTTAGCTCTGATGAATATCTCCTATCTTAGCTTATCAAACAACAAATAAAAACTGAACGTGTTATCAAATAATATAATTGAATCCTCAGTATAAGTTTGGCAAGATGTGTAAGCTGTTAACCATCTATCCCTTTCCAACCAAGAGGAGGCTGCCTTTTTGAAGGCAGCTGAAATAATTCTCTCTCTCTCTCTCTTTCCCTTCATTAGCTCACAGAGTCTACAAAGCAAAATTAGCATGTGTAAAGGGCTCCAATCTTCTCTAAGGAGTAGTACAAAAGTGTACCACCACATTATGACTTCCACCAGCATGCAGAAGCCATTGTGTATGGAAAAGCGGAGGCACAGGAAAGAGTAGTCTACCTGTTGCTATTAGGAAACAGTCCCATGATGGAGGTTTCTCTTAAGTGGCTACCAGCCAAAAATATCCTCCCATGGCAAGCGAAACTTAGTAAATTGGAAGCTCAATCCATTCAGTATAATGTCTACCTGAAAAGGCCCAAAATAATACTCTTCCCCCTTCCTATTTCACTTTTATTGTAGAATTGAAAGAGGGAGTGGACCCAGGCAGTTCCAACTGGCTGGTTTCCAGCCAATGGGAGTTGTGAGATTGTACTGGGGATGGGGGCAGTGTGCAAAGCCCTCCCAGGGGCACGCAGTGAGCAGAGAGCACATGACCTCCACAGCTGACAGCTTTGAGTAGCCCACAGGGTTGTGGCAGGCAGAGAGCCTGCCCGAGGTTCCCACTGGGTCATTGGATGGTGGCAGGACAGATCTGCTGGTTTGGCAGGCCAGATCGGGCCCATGGGCTGTATTTTGCCCACATCAATCTAACATCTAGATTAGAAGCATTCTGGGAAAGAGGAAGAAAAATAGGGTGGGAAGAAGAGAGCAAAATGTTGGGCAGGGTTCTCCCAATTTTTTCCCTGAGGCCCAACTGTGCAGCTGCAGTAGACACCATGGCCCTCTATTAACACAGACACACCAGGGAGAGAGGCCCCATGGGGCATGCATAGACCCTCACCTCAGTAAGGACTAGGGCTATCAAAAGGCCGAAGAAACCAGGCAGACCCCAGCCAGCCCCAACCAACATCCTCCACCTCAGCAGTCTGCCGAGGACCTTGAGCAGGTGACCTGGCAGTCCTTCCCCAGTCATCCACCCAGAACCCTGGTACACCTCACAGATACCCTCTCCCTGGGAATGAGAAAGGGCTTAAGGACCCCCAATTCTGGGCAGAGGCAGGTGCTCTGAGTCCAGCTGTTATCCTGATGGTCCTGAACACAGTATTGTAGACTCCAGGCAGAAACTGTGTGGCACCACCAATCCCGGCCCCTGGGAGATCCGCAGGGCTGATGCTCCAGAGGACCTGACAGCCACAGATCATAGGGTGCAGCAAAGCTGGGTTATCATAGGTTTCCAAGTAGAAGACACTGCCAGAGGAAGGGGGTAATTAGGATTGCCAACTCTCTAATCACACAAACCCAAAGATCCTTGCCCCCCTGCCATGTCCCTTCCCCACTCCATTCCCACTCACTCATGTGAGGGGAGAGGCTGCAGGATCCAGGAAAGAGCTCAGGGCTGGAGTAGGGGAGGGGATTCAGGCTGGGGAAGGCAGTTGTACCGTGAGTGAGGGCTCTGGCCGGGCAGCATTTAACTTGGCTGGCAGTGCAGCAGAGATAAGCAGCTTGCCCTGGCCCTGCGCTACTCCTGGAAGCAGCTGGCCAATGGGAGCTGCAGAATCAGCACCTGCGGTGGGGGCAGCATTAGGCGAGCCCCTGACCAGAAAGACATGCTGGCCACTTCCAGGAGCTGCACTGGACAAGGCAGGCAAGGATTTTGACTGAGCCTTGCAGTGCTGCTGGACTTTCAGCAGTTTACAATCTTACAGATTAGTTGCAGGAGCCTGCAGGAGATAGAGCCTGATTCCAGGAGAATCCAGGCAAAAACAGGAAGATTGCCAATCCTAGATACAATTGTGGCATGCTGGGGGGGGATGTGTCCTCAGAGAGGTAATGGGGAGGGTGCTGAAAGGGGTACCCGCAGCCTCATTCAAGGTACTGTAGTGTTGCATTCCCTGGCACAGTGGCAGGCATGGGCTTGAGATGCAACACCAGCCCATCAGTCAGTGCTTCTCTCTCTTCCCAGGGCAGAGCGCCAAGACTAGGCCCTGTCGCCCCTCCCAGGCAGGCTCCAAGGCCCCACAACAGAGCAGGTGGCCCGACTGAGAGGCACCTGGCAACTTTGCATATGGCAGCAAACCCTCCAACTGGCCTAGGAGCCACCGTCTCTCATGGCCAAAAACTCTTCTCTCTCTGCGCCTGCTGGTTCTGCTTCACCCTCTGCCACCCACCAGGGGCCCTCAGCTCCTTGAGCCATCTCTGGCTGCCACTTGTCCTATTTATACAGTTTGGGGTAGGTCTACACCCCTGATGCATTCTTCCAAACTCCCTCCCATTGCAGACCACCTGGGACCATGTCCCAGATTGTGTGGGAGCCCCTGAACTAAGCCACAGAGACATAGCTACAGAGATCCCTGCATTCAATGTTAAAGAGCTAGACTAGTAGAATCACCCTATTAGGGACAAGCACCCTAAATCATTAAATCTCCAATTGGTTCAGAAGGCAGCAGCCGATGTTCAGTTTATTACTAACTGGCTTCTCACAGAATTATGGCTCAAAGTTAAGTCTTGTTAATTTTATCGAGTCCCTCTCTGGGGATATTACGTTACAGAAAACAACTGTCCAACAGCTTTGTTCCTTGGGAACTCAGACAGCTGAAGCTCATGAGAAACAAGGCTTTGGAATTCATTAGCAGAGAAGGGGAATACCCACAAAACTCATGGCCTTCAGAATAAAGTATAAAACTCATTTTGTTCGATGAAACTCACAGGTGCAATTAAACTCAACGAGGAACAGGAGGAGAAAGCTCACGTGTGAGTGTCAGCCCATCTTGAGTAGCTCACGTGTGAGTGAGTGCCAGCCCTTCCCGAGTAGCTCACCACCTTGGGAACTGTCAAGAAGCGGAGCACAAACACCAAACTGACTACATTTCACCAACCAAGTAACAAGCACGAACTTCTCAAGCACTATAGCAGATTGTACGTGTACAAGTTGTGTACTCTGGTCTGTCTTGCCATTTAGACAAACTTGACTTTGTGATAGATGGTCCCTTACACCAAAAATCACAGTAATATTTAGGTTACTCCCACTCCCACAGGGTGGCTGAGGACTAGCAGTTGGAGCCTGGCACATGGTAGGAGCTCCCAGCCCTGCCCCTCTTTGGCCTTTGGCCCAGAAATCAGGGTTAAAGGGATCTTGGACAGTGTGTCTCTGAGTATTGGGGATGACTATGGCGCTTCCCTGACCATGGCATCCTGGGTGGTCACCCTCTCATAAGGCTGGCCCTGACCCCATTTAAAAAGTCATCATTCTCTTCCTCACATGAGCCACCTTCATTTCTGCACTACTGCTGGCAGTGGAAATGCACTAGCCCCAGCTCCGAAGGCAGTGCAGAAGTAAAGGTGGCAATAAGTGTAGGGTCCCCTACACTAGCCTGATTTCACAGAGGAGGCCAGGTTTCAGAGTCCATGATGCATTTTTCATGGCTGTGAATTTTGTTGGGCTCTACTTATAAACTGACCATTATTTTAACAATGCTAACACAGAGAAGAGCCAGACTGGTTTCCAGCTATGCATCTGTCAGTGTTCAGTGAGGCCTAGAAGCCTTGGCATGAATTGGCACCTAGTCTAGCAGCATCATAATGCACACACACAAAAGGAATCCCATCTGGAACAGTACCTCATCAGACCAGAAGAACTGCCTCCTAGGAAAGGGGGACATTTTGGTCACACCCGAAAGACATGTCGAAGAGTAGGCCCCATTGTTTTAGGCACTAGTTTACAGACTAAAAAGGACAAGACACAAAATTGATAAACCATTGTCAGAAGCCCAGAGCCACTAACTTATGATCCCTCCAAATTTCTCCTCCAATAACAACCCTTTCCACTCCTTTTCCCTGAGTCTACCTACAAAAGCCAGGATCCTTTGCTACCGTAGCTCACAGAGTTCTCTTCCCATCTCCCCCTAGCCCCACAGCAAAAACAGGGAGCCTCACTGTGGGAAGATGTAGGAAATTTATTCCTCTCACTTTTGTTTTCTTCTAGAAACCTGTGAGGACGTGGCTAAGACCACTTCCCCTCACAAGAAAGATCAAAGTCCGTGTTCACTCCTAGGGGAGACAGTCCATATGGTCTGATCTTTTGCAGCAGTGGGAAACAACGACTTCAGCAATTCTGAAGTGAAAAAAAAAAAAATGTGGGCATAGCTTTTATTTTTTTATCTCTAGATCACCTCTTAGGTATGACACAATCCTAATTTAATACATTTCTGAAATGAACTCTTACTTAATGCACTGAAAGATAAAGTTAGTAGAATTCAGCTGGTGATAACATTAATGACTTTTGTATTTACAGTATTTTTTCTTGTTATTTTAAATGTCATGAAAAATTAATACTGTTTAACTTAATTATATGGGGCCTGTGAAATCTGGCAATATCCCTTTAAAGATGAGTTTTTTAAAAAAAGACTGAGTCCTCTTATGCAAGAATATTTTTAAGCTATTCATGTTTAGGTTTATTGTAAAGTTAGAATCATAGCAATCTTAAATGTTCACTTTCCCTAGGTTTACAAATGATACATAATGCATCCTCAGTTAATATATTTCAAATTTATTCTCAACTCACTTGAAATAATTCATAAAGCTAAGCCATATGTTCACTCAGATAGTTGTCTGAGGATATTTAAATCCCAAATGCTTCACAAAACAAGTAACCAGAACAGAGAGAATGAAGACATACAGAGTATTGATGTGTAATTACATTTATGAATAGTGAAACTCAGAAAATTTAGAATTGTACCACTACAAAATTGTCACACAGGCTTTGAAAGTTATTATGTCAGTGGTTAGAAAACAATTTTTTAATTCTATGTGGATGCAGTGTTATATCTAGTTGTAAAATTCATAGCCCTGTGTTAATTTTAGGTGCTGAGGTTTGTTTTTAAAGCACCATGTTTTCATATTTTTCAAACTCATTCCTCTGAAGAAGGAAGTCTAAACACAGACAAAATTATTGCATCTATAGTTTATTACTGCTAATGTTTGTTATCACTTCTGATCAGTTTGTAGCACATATGGGCACAAGTGAACCATATTATACATTCTATATTACGGATAATTCCTCCTACATTGTTAAAGCTAACAATGCCCATTTCAAATTTGTTCTTAACGATAAAGGAAGTATTTACAGAAGTCAGCAGTTTTCTCAGTAGATGGACATTAACCTCTTACAAACTACATAAAATATACATGTGGGCTAGGCATGCTTGAGTCTTCCTTTCTTCAGATCTGATCTATCCTGCAAAATTAACACGAACAGAAATGAAGTTTTAAAATGGAGTTTAGTATCAAAATAACCATCAATTTTGCATATAAATACACATTTGCTTACAATAGTCTCCAAAAATGTAAACAGACTAAAAGGCTAAACAGTAAAATATATTGATTCGCAAGAACCACTGAGATAAAGTCCTTAAGTTTAATTAGGGAGGGGAAAAATATATATAGTTCTAAACTAATCCACAAATTAATGTGGTACTTTATTTTAAGGATCCCCAAATAAAGTCTTATAAAACCACTCCAAGATTATTTCTCACAAAAGCAATTGCCAGCTAAGAGATCTGTATTGAACAAGATCTTCTTTTTAAAGATTAATAAACATCCTCACAGTCCAAGGTTTAATTACATTCTTGGCTTATCACAGCACGTATTCTTCACCTTCTCATTGTTTGCTTGGTCACTTTTCGTACTTATCCCTTGTGTGCCGGTTCCTGTTCCGGTACCTAGGAGGAGAATAGCTGACTCTTCTTCTGGCCTGAAAGCTGGGTGTGTAAGGATACGTTCTATGTTTCTTTGGTTTTTCTTCTTTCCTGCTTTCACTTGGCTCAGGCTGCTTTCTGTCATCCTCCTGTTCATGTTCTTGGTCTTGGTCTTCGTCTTGGTCTTTCTGAGAGGGTAACGTGTTCTTAATAGTATTAATAAGAAATCTCTTATTTGTACCTGCAAGAGGGCACTTCATCCTGTAAAGACATTTCAAAGCAATCATAAAACATCTTCACAAATATAAAAGTTCAATAGGAGAATTCCCTGCAATCTTTAAAGAGATTCAAGTTTGTGGTTTTGGCTTTCCTTGTATGCCACCTAGTGTAAACTCTGAGTACAGGAAAAGACATTCAGGATGTTCCCAATTTATTCCTCTTTTATGTAGTCATGGGGCTCGAAACAGAATGGTTGTGTTACTTTAATAGGGAAGAAATACAGAATAAAGAAAAAAAAATAAGATGCGGAGATGGAGGCTTATGTTCTATTCTATATATGTGAACCTGCTTAGCTCATAATAGAAATTATTCATCAATGCTTACATTGTCATCTGATTTTTGAATAATTATAATATATTCCAAGTCTGATAGGAAAGGGAAAGATCATGTTCTACTGTATTAAGTATAGTTTATTTAATGAATTGAAAAATTTAGAAAGTAAAAAACATTTTTGCATGAGGAACATCAAGGAGCTATAGCAATAAAAAAAAAGAGGCTATTAAAGTTCTTAATTTAGGTTTGGGAAAGGTCTTTCAAAAGAAGAGTTTAATTTTCAAAAAACCCAAGATACCAATCCTCTTTTTCCCCTTTTATGTTTCTAATCTTTGTTATGTAGCAGCACATCTAGTAGTCTCTAGAACACAGAATTTGTCTTTTTATCAGCTAGTTTTTATTATCCAAATATTGCGTTATTTACAATCTTTTATTCCCTACACACGTCATCTACTAACACATGCCCAGAATAAAACTAAGATTGTTCAGTATCTGACTTAGAATTTTCTTCTGCTGTAAGTAGGGTTGCCAGATACTTTCACAAAAAATAACGAACATGGCGGGGAAAAAAATTGGTTGAGGGGGGGGAAAAAAAAAAAAAAAAAAAAAACCAAACCCCTGCACAAAAAAACTAGTCACTGTGCCTTTAAATCCCCACGGTCTACCCACCAGATGCAGCAGGACAAGAATGTCCCAAGTAGCCTTCCGTCTGAGAAAACACAGAAAATACTGGACATTTTACATGTCCGGTATTTTCTGTTTTTGTTTTTAAACCAGACAGAGACCGCAAATACCGGACTGTCCGGGCCAATAATGGACACCTGGCAACCCTAGCTGTAAGTGAAAGTTTCTGAAGATTTCCTTTACCCTTGTGACCTGCACTGACATTTTAATTTCACTCTTTGTTGAGGTTTTATGTGCAGGTTGAAAACCTTCAAAATTTTTCTCTACAAATTAGTAGTGTTGATTCAATAGGTGGCACTCTATCCATTAATTGTCACTGAATGACCCAGAATCGTGTTAGGGACCACAGTGCTGTTGGAGGCAAAATGTTTTGTATGAAATGCAAATACATCCTGATCATTTATGGTCATTCAAAGCTACTTCCAGGAAATTAGAGGTATTAAACCTCAATGTACAGGGCAAATTATTGCTGTGTAGCTCCATTCTGCCCATCTAACATCCTCTCAATTTCAGCTGGGTACATTATTCATTCATGGCCCACAAGAATTGCATAGTCCTGCTAAACAGTTGACAAGTTTTACTTCAATGGTTGCTTCGTGTCTGTATTTAAAGAAATGATTTATATAGACCTAGAATACATGATATGTGGTGACATAAATGTTTGGTTGGGCAAGAGTTACGGATAATTACTCTTGAAGCAAAGCCTCAAGGGAATTATGCAGGTCATTCCAGAAGAGTTCCAATGAAAGAGTTATGCCATGACATCTATTTTATGTGATCTATAGAACAGATAATTTTATGGCTGCATGTAAATCTGGGATCTTTCAGCAGCACAAGTCCAACTGAATGAAAAATGGAGTACAAATAACTTCTAAGCAATTATTTAAAATAGCTGTTCTTTAAATCAGGGTAGAAAGATTTAGATAGTAAGTACCCGATTTTGAAAGGCATTTAGGAATTGTGATGACTGATGTTGCAACACCTGATTTAGCAGCTTGAATCTAATTTTTGAAAGGGATTTAGGCACTTAGGAACCTGAATTCCTATAGCATTTAGGTTCTAAAGAGCCTAAATTCCTTTTGAAAATGATATTTAGGCTCCTAAATCAGTTAGGCCTTGCAAGGCCTAACACTACAGCACCTAAATATCTAGGATTCATTGCTCAAGTGACTGGAAAAGTAGGATTAACTGTCTTCCGAATAGGACAGGACTTCCATTTCAAACTCAGTCAGTGAATGTGTTGTGTTGCTAGATATGCTGGAATGTAAGATACATTCAGAAATACTGTATAACACAGAACAGTATATATTTGCTTTGTTATGTGAACCATACTTTTGTCCCGACTCAATGGCTTCTCAGTGCAAGTGGGAATGATGCCCAAGATCAGACATGGTGAAAGAGATTCGGATTGAGTTGACAAGCCATCCTGAGGGATGGGGAATAAGGCAAAGGACAAAAAGAAGTAAACAAAGAACAAGTCTGAGCAGATAACACAAGGGTTTCAAGAGAGGAGACAGGATAGTTGTTTGTTTTCCTTTGTAAAGAGTCTGTTCTCTGTATAAAACAGCCAAACAGCTTGTGGAAAGAGGAGACTTTGTGGAAGCAGAGACTGGAAGAACAAGCTATGATAGCTGACAAGGCTAGGCCTCAATGATCAAGTTCAAAATGTTTTCCAAAATGTCAGAAAACTTACCACCAGCTTTAAACTTTTGCACCTTAAGCTTCTTAAAGTATTAGGGCAGCTTTCTGCAGCCTATGCCCAAATGAAAACTTTAAATACTTTACATTTGACTGTTTGTGCTAGCTTTTTAATTATTTTTAAGCAAATGTACTGTTTTAGCACTGATCTACATGACGTAGTACGAGGCAAGACAGTTCCTGCCTTTGTAAAAAGATCTCCTTTAATAAATAGCATCTTGTTTAATGTTTGTTTGACAGTACAGTTGCTGTCTGCACAACAATGAGAATGAAGGAAACAGTCCTCTGTGCAAAACTAATGGGAGGAATCCAACAGCCCAAAGATCAGAAAGAGGTTGAAGCAGAGCTGCAGATGTTATGGATTGGAGTCTGTACTGGCATGAAGTGAGCCCTCGGAGCTTAGTAGCACATAGAAAAAATAACCCATTCCAATGAGATAGCAATCTTTTGGTTTTTATCATCTAGAATAGAGCAAATCATGATCTTCAAGACAGTATTCCCTGCTTTTTCTTGATTTAATCTAGGCTCCTGTCATGCTAACATATTGAAAAGAAGAGAATAAAGCATTTGATGTACATATTCAAACTACCATGCTTTAAAAAATAAATATGAACAGTTTTGACTGCTAAAGTAGGACATTAAACACAGATTAGTGGGGAAATGGTCAGATGTGCAAATTTAAGGTAGTTTATTCCATAATTAAACAAATAGATGACTTTTTCCCCATTTCATCACCAGAACCATATTTTTGGTATGGTAACATTATCTATATTACATTCTACCTTTGACAACCTCACCTGCAATCTCCCTCATATATTGTAATATTCTAAATCTCTGCTTCACAGAGTCTCAACATTTTAGTGTCTTATCACCCTCAAAAATGCAATTCTCCATGTGCCCAAAATTACACTGGAGGCTGACAGTAATATTAAGTCTTGGGCCAGTATCTCTCCTGGTCTGAATACTATATGACAATGCTGCAAAATGAGAGTTAAAAGTATAATTCCATCACAAAGAAACTATTCTTCTAGCACCAGAAAGTTTCAAGACCTCTCACTATTAAAGTCAAGATATTTTTATGTCTACAAATAGCTATTTTACCTTATTTTTAAGAGGCACTGCAAATATCAGTTTCATTTTTTTCTCCACTTCTATCCTGGGTAACTAAACCAGACCTTTAAAGGCTAAGATTGTGTCATGGACATTCTTAGTAAAAATTACAGACAGGTCATGGGCAATAAAGAAAATTCATAGAAGCCTGTGATCTGCCCCTGACTTTTACTAAAAATATCTATGACAAATGGGGAGCTTATCTGTGGGATACCCAGACAGCCTGCAGAGGCTGGACAGCTCTGGGGCTGCTTGAGGCTCTGTGGGCACCATCCTCCACAGTGGCTCAGAGCTCCAGGAGGCATCCCGCATTGCAGTGGCCAGGAGCTGTGAGGTTCCTTTGGTGCCCGCAGCAACAGGGAACTGCAGGGTACCTCCACTGGGTGGCAAGGAAACCCAGCCACTGGGGCTGAATTCACCGAGGTCGCTGGAAGTCACAGAATCTGTGACTTCCGTGAAAAAATTGCAGCCTTAATTGTAGCTTCCTAGTTGAAAGGAAATAATAAATAGTTCCAGGAACACTTCTAAAGTTTTTCTATAAAAATGTGTAGCATGTACACAGTGGTACTATGAAAAATAAAGTTTGAGTGTGACCCATATTCCTCATGGGCTTCACCAGTGTAAGCAAAAATTTTAGAATATTTCTTTAAGATAGAGAAGCCTGCTGAGGCAAAAGCCCTTGCCTTACTTAGTAAGATGTACACTGGGGTGGGGAACCTAAGGCCCGGGGGCCAGATGTGGCCCCCAGCTTGCTTGGACCTGGCCCCCAAGGTTTGGGGCTCCAGACCCCCACCAACCTCCATGGGGCTAAAGCACACAAAAAAATCTACTAACCTGGGCCCCCCTACTCTGGTGTGCAAGGGGAATGTGGGGAGTGTCTTTCTACTTCTCAGTTGGGGGCACGTCAATGAGGATTTGTTTATTTATTTATTTGCTTCTCACTTGTGTGTGGCCCCCGACCCAAAAAAGGTTCCCCACCCCTCTACACTTTTAGCCTTCGCCATTCTGAAGGTCTGATCTACAGAAGTTGATGGAAATTGTGTCTGACTTCAAATGATTCAGGACAGCAAATATGGATTTTGTGCAAGACAGAGCATTCTACTACTGACTAGCACAAAGTTCCACAGAATGGAATTTGTGCTTATGTTTTTCATTTAAAAAACCCTAAGAAATTAAAAATAGTAAAGAACATTAATGTTTTAAAGTAAAGTATGCATAAAGCACAGGTTCTGTGGTAGGTGGGGGAGTGTACATGATCATATCACTGAGCCTGATTTACAGCCCATTATACCACTTTTACTCTACAAAAATCAATGTGGTTGTATGTTTTTAAAAGCATTGTGTTTTTGAAAACCTATTTTGTATGCTTCCACAGGCTAAGATGAATGTAAATTTTATAATTTTAAACATACGTTAGCTGTAAAGACAAAGATGCTGTGACAGCTTCATCATATGGACAAAAATGGTGCCACTGGTCTTGTGGGTTTAAATCAAAATCTTAATGGCATTTTAATATTTGTAGTCCTAATAAGCAATGAGCCATCTTCCTTTTCAAACTAGTATCTGCCAAACAAGTGCAGATGAAGAATAGCACTGCATTCCAGCAGGCCCGGCCAAAGAGTTTGCGGAGCCCAAGGTGGCATGCTGTGGTTGGCTGCACCGCCTGTCCAGGTGGCTCCCAGCCAGGGCAGTGAACAAGCAGCTGGGCAGGTGGGTGCCAGGCAACGCAGGGCCCTGAAGGCGCGGGGCCCAAGGCAACTGCCTTGCTCACATTGCCCTAAGGCCGGGCCTGCATTCCAGCATATTGTGCTGTTTCCTACTAGTAACACTGAGTAAGGCACTAAGGCCAGGACATTCTAATCACTGTGTACAATGGGCACCCTGTGTATTGCATTTCTATGTGGAGCATAAGAACATACTTCTACTGCAACTGTAGGCCTGAATTTAGAGATGAGAAATAGGATAGGGACAACAACAACAACAACAGAGATGCTCTGAAAACATTCCTATCCCCAATTTTGGTATCCTACAGTGTTTCTGACAGAGGATTTCTATTTAGTGTTGAATAGAAAATCATATATAGACACTAAATAGGAATTATATAAGATTCCATGAAAAGTATAATTTCATGTCTAATACTTCTAATTATCTTTTTCTTCTTTCTGCCCCGTCTCCAACTGTTCTCTTATAACACATTCAGCTGAACAGATTTTGCTCAAAATTTTCAAAAAAAAACCAAAAACAAAAACAAAAAAAACATTCAGTTTTCTATGGTTCATTTTAGAAAAGCTTTCATAGTAGACACAGGATTATAATGCAAGTCCATAATGACCTTTAGAAGACCAAACCTAAAGAATACCTAAGTAAAGAGAATTTTCATGCCTCTTTGATTACAGTATATCCACACTACAAGTGCTCTAGCGGTAGAGCTATGGCACAATAGCTATGACACTATAACTCTGCAGTGCAGGAACAGGCTATAGCGATAGAAGGTTTTTCTGTCACTGCAGGAACTCCATTAGCCTGAGCGAAGGTAGCTGGGTCAAGAGAAGCATACTTCCATTGCCCTACATGTGCCTACACTGCATTTATAGCGGTCAAGGGTGTGGATTTTTCAAACTCCTGTGTGCTGTACCTATGTTGATATAAGTTTTAAGTTTAGAGCATGCCTACAATGGTTTAGAAACAGTTGTAATTAAATTGAGGATGCAGTTATATTGGTATAAAGGTGATTCTGCCTTTTATAACTTTACCATTGTTATAAAAATCACACTTCTAACCAAAATAGTATAATTTATTCAAATCACTGTGAGCACACCATATGTAAGACTAGGGATGTTTACACTTAAAATGCTATAGTAGCAAAGCTACAGCTGGGTTTTTGCACTGTTTTCGTGTAGACATTATCTATACTGATAAGAGTTCTCCCATGGGTGAAGGTAGTCTGTTGCCTCAAGAGGCAGTATTTAGGTCAACAGAAGAATCAATAATTCTGGTGACCTACCCCTGCCTACACCAGGGGTTAGATGGGCATGGTTATATCTCTCCGGGGTGAGGCTTTTCACACTCACAGACGTAGCTGTGTAGATGTAACTTTTAAGTCTAGACAAAACCCTATGTAAAAAGAAGGATTCTTTTAAGAAAATTACCACTTTATTTTAACCCATTTGCAGCTACTTTAAAAACAAATCCCATGAAGTCTGCTGATTGTGTGGTCCTACCATTACTTAGGATGTATCGCTTCCATTTGCAAGGGTCAGTATTGTCTGGTTTACAAACTGATTCAAACTGCTTAGAAACCAGTCTCAGTCTGCATGTGTGAACAGTCTTAAATTTGTTTAAGAGCTCCTGATAAAGGCATCCAAACCAATTTGAGACACATGAACTATTCCTCTGATCAAATCATTGTATTATATTACAGTACTATGTATAGGTATATTTTGAAGGAGTAACTGTGAAAATTAAAATACTGATCTTCATTCCAAATTAATGCTATTAATAGTTGTCATAATATTTGCAAAAAGAAACAAGAATTTTAGTTTTTTTTCCATTAACATGAATTGGAGGGCAATTAAAATCCCCTGTATTTTATTTAAGATGTGACATTAAAAATCTTGAGCAAAACACACCATCTTCCAAAAGTGTATGTTATTTTCAGTTTATAGATTGCTGTAGTTTAAACAGAAATGTACTGCAAAAAGACAATTTATAATAAAATATTTGTTGTAAAGTTTCTCTGCTATGATATTAATTAGTATTTTTAATCTAAACAAAAAAGCATTTATTGGCCAACATACAACTACATCTATGTTGAAACTGACTATTAAATGTGTCCCAATCTCATAAATATCTTGATTGAAATCTGATTCAGTGAGCACTGTGATAAAGATTTAGTACCACTTGTTCTCCAACTGGTATATTCTGTAAATGCTTGGTATGGCAATTTTCAATTTCCACTTGTTAGCAGAGTTAAAGTTTTTGCACCTCTTGTTATGATGTTTGGAGAAATCTACATGTAAAAATCAATAAAATAAATGTTTTAATACAATACTATTAAAATTAAAAGTTGGAGAGGAAAGTTCTGCCACATGTCCAGTGTAGAGTTTATGGTTCTTTTTTTGACACTGCTTAGTGTTTTATTTTCATTCCACCTATATTTAAAGATACAAATGAAATTAAAAAATATCTACTGTATCACAACTTACCAACCCATTGCTCCCATTGTTTCAGCTCTGGTTTTCCCCCGTTTTGCCTCTTTAAGAAGCTCTTCTACTGCTTTTCTAGATATGAAAAAGGAAAAAAAATATTAAAAACTTTGAGATTCATAGACCATTAAAAAACCCCTAAACTCTTGCAAGTACAGAAAGCTGGCTCCTATGTTCAAGTGACAATGCCACCAATTTGCATAAGGTAGCGATTCAAATGGGGGAGGTCACAACTAGTTATCACTTTCCTTTCATTTCATAGTCCAAAACTTTACCTAACAAGGCAAAAAAACCCCAAAGGCAATGGTAGCTACAAAATAGGGATGTTAGATATTGTGTAACTGAATAATCATGTAACTGCATGAAATCTTAGTGGTTATATGACTATTCAATAGTCCCTGGGGGCGAAGGCGGCAGGCAGCCAATGTGCTCCTGGCCCCACTTCTGGGGAGCCCCCTGCCACTCTGCGCAGCTGCCTCTGATACAGACGCAGCAGCATGGGGTGTCAGGTGGAACCCAGTCTGCCAGTGGGGGAAAAAGGGAGGGGGAAAAGGAGGTGGGTCTGCTTGAAAGCCAGCTCCCCACAAATACCGGCTCCAGCCAGCCCCCCTCATGCTCTGTGCTGCTGCTTCTCTATCAGAGACAGCAGTGCACGGGTGAGGGGCAGGTGGATCCGGTGCTCATGGGGAGCCTGTTTAAAGTCAGCTCCTCACAGGCATCGGGCTCCCGCTCCCACCCTCTCTTGTTGCCTCTGATACAGAGGCAGCAAGAATTGGGAGTGTGTGTAGTCCACAAGATTAACCAATAAGACCAGGCTTATCAGTTAATCGTGTAGCCGACTACATGTTGACATCCCTACTACAAAATACATCATTTTACATTTGTTCACATGAAAAGCCATTAAAGAAACTTACCTGCCACATCACCATACATTATTTATTTCCAATTTTTGAATAAACAGCAAGTTTTACTACTCTAAATACAATCTGCCCTAGGACATGGAACTGAAGAACAATAGTGCTTCTTAGCAACCATGATGTACCCCTTTTAGAAACTTCTCTCAGTGGCCTCATCTACACAAAGGACAGGTCTATATCTAAAACTTACGTCAATCTAGCTCATCACACAGGGCTGTTAAATTTCACGTATAAAATTGCTTACTGTAGACATAACTAGGTCAATGGAAGAATTCCTCCTTCAACCTACTTACCACCTCTCAAATAGATGGATTACCTCTATCGATGAAAACAAAACAAAAAACCTTGGTTCTCTCACTAGTCCTGTGATTTAAATGCAAGCTGTTGGCTGTGCTGGAGGAAAAGATTCTTGTATTGGAGGGGCAAATTGAGATGATACCGAGAAGCTGAGATCGATCATACACAGCAAGGGCTGGGAAACACCACTATGCCAAGTTACGGAAAAAAAAATGAGCTGGTCACAAAGGAAGAGAGGAAGTTAGAGTGAAGGCCTGGCAGTTCATAACCACAACCGGCAAGAAGTTACAGTGGCAATCTATATGGCTGGAGACAGTGGAGAACAGGCAGGTTATTTTACACAATGAGAAGTTTCAAATCACAAGTAGGTCCTTAACACTGAAACTACAGAACATACCTCTTATGATTCAATAGGCCTAATGGAACAGAGAGATGTATAGGTGACACAAGTAGATGTCAGCCCTGTCCAGGGTTGGGAGTTGAGCTCCCTGACCTGGCGCAAGCGGGAACTGAACCAGGCTGCCTGCCCCCAATACACTTTAAATGCTGAACCGCTCTGGAGGTAGGCCCTGGACCTGGAGCGAGCCAGGACTGAGCCGGGCTACTGGCCAGCCTGTTTAAAAATGTACTGGCAGGGGTGAGGAAGGGATGCAAATGTGTGTAATCTATAGCATTAACCTGTAAACTTTTGCTTTTTGGTTATCAGTTAATCAACTACACTATTCCATCCCTAGTTTGGAAGGTATATTAAAAACCAGTGAACCTCAGATTGATGTATTATTTAATCATGCTATAAAGAATGAAGCGTGTCTGAAACAATATATTTTTACAATAATATAAATTTAGAAAAACTTACTAATCAATTAAGTGAAGCTAGTAGAACTGGATTACATGAAAACTAACACATACAAATCAAAATGCCTGTATTTATCTGTAAATGATATTCAACTCGTATTGATTGACATCCACCCCAGCAGTCTGTCATTGGTCTCTCTTTTCCTGACTAATTATAGTCATATCCATAAAATCCTCTTTTAATATGCTATTTGTTTTGTGTGTGGCTGTGCCGTCAGGGCACTCTCCAGACTGATAAGGACTATGAAAAGTCAACTGAAGAGAGTGGTAAAAAGACAAAAACATTTGAATATTTTCCATAATATATTTCCACATTAACTTTATAATGAATCAGCCAAAGACTTCCCAGTTTTGTAAACAGGATTCTATATTTGCTTTTAAAAGGACTCTTGGAGAATCAGCTCTCCTAGTTGTTGCCAGTTATAAAGACTAGGTATAATGCAAACATTTTTGCAACTCTTGAATTCAACTATTAGAACAGGAGTGCCAGATAAATGCAGGGAATGAGCAGCAACCAACAGTCAAAATCTCTGCATGAAGAGAAGAACCGAAAGCACTCAGGGAACTATGATTAGTAAAACTGCTGCATGGTCTGGTCCAAAAGGAACACTCCCTTAGGAGCACCACAACTGGGAATTCTGGCATCATTTATACCATGAGCAGCTAATGGCATCCAAAACCTGAATATTTTTTAATGATTGGAAGCAGACTAAAACCATTACAATAGATCGGTCTGTTGGTGAGATAAGTTTGGTGAGAACAATTCTTGGTCTACACTAAAGGGCAAAGTCAACTTAAGACACGTCGACTCCAGCTACATAATTAATGTAGCTGGAGTTGTGTGTCTTAAATCGTTTTTTCACTCCATCCACACAGTGGGAGGTCGACGGGAACAAATGCTCCCTTTGACTTCCCTTACTCCTCATAAGGAGAACTACCGGTGCCGATGGAGGCACCCTCTCAGTTTGAATTAGTGGGTCTTTGCTAGACCCACTAATTCAAATCCCAAAAGATTGACTGCAGCAGCATCAATCTTCCGTGTAGTGTAGAGAAGCCCCTTGTCTGCTTATATTCCTGAATGATTAAATTTTGCTGCATATTTTAAGCAACGATGAAAGAATAAATTGTGTAAAGTGTCTTTAACCTACATTTATATTGTACTTGAAGATTTACCCGGCATTGCTTGAGTCCTTAATTCAATTAAGTTTTGCTTATCTTCATTTAAATCATGGCTTTGGGGTGGGGCTGGAGAGGAGGTGTTCAGTACGCAGGCTGACCCAGGGAGAGATAACAACCCCAGCCCTCTCTTTCTGCAGCAGGTTGGAGCCAGGCAGGAAGTGCCTGTCCATGGCCGCTGCAGCTCCAGTGGGCACAGCTCAGGAAGGGATGCACATCCCCCGGCTGGGGGACAGACAGACACACAGAGAAGCAGACACACAAAGAAACTCTCTGAAATATAATAGATAGCTGTTCCTTTCTCCACCTCTGCCACCTGCTGGCCCAGTGGGGTTATGGTTGTCCCAGTCCTCACCTCTGACCTCTTGCTGCCCCTTTGTGGTCATTATTCAGTATAACTCCCTCCTGCCAGATCTCTCCCTTTCCACTATATGAAAAACAATTGAATTCAACTCACATCCCATTATCCTGGCACAACCAAACCCTTACCTTGTTTTAAGTTATAATATGAGGAAGGTGCACACTAAATTAGGTGGTCCTAGCTCTTACTGTTTTGGAGGAGTATCAAAGGGGTAGCCGTGTTAGTCTGAATCTGCAAAAGCGACGAGGAGTCTTGTGGCACCTTATAGATTAACAGATTTATTTATAAATCTGTTAGCTTATGCTCCAATAAATCTGTTCCGGAGGAGTTCTTGAACAGACAGACTCACGGACGAACAGACAGACAGACACATATTTCTAAAATATATAATATAAGATGAGATATGAACAGAGTCCAACCAAATTCATGGTCCATTCTGGTCAATTTTATGGTCATAGGATTTTAAAAATTATAAATGTCATGGTTTCAGCTATTTAAGATTGAAATCCCATGGTGTAGTAATTGTAAGGGTCCTGACCCAAAAAAGAGTTGTGGGAGGGATCTTAAGGTTATTGTAGGGGGGCTTGCAGTACTGCTACCCTTACTTCTGTGCTAGTAGTGGTGGTGGTCTGCTTTCAGAGCTGGGCAGCTGGGGAGCAGCAGTTTCTGGCCAGGATCCCAGCTCTGAAAGCAGAGCAGCCACCAGCAGTAGCACAGAAATAAGAAGGGCATAGTATGGTATTGACACCGTTACTTCTGTGCTGCTGCTGGTGGAACTCTGCCTTCAGAGCTGGGCACCTGGCTCACAGCTGTTCTTCTTCAGCTAACAGGCTCTGAAGGCAGTGAGGAGTAAGGGTGACAATACTGTAACTCTCCCCTCTCGCCCCCAAATAACATTGTGATGTTCCTGCAACTCCTTTTTAGGTCAGCACCCCCAATTTACGAAATGCTGATCTTCCCTGTGAAATCTGTGTAAGGTAAAAGCACACAAAAGACCAGATTTCATAATTCATAATATGTTTTTCATGGCTGTGAATTTAGGAAGGCTCCATATATGCAGAAAAAAGGAAGTTAAGGCTATAAAACCAAGCCAAAGAACATACATTTCCCTAGTCTCATTCTTGGAAACGGATGGTTCATTTTTGCTGAAAATCATCAGGCGTGAAAAAATGTAGACCAAATAATTAAGTTAAATTAAGATATAAGCACAGATTCCTAAAATGGAAAATGTTAGGTAATTTGAATTCTAACCATCACTGATAATTTCAACTATACTAGCACCTTTCATCAGCCAGGATCCTAAAATGCATTATGAACTATACAGGCAATAGAAACATGGTGCGTGAGGTAATTTTTTTTTACTGGACCCATTTCAGTTGATGAGAGTATGTCTACACTAGCTCGTTAGGGTAATGAGGGCAACCGGAGTTGCAAATGAAGCCCGGGATTTAAATATCCCGGGCTTCATTTGCATGTTCCTGGGCGCCGCCATTTTTAAATCCCCCTTAGTCCGAACTCCGTGCCCACGGCTACCCGCGGCACGGACTAGGTAGTTCGAATTAAAGATCCTAATTCGAACTACCGTTACGCATTCCACGAGGAGTAACAGTAGTTCGAATTAGGATCTTTAATTCGAACTACCTAGTCCGTGCCGCGGGTAGCCGTGGGCACGGAGTTCGGACTAAGGGGGATTTAAAAATGGCGGCGCCCGGGAACATGCAAATGAAGCCCGGGATATTTAAATCCCGGGCTTCATTTGCAACTCCGGTTGCCCTCATTACCCTACCTAGCTCCAACTAACAAGCTAGTGTAGACGTACCCAGAGAGACAAGCTTTTGAGCTACACGGAGCTCTTCTCCAGGTCTGGGAAATGGACTCAGAGTGTCACAGCTAAATACAAGGTAGAATAGATTGTTTACCAAAAAGCATTTACACATACTTCGAGAGACCTTTGAAGGAGAAGTCACTCACTTTGTCTTGTTAATATGCTGAGACCATCATAGCTATAACAACACTGAATATACAGGGAATATAGACACAGGAACTGCTTCACTACTAAAGTGCAAACATTTACAGGGTGGGCACCAAAATCAGTACGGTGTCTTGAACAACTAGAAACTGCTCACTTTATCAATGAAATAGAGACTAACATCTCCTGCATGGCTAAAACACAAGGCCAACAGGATCAGACCTTTAAGATTTTTAGCTTAGCAAGAATAGGCCATAGCCTTAATAATGCTAGACATGGTTGGGTAATCTAGGAATAACTCGATGCCAGCAAGGTCATAAGATGTGCCAATAGCTGAGGTTATGGAAAAATGGATCACAACTGGCCACAATATATTGTCCAAGACCACAAGACACCTGACTGTAAGATCTTTGAACGTCTAACTTGACCACAAGGTATGTGTCATGTATATAAGAGAAACTACAAACAACCTATGAAAAACGGACATCACATTTATATGGTGTGGAAGTTCATATAACGGTAAGGTGGACGCCTTTCATGCATATGCATACGGTGTTAGATGTGGTCAGAACTAAAATATAAAAGAGTTTCCTGGTTGAGAAAGAGTGGGAAGACCCAAGGGAATACCTATGAGAAAACCCCAGCAAGAATTATCCTTCTACTGATGATTGTCTATTGAGAGGCTCATCAGACCAAGAATATCTCTGAGGATGTGAGTATGGCTTCATTTATAGTTTCTGCACAAGCTTCCATAGGATTTCTATATGCACGGTGTAGGAGAAAGCCAACCTGAGACTTGAGGCCTGATATAAGAAATATGATATGAGGCATGAGACCTGAACTAAAGTAGTGGTCAAGCCCTGCTAATATAAAGCAAAATTAGCAAAAGTCAAGCTATAAGCAGAAGCCAGGTTCTGCCTGCCTGCAGGCTCACAGAACCTGGAAAGAAGAAGGCCGGTATTGTAAAAACACACATATTCCTAAATAGTAGGGACAGGCTACACAGGTAAGCACATTTCAGAAGGGTGGTACCAGAATACCCCAATACAGGATTGTCTGTGAAAACACTTCCTGAAGATGATAAAAGGACACACTGATCCTCTCCTAAAGATAAAGTCATGATGCTAGTGTGATGGAGATGTTTTGATCCAGATGGAGCATAGATTTAGTAGTGCCAGAGAGAATCATCTCACTGAATATTCAAAATCACTTCCTACAGCATTAAATACTTTCAAGGACTGACCAGGCTCTCTACCCTGTTTGCTCTGAAGATCAGAACTCAAGATGGTAGTGCTGCTGCTGCCATAATTGCCATTCTATCATGCATGAATTTAATTGGAAATGGAGAAGTTAGGGTTTAAAAAAAAAAACACACACACACACCTGAGGATACTGACATCTATTTTTACAACTTGTCCAAACATTGGCACAGGACAAAGATATCAGTACTAGAATCAGCAAGAAAAGGTACATACATAAGGGTTAATATTAGCAATGGACACCCAGGTTGTGACATGAAATAATTAAATGCATATATACAGAAATTGGTGAAAAGAGATTTAAAAAAAATGGAGCCTGAGGAATGCTACACTGCACAACACCAAATAGGCCACATAGAGGAGGGATGTTAAAATGTGTTTTTGTGTGTAAATGTGCAATAGGTGAATTTATTCAGCAGTTACATATTTACAAGTTTGTGGGGGGGAGGGTGGGGAGGGAAGGGGAAGAGGAGGTTGGAACCAGTGTTCCCAGGGAATCTGTTTTTAAGATGGCTCCCCACCAGCACCAGCTCCTGTTCTCCCTCCTCCCCCACGCTGCTGCCTCTGTATCAGAGGCAGCAGCGCAGGGGACAGGAGGCCTCGCAGGGTAGGGGGCAGAGCAGACGGCTCAGTGGGAGCCGGTATGCATGGGGAGCTGGCTTGCTGCCTCTGTATCTGTGGGGAGTGGGGCTGCGTGTAACCAAGAGGGTTAACTGATGAGCCCAGGCTCATTGGTAAACCATGTACTCAGGTACACGTTCACATACCTAACATCGATATAGGAGAATCAAATGGAAGGTATGTTTTAGGAAAGTTTGGAGTTAACTCATCTGATTTAGAATTCCACTGTCTTTAAACAGTTGGCTGACAATAGATCCCTTCTTTTTAAAAAAGTGTTATTTTAAGCTTTTTTCTGTGCTAATGATCCCCACAACCTGATTAGTGAAGATTTCACACAGAAATTCATCCTCAGTTTTTATCTGGCAGATCGCCTTTGTTACATATCCAATGTCAATTAGCAGGTCTACATACAGAACCAAGATTTCATGATTGCTAGATCTATAGTCTATTACTTTTAGATATTAAATTCTGTTTCCTTTCTAACATGCAACTTTATAGCTTAAGAATTTAGATTTTAAATGCAACTTGTGCACTTCAAAAAGTAAAACTGTTTTTAGTACTATAAGGAGTTTATTCCAGATGCTAAGAGTCTTATCCCACAGGACAACAAACAATTTCAAGTAGATGCGCAACTAGGTTTGGAAGGCAGTTCTAGGAGGAGATGCTATTCAGGAGTTGTGAAATGTTTCTGGCAACTAGAAGGCAGCTTTAACTGTGGAAGAGATCATGAGTGAGGAAATGTATCTCTAATGCTTTCTCCAACCATGTCTCATATATTCTCAGAAGACCACATATTGCTGCACAGTTCTAGGATATCTTAATTGTAGGAGATTGTATTGTTTAAAATGAAAAATCTTCAGGATAGGGACATGAATGGTGTTGTGAATAACTAACATGCCAAAGGGATAAAAGGAGGAAGGCTGGCAGAAACAGTAAGAACGGGGCAGGTGAAAAATAATCTGCCCCATGAAACACTTCAACACTCTTCTGTTAGTTGCTTTATAACCCTGTGTACCTATCTCTTGGTGTGTAAGTTATACTCACAGCATCAATTACATTTCACTGGAATTTAGCCTAGTGTTTTAATAAAGCTAATAAAAGTTTCGGGTTCATATTCTGGATATTCTCCATTATAGTTAATAGTAGGATGTCCAGAGGAAACTGCCAGGCTCTGACTTGCAGCTGAAAAGATTTGAAGTTGGGGGGGCCAGGATGATAAGGATTCAGTCAAACACTTGCCATAGACAGTGGCAAAGATGAATGGGAAATCTTAGTTTATTTATAGCTTGAGGGTATTTATAGTCACTGTTTATTTATTGCTTTAAATCTCAGACTCTGCATGGGTCTTGTGACAAGAGGTACCCAATACAGTATCCGTCATTCCTGGTGAACTCAGCTACCCCTCTGAAGATTTTAATTTATGTTAAAGCAAGAAAAAAATACAGAGCATAAAACAAAGTGAGTTAGAGCCAGGATAAAAAGAGAATAAAAGTGAATAAAACTGGTACAGTAATACAAATCAGAACACAGTACAGTGATACTCAGTAGGGATATTGCATGAATTCTTTGCAATTAGTCAACTATTCTATAGACCCCAGGGGCAGGGCTGGCAGCCAGTGCAGTCCAGCCCCATTCTTGGGGAGCCCTCTGCCACTTTGCATTGCTGCCTCTGTATCAAAAACTGTTGATAAAAACTAGCTCCCTGCGCAGACCAGCTGCCTGCTGCCCTGTGCAGCTGCGGGGGGTCTGAGCTCCCCATGGACAGAGGCTGCTGGCGGGAAGGGGTAGGGAGCAGGGAAGGCTGTCATGAAGCAGCCTCTGTCCACGTTGGCCAGGGCTGTTGCGGCCAGCCTGAGCCACCGTGGACAGGGGCTGCTTCACAGCAGCAGCCCCTTTCCACATGGGGGCCCAGAGGACAGGGGCTGCTCTAGATCAAGGAAGTGTCCATAACAGACATTAAATGTACAATGTTTATAGATATAGAATACACTATTTTAAGTCCAGAAGGACCATGGATGTTGCTGGACCAGGGAGCCCCAGAGGCCGGGAGCACAAGCCCAACTGGGAGTCCCAGGGGAGTTCTGGGGAGCCCTGGTCCTGTTGTGGGTGGGGAGTCCAGCCCTGGGGTGCCCCAGTGGTGGCTGGGAGGAATCCCCAGCCCTAGCTGGGAACCCCAGCAGCAGCAAAGCTGGCACTGGCCAAGGGGAATCCCCAGCCAGGAACCTCTGTGGCAGCAGAGCTGGTGCCAGCCTGGAGGAATCCCCAGCCAGGAATCCCGGCGGCAGTGGGCCTAGCGGTGGCCGGGGAGAATCCCTGGCCCTGGCTGGGAACCCCAATGGAAGCGGGACTGGCAGCAGCTGGAGAGCTGCAGCACGAGGAGATTGACCCCGGGAGCAGGGCCGGCCCAAGCCATTTGCGCGGCCCCGCCCCCGGCGCATGCATGGCCCTGCCCCCGCCCGGCCTGGCAGCCCCGCGCGGCGCCCCCTACAACAGGGCGCCCCGGGCGGTAGCCCGCCTCGCCCGTACCTTGGGCCAGCTCTGCCCAGGAGCTACAGCAGGGGGCCAGCAACTGGGAAGGAAGCCCAGGCTGCGGGGACCCCACAACCCAGAGAGGAGCCTTGACCTCTCCTGGTCTGGCAAACTCCCTGGTTCAGGACCACTCAGGTCCTGAGGGTGCCAGACAATGGAGGTCCAACCTGTACCTAAAAATAGCTCAAATAAATATTTTTAAAACTCTAAAAATCCCTAAAATAGCTTTTCTGTAACTGGGGCACATATAGAAGTTATGATGGTATAGTTTAGATTTGTTACAGCAAGTAATGTGGTCACAACAACATTTTTCCAATAAAATCTTGACACAGTGACATATTCTTATGTAGTCTGATATTTCAGAAGTGTGCCATACTAGTTGTTTTTTTAACATCATAGGGGACAAGTGTTTTACTGAAGAATTATGGAGGTAAATAGATCATTAAATTCTCTTAGGCCCAATTATCACTTCACTTCAGCCAGCACAATATTATCTTTGTCTCATCTACGATATCAGCTGGAGGCAGAAAGGGGAGGCAACAAGTTATTTTTGTAAATGAAACCACAGAGTTAGGACTTTCTAATTGGGTGTGAGATACACTGGAAGAGCAGTGAGGGAAGCGTTCATTGCCGCTATCATTGTTAGACATATTGCTAACAGGTAATCTCACATGAGAGCCTGTTATACGTGGGTTAGTTATAGTGTTGACAAGTCATACTGCAGAACTATTACTTCAGTCATTACTCTCATACAATTCCACAACAAACAGCATCACACCAACAAGATTTACCAATGACATAAGTACTTCTGGTCCATTTCCAAACCAGAAAGTAAAACACAGGTCTGTTACATCTGAATAATCAACTAAATGAACCTGGATTTAAACGGAATGTTTTCTTCAGTTTCTTCGGTCCTGCCTAGAGCAGGGGGCTAGACTTGATGACCTCCTGAGGTCTCTTTCAGCTTTATGGTTCTATGATTCTTTTGGGTATAACAAAATGAAAAACTATGTAGCTCTTTAAAGACCAACAAGATGGTTTAATAGGTGATGAAAGCTCATCACCTATTAAACCATCTTGTTGGTCTTTAAAGTGCTACATAGTGTTTCCCTTTGTTTTAGCAAGATCAGACTAACACAGCTACCTCTCTATTACTATTCTTTTGGGTATGACATGGGACAATTTGCGTAGCAGAATGAATGATCTCATTCCAACAGAATGCAAAGTGTCTGTCATTTTATTCTCCCTGAAAGTTGTTACTGTCAATGTAAACACAAATTTACTATAATAATTACTAAGTCAGAGATTAGGCTTTCCTGTTTCAATTAACAAAACAGGGCTTATTAATTTTTCAACTTCCACTGTTCTCTGGCTGCAACCATAACAGGTATTGGCATGCAACCCAAGCTTATTAAAGTGAAAATAGAAAGTCACCCATTTTCCTTCATTTAACAAGGGTGGGGGATAATTTAATTTATACGAGTATGCCTTTCCTTAATGAAATGAGATTTGAAAAAAATTGAGTTTTTATTTTATTCTGAAGACACTGAGGTTCAGTCTCCTCAGAAGCAAATTCCACAGTCATGGGCCAGGTTTCCAAAGAGTCTTCTGAGCACACTAGTCCTCACTTTTAACATTAGCAATTATATTGTTCCAGTAGGTCATAATCAGATCATGGGATTCAGCAAGGCAATGAAGTAATCTGAGCCAATCCTATAGAAGATTTCAGAATTCAACTGGAAGTCAGCAGTATCTTCACTACACCTATGTTTTCTCACCAATAATCTGAGTTCCCTGTGATAAGATACCCTTCTGATTACATCCACTTGGGAATCAGATTACTGTCTTGGGACAGGGGAATAATATTGCAACAGGTAGAGGAAGGGCTCCGATAGGGAACAGCAGCCTCTGCAATCCTAGAATACTTGCAGTATATGGAAGGAGCACGTCTTAAATTTTTTTTTTTTTTTTTGGTAATATACATTGTATGGTTCAACATCCATCTCGAAAACACTTATAATCTAAGACAGGTAAAAGTAAAATATATTTGATGTTGTAGGAATAGGAAACCAATTCTATTTCTCAAACTAAAGTCAAAGGTCTCCTGTGTGTAAGTCTGTGTACTGTAAACTGGGAACCCTATTCTCCCAAATATTCCAAACCATGTAGTCTTGATGTTTAGGTAAGTGAAATTAGAAGCATCCGCTTTAATGAAACCACCCCTTTTTAAAATAAACTTGTATTATATGGCCTATAATGTTATAAAGTGGAAAATAGGAAATTTAAACACTTTCATCAGCACCAATGAATAACAAACAGACAAGAAACAATGAACAGATAGGTAATAAGATCTGCTTCTCTAATGGTCCCAAAGCACTACAAATATTACCTGTTGAAGCAGGTAGTTTACATCATACCCCACAATAGATCCAGCAGACGGGCTCTAAGTCAGGAAGATTAGCTGGGCCTCTGCCAGTCTAAGGAGGGAAGCGACATAACTAATGGGCCTCTTACTGGGTCCAGCACTAGCTCTTCCTGGGGCTGCCTCCCCCAGAGGCCTGGCACAAGAGTGATCATCCCACCAGGGAGTTGTCAAGGGGCGGGTACAGAAGCAAACTTTCAAAACTGAAGAGGGATCTGCCTCGATAAGGCGCCCCCCCGCCCTCCTAACTCTTCATCCCTGCACTGACCTCTGCCCCCATCTCCCGGTGCTGAAGTGGGCCGGGGAAGGGAACGACTGCGCCAGGCAGGCGCGGTAGCCCACAGCAGGCCCTGTCTCGGTGCCCGGGAACACGCACCCCGGCCTCTCACCTCTCCAGCTCCAGGTCCTCTTCCATGGCGGTGGCAGGAAGAAGGGAGATGCGACGCCGCCCCCGCTAGGCCCCGACACCGGCGCAGTAGTAGCTCAGGTGCAGACCAGGCCCGTGTACTGCTCGCGGCTGAGGACAGGGAGGAGCGAGGGGCGGAGCTGCGGGGGGCGAGCGCTGCGAGGACCCCGGGAGGGGCGGAGCAAGCCGGAGCTGGGAAGGAAGTAGGCGGCGTGTACTCTTAAGTGCTGCCGCCGCCGCTGCCGTCTCACCCTCCCTGCCTTAGCGGTGCCCGGAGCCTCCGCTCGCTCCTACAGGAGCAGGCAGCGATTTCGTGTCCCGCCCACCCTCCGCCAGACCTAGCTCCTGGTTCTGGCCCAGGTGCTGGAGGTGGTTGCTCGGGTCCCCCATGGCTTCATCGACCTCAGTTCTTCCCACTGGGGAGGCGTGAGGAGGCCGCGCTACGCCGGGTGCCCATTGGCTCTTCCCACCCCCTTGGTGTGTGTTGGTGCCCCTCTGGAGAGGTGGAGTAGGCTGGGGATTGCTGCGTGTTTAGGCTCTTCCTCTCCAAACACCGGCGCAGAGGGGTTTGCCGAGTTACGTGTCACAGAGCGAAATCCCACCAGTTAACTCAAAACCTCCATCCCCAGAGCAGGCGCCTCTCCCTTGCCCCCCCAGTCTGTGCATAGTGATGCTACAGAGGGTGCCAGCTGATCACGCGGGTGTCCCGCACGGGGGGCGGCGGCAGCAGGCTGGTGAGTGGGATTGCAGTGACTCACTTGCCACTGACGGGGAAGGGAAGCCGGAGGCATGGGGGGGGGGGGGCAAGCAGTGAGAATGCACCCGATGCACGAACACGATGCAACCGCCGGGCTGTAAAGGGGAATTGCGACTGTGGCTTCGCCTGGCATGTAACCCAGCACACAGGAGCGCCCTGTGAACAAAGCTAAGCGTTGTTCCCAGCAGCGAGGCCTGTAGCGAGTCGCAGCTCTCTGGGGGTAAGGTAGGATGGGGCGTCTGCAAAGAGAAACAAGCCCTCCCTTGCAGGTATCTAGCGCTCCTGCTTGTCCTTTCGGTCTCCTCCCTCGCTCACTTCACTCGGTGGCACACTCCCATGCGCTACCTCCCGTTATTGAGCGACCCGCCTGCCCTCACGCCCCTTTGCCCCGCTGCCCTAGGGCGCGTCTGCTGGAATCAGGCGAGCGGCGGGGACAGCCCAGCGCCCGACAGTCGTCGCTGCCTCCGCCGGGTCCCGCCCCGGCCCCGCTCCCATAGGCTGCGGTGCTTCCTCCGCTCCCTCTCCCCGGCCCCCAGCTGGCGGCTGAGTGGCTGGGCCGCGAAGTCACTCGGGCCGCGGTGCTGCCCGGCGGAGGAGGCGGCCCGCCCAGGTGAGGCGTGCGGCGAAGTCCTTGCCCGGAGTTGGCCGTTGGACTCTTGCCAGGAGCTCGGCGGTGACAGCGAGAGGCGGAGCTGCCGCGGGCGGGGGCAGGGAGCCAGCCCCCGGCCGCGGGATGAGCTGGACCCGGGCGCCTTGCTGAGCCGGGGCCGGAGGCGGCGGTGGCCGGTGGGGTGAGTAAGTTCGCTGCTAGGCGCCGCCGTGCCCGGGGGTCCGCCAGGCGCCCCGCTTCCTCTCTGCGGGCTGGCTGGTGCCGACACCTCCACCCTCGTGTGCTCGTGTTAACTGGCTGCTACGCTAGCCTCACCTCAGCCCAGAGGAGTAACAGGCTGAGCTCAGGACAACAGAAAGTGAGTGTCGCTCAGATCTGAAGGCAGGGAAACAGTCTCTTCCCCAGCTCTGCTTTGTAAGGGGTTGTGTGCGAGGGAGGGTCCTCGCCTCTCTCTCGGGGACAGGGGGCGTTTGGGGGGGGGGGGAGAATGTGTGGGAGGGTTGTTGTTGATGATGGTGACGACTACTCTCGCCTCTACGTGGGTACAATTCTCCCAGTCCCCACTCAGTGGTAGATGGGAGGAGGGTGTTGATAGTAATAGCTCCTCACTCATCTCCCATTGTGTTTCCCCTCTCACTGGAAGACCATTGTGTGTGTGTGTATGTATGTATGTTGTAGTAGTAGTGCCCTAAGGTTCTAGTCCGGTTTAGGGCCGCATTGTGCAAACACATAAAATGATACAGTACCAGAAATCTGATTTGCTTGGGTGGACTCCTACCCCCACATAGTACTGTACTAAAAGTACATGCATTTATAGAGGCTAATAATAGGCATAGCCGAGAAGTTCCGAATTAGTTTAAAGTTTTGTTCTTTATTTGTGTGAAGAAAACTATCTACAATCTATATTAGTTCTCAACTGGATTAAAGATTGGGTGTGGAAAAATAGTGATTTTTTTCCTTCTACTCCCCATAGTTCTCTCAGCCCATTCTCCATGTTAGAGATTAGTAGGGTGGGTGAGTCTGTCCCTTACTGGGAGGCAAACTGGGTGAGAAAATACCTTTTATTGGACCAACTGCTGTTGGTGAGAAACTAGAGACAAGTTTCAAGCTTACCCAGAGCTCTTTTTTAGGTCTGGGATATTTACTCAGAATGTTAAAGCTAAATACTAGGTAGAGTAGACTATTTAGTATAAATAGTTAACGTATTGTGAGGGAGGGAGATTTACTGTTTCTTTAAGATATGTTTATGGTGATTTTCCTCTGTGTTTCTTCAAATTATGACAGACTGCATATCCCATCACTCTCACTGGGAGATGGTGAATTCCCCCATGTTTCATACCTTTCACAGTGAGAAGATTTAGCTAAATCCTGCATTGCAAGCAGAGGCTGCCTAAATATGTCTGTTGCCCATCAGTTTGACTATGTACACATTCAAATTTTTATTTGAATATAAATAATCCATTATTACCTTTGGGAAAATCAAAACAAAAGCAATAAAACCTACATATTCTGAGGCTAGAAAGAAGCAAAGACAGTGTCATCATTGCAAACGCATAATGAAAGAAGGGAGGGTTACCTTGCCTCCTGTTCTTGGCTGTTGCCATTTCTCATCCCGTAGAGAAGTGAGGTTTCTTCCTAGTGCTCCCCCGCAGTACTGAACACGCTGAAAGAGAAAAAAATGGATATTTTCTGTATGAAAGTGCACACTAGGTGTCTTCCAAGAACTACAACAATTCTCTTCTCAAACCTGAATTGTCATTATGTGCTAAAGACTGTACTTAACCCTAAATTACACGTGCCAAAACTGATGTGTTTTTTGCTTATGTGCAGAAGCAGGGGTGATGTGTGGGAAGGCACTAGGGGGCATCTGCCCCCCAAATGCCATGGGTGGGGCGGGCAGGGAGCCAGATAGCAGCCAGTGGGGCCAGAATCCCTAGGCATCCTTTACCAGTGGGAAGCAGAGTGATGTGGCAAGGGGAGCAGAGTGAGCTGGGGCCACATTGCTCCACTTCCTCCACTGCTGGTGAGTGTGTGGGGGCTCTCCCTGGCTCTACCCCAGGCTGCATCGGCTGGGGGAAGAGGCAGGGCAGGGTATGAAGGGGGGTTTCCCAGCTCATCCCTGAGCTGGGGGAAGAGGTCACGTGGCCACTGGCCCCCCGTGTCATTCGTCACCAATCATCCCTGTACAGAAGATTGACTGCAGATGCATTTATTCTTTCAGATATTGAACTAAATCTATTTTACTGTGATATTTTGTAAAAGAGCACTAAGGTCTGAGAAGGAGTTGAATTACTGAGTGTGTGGGAGGAAGAAAGAACAGCTGCAAACAAGACCCTGTTACAGGAACTGGGTTAAGGTTGTGTGTTTTACAATCCTGCCAAAGAAAACCATGGACATATATGTAAATTTTCCCTGAAGCATGTAGAACAGACAGCTATTTCAAAACTTCAGTGTAGATGTCTGCTTTTTAAATATCAAACACTTTCTCCTTTTTTGGATTCTAGTCTATCAGAAAAATAATATCTATCAGGCTAAACTACTGACCTTTTACAAGGAATACTTTAGAAATTATTTTTTATCTTGAAAAGTTATTAGTACTCAGCTAAGTGAATAATGAATTATTTTAGATTTGGCAGTGGCAAGTGTGATTGTCCTTTACCACATTGCTAATGCATACTATTTGATTGTTTACATCTCTAAAAATCCACTATTAAGCACTTCGGAGCTTAATTTAATTCCTTTTTAATTACATTATATTGGGGATTTATTTTTGGTCTTCGTGCACAATTAAAATTTGTTACAGATTAGTTCTGACGTATACTGAGAGTGGTCTTTGAAAATAAATAAAAAATTGTTAAAGTATTTGACCTTTTCTTAAAAAGAAAAGCTGTTCTGATATAGACTCTGTTTCATTAAACAAGCTGAATGGCTGATATTTATTCTCATTCCAGTTCTTTTGGTTTGCTGATTTTTATCCTCCGTATACAATCAAATAGCAGATCAAGGAAGCTTAGGAAGAAACATCAGATGGCTTGAAATAGTGTCCAACTCCATACCCACTTAGACTATAAAGATGCTAGTGCCATATGCTGCTGTGACTTTATTAAAACAAATTTCCTCAAAATGGAAACAAGGTAAATAATAGGGATGTTAAAACGCATTTAAGTAAGTAAACATGTAACTACTGAAAATTTCAGCCGTTACATGTGGTAGGGGGACAGTCAGCTCCCGGCACGCACCAACTCCCCCTGCCCTTCCCGCCCCCCCACATGCTGCTGCCTCTGATGCAGAGGCAGCAGTATGGGGTGGAGGGGGCAGATGGTTCCCCAGGAGCTGGGGCATGTGAGGAGCCAGCTTTTAAGTGGGCTCCCCACGCATACTGAAAGCCTGTGGGTAACCGTGAACATTAACTGATGAGCCCAGGCTCATTATTTAACCATGTACACCAGTGGTTCCTAATCTTTTTTATACTGCGGACCGGCAAACCCATTTACAAACTAATTATGAATATGCAAATAAAATGTTACTGGTCCATCAAAAGCCTTGGCCCCCAGAGGTGCTGCGAACAGCCAGCTTCAGCTCCGGCTGTTGTCACGTGGCAGGCAGCTGCCACAGCTGGAGCTGACTGTTTGCGGCGGCTCTGGGGGCCAGGGCTAGGGTACACCCCAGCTCCCTAAGCCCCCCAATGCCAGCCCTAGTGCCCCCCACCCTCTACTACACCCCAGCGCCAGCCACTGACTCCAGAGTCCCCTGCACCCAACCCTCTCGTGCCAACCTCGAGCCCTCAGAGCCCCCCAGTGCCAGCCCCCCACCCTGAATGCCTCAATGCCAGACCCCTGCCCCTTAGAGTCCCCCACCACCAGACTCTCCAGTGCTAGCCTCCTGTTTCCAGAGCCCCACTGCATCCAGCCCCCTGAGTTCCCCCTGTTCCAGTCCCCAATATTAGTCCCATTCCCAGAGCTCCCCAGTGTCAGCCCTTCCCCCGTAGTTCCCCCGCTACTAGCCCCACCCCCAGAGTCCCCTAGTGTCAGCTCCCACCCTGGATGCCCCAGTGCCCCCCAGTGTCAGCTCCCTGCCTCTTAGAGCCCTCCACCCCTTAGAATTCCCCAGTGCTAGCCCCCCCCAGAGCCCTCCAGTATTAGCTTCACCCCCAGAGTCCCCCCAGCCATCCCCCTACCTCTTAGAGCCATCCCACCCCAAAAGCCCCCCAGCACTAGCTCTGTTTCCAGAGCCCCCCCAGTGCCTGCCCCCCCCCCCCACTTAGCTCTGCGCTGACTCCCAGCCTCCAGTTGAGCGCTGCTGCTCAGGTCACAGCTGGTCTAAGGCTGACATTGTGGGCTCCGCACAGCCCTCTCATCACACAGCAAACCAGTCTTCAACGTCCGGGAGGAGACCCTGCCCCTACCTGGCATTGGTTGATTGAGAGGCATGGCAGGACACGCCTCTCCCAACAGTCACGGCAGAAGGGGAGGTGCTGGGCAGTGTGTCCTGGCCCCAGAGCCACCAGGGCCTGGAAGCTAGTGGTTCGCAGCCTGGCACCAGTCTGCGGGCAGGTGGTTGGAAACTGCTGGTTTATGCAGTTACACTTTCACATCCCTACTAGGTAAGCTAAATACCAGAGTTGTTGACTCAAGTCCCACGACTTGAACTTGAGTCCGACTTAAGTCACCTAGGTGACTTGACTTGAGACTCGACTCAGGTTCATTGTTTGTGACTTGAGACTCGACTTGAGACTTGCTAATTTTGTTAAATCGACTTGGTGAAATAATCGTCTGAAAATGCCGATATTGATGGCTTGTACAAAAGTGACTTGACATTTTTTTAAGTTAAGACTTGAGACTCAACTTGGGACTTGACTTGAAATGACTTTAGGGACTCGAGACTCGACGTGAGACTTGAACGGTAGTGACTTGAGACTTGACTTGGACTTGACAATGACAACTTGAAGACAACACTGCTAAATACACATTTTAGAATATTAACATGACTTAATAGAGCACTGTTAGCATTGCTTTTGTAATTAAGCTTCTTGGAGCAGGAGTCTTATCTTCCTTTGTGGTTGGTTCTGCATAAAATGATACAGTGATTTGGTGAAGGAAAGTTTGAAAAGGCTGACAAGAAAATGCAAAGGGAACCACTTTGTTAATCTGAAAGTGAATTGAAATGATGTATGAAAAAAGACTGTTTGCTTTACTAAACCACTAAAATACATGGATAGATGTAAGAATTAAAGTTTTCCTTCCATTTAAAAGGAAGGGGGAAAGCTTATTAGAACTGAAGGTTTGATATCCTATTCATAAATCTTTCATTTAAAATTATATTTTTCATCTCTAGGTCAATATCCTGAATTTTCATGGTAAACATTTTCTTCTAGATTCATTTTAAAAATAAAAGTGCTTAATTCACAGAATAGAAATTGTGACAATGAGTAAGTTATGGCATCCTGTTTAGACAGGAAGCTGGAAATGCTTTAGGAAACAGGCTAGTGTAAGTGAGGTGATATCCAATCTCCTATTTGCACATTTAATTTTAGTTGTCCAGTTGATGAAGTTGGCTTAATTTGTGCTGGAAAGATAGATAATTAAATGTCCCCCCCCCCATTCCTTTAGAGAAGAGAAAGGAATATTTCATTGCAGAAGTTTGAGAACATTTAATTAATGGTAGATAAAGTAGACAAGTATTTATGTAAGAACTATTGGCTGTGGTGCAAAAGTCATGGTGACTGGTGAGGTGCAAACAGTGATAAATACAGAAAATAAAAAGGATGTTAAGGAAATGTGATGTTTATGATGTACTTATACCTACCAACATGTTTATTGGATTAAAATACAATGGAAAAGGGGTATGTTCAGGGAGCAAAGAGGGAAAAAATAGTTTTAGAAAGGCATAGCTTTCAGTTTTTCCTCTCTCAAGTATGGCAGTTTTGTTAAATATTCTTCTTTGTGTAGCTTTTGGGAACAATGATTGTGTTCCCCACAGTTGTGCATCAAAGCATAGAGAGAAATATTTCCTTGGGTGCATACAGGGAGTGATACTGAAATATCTTACAGTTTTACTGTCTTTTCTATTGGTAGCCGTGAGAATATGAAACTGCAGTTTCCTAGAGCTTTCACAGGTCCGATGGAAATTGTCAGGAAGTCTGTATTACATCTCTTTAATGCTTGATCAGAAGACTATTCTGGAATAAAAACAGTTGCTATCAGTACCTGCAATAAGGTTCAAGTAGTATTTCTTATCTATTCCAGTTTTACAACCTCTTTTGGTATTGCTCTGATTGCTTCTGTACTAACATATGGTGAGCACACTACTTCCCCTTGAATGCAGGGTACTCCACCTCAGAGTCCTGAGTTATGAACAATACCCCCTTAAAAATTTGTAGCAGATGAATACTGCAGTGAGTGGATTCCAAATTCTACCTTTTGTGGTTTTCTTTGCTATTTAAAATGAGTCTGAACAGTACATTTTCAGGTGGTAGCCACAGAGTTTTCTTAAGCAACAGAGGTAGTTGTAAATACAGGCAAAACTATAGTTATTTGAAAGGTGAAATGCATGGAAAATTTTTCCGATATGTAGATGAAATATTGGTTTCTAACATCTGGAAGTATATTTTGTTTCATCAGTTAGCTGCCTTTCCAATGCAATTGTCATTTTCTTGTCCCAGAGTAAATTCTCACTGGTTATGTCTACACTGCAATTAGACACCAGCAGTAGGCGTATGATAGGTGATTTGGGCTAAGGGACTTGGACCAAGGGGTTATCTGACTGCAGCGTAGCCATTTGGGCTTGGACTGTAGCCCAAACTCCAGGACCTTCCTACCGTGCATGGTCACAGAACTTGGGCTCCAGCTCAAGTTCAAATATCTATCCTGAAGGTAAAACAGTTCTTTAACCGGAGTCCCTTAACCTTAGTCAACTGACATAATGGGTTTTCAGTTGCAGTGCAGACATACCCACTGTTTCTCAGTCATCCAGTTCAACTGTGTTTTGAATCCAGTACAGGTGCTTATTGCTGCTTGTTTCACTCTGTGTGCAGAATAACACTTTTAAAAGGCCTTTTATATACTGTTTTTTTCCTCGAGATAACACACCAGAGGAATAGATTCTTAAAGGTGAGTGCTCTGTAATGTTAAGTTATACAGTAAATCAGATTTCAAGGAGGATTTACAGGCTGTTGGTAATAGTACATGCCTCATGGATGGTTGGGCTTGGCAAAATATATTTTTTAAAATAGTTTCAACAGGTAATATCAATCTTTATTTTAAATATTTATCAATTTAAATGTTCATAGTTGCAGGAAATTAGAGGGAACAGACAACAACTAATCACACTAGACACAGAGTTTCAAAAAGCTAAAGTTTTATAACTTTAAAATATTTTGTCAACATGACATCAAAATATATAAAGTAAATATCCTTCAAGTAAATAAATTCTTTAATTTCAGTCTTACCATTGGAATTATTTCTCTATTGGTATGTGCATGGATGGCAAAATCAACTGATGTATACCAATAAAAAGAACTAATCCTAAACCTATCTGTAGTGCACTGAGTATTACTCACATAAGTAGGGACCACATTAGGCTGTTTCTAATCAGAGAAAAATCTAAGAAACAGCTGTTGAAATATGAGATTACTCATGTGGCTGGTTTGTTGTGTTCATTTTGGATTTAAGGCATATATATCTGCTCCCTATTCCTCCTGGTACTTTCTAGGTATGTCTACATAGCAACAAAAAACCCACAACTGGCCCATGTCAACTGAATTGGGCTCACGGAGCTCAGGTTGTGGGGCTGTTTCATTGCTATGTAGACTTCCAGGCTTGAGTCACAAAACTCCAGCTTCAGCCCAAGTCTGGAAGTTTATGTATCAATGAAACAGCCTTGCATCTTGAGCCCAGTGAGCCTGAGACGGCTGTCAGGGTCAGCCACGGGTTTTTCTTTGTTATGTAAACATATATTCCCCTGTTTTCACACACTACACATTGTAATAATCTTTGTACAAAGTATGCTTCTAAGTTATATGAAAACTTATAATGTGCAGATCAGTAATACCATGGCAAAATGGACGTAGCAACGTTATATGTGAAGTTATACACATAAACCGAATCATGACTAAAAGTATGTTTTCTAGATAAGTCTGGGGAGTGGCTAAACTAGCTCCTCAGAGACATGGGGTAAGCTGACACCTTAGCCAGGTGTAAACAAGGCTGGTGGACTATTACCTGCTAAGTGGCTATTCTTTGGCAGGAAAAGGAGTAGGGTTAAAAATCTATTGCTGTTTCTTTGCTTTCTTCCTTTTACACAGCCATCCTGTCACCTTGCTCTCAGCTGGAAATGTTTTTCGGGGGGGGGACGAAACTATAAAAAGCAGAAGCAAACACTCTTAAGAGACACCTCTTTCTCCCTGCCCATCACCTTCACTGTACCTGAAGAGACAAAGGAAGCAGCCACTGAACTCTTGGGGACCAGCCCTGACCTAAAGAGTTTTGGTCAGTAAAACTGCTGAAAACATGTGATGACAGTAAACCCAGTAAGCACTTTCTTCTTCTTTTTCTTGTAACCATTTCTGACTTTTATGCCTCATTACTTGTGTTCACTTAAAAGCTTTCTCTTTGTAGATAATAAATTTGTTTTATTGTGTTATCTAATCCAGTGAGTTCAAGTGTCTGAGTAACTCCATTTGTGGTAAGAAGTTGTGTGAATATTATTCCTTTAAAGGAATAATGGCCATAATATATTTGCACTATCTAGGTGAGGGCTGAGGAACACAGCACTAGGGATGTCAATGTGTAGACAACTACACGATTAACTGATGAGCCTAGGCTTATTGGTTAATCCTGTCAACTACACACATTTCTCCTCCCCTCCAGATGGTGAGGGGGGCAGGCCGGGAGCAGCGCAGAGGGTGAGAGGGCCAGGTGAAAGCCCATTTACACAGAGAGTTGGCTTTTAAGCTGGCTGTCTGCACGTGCCAGTTCCACGGACCCACCTTTCCCCCCTTGCTGCCTTCTACAGAGGCAGTGGGGGGCAGGGAGCAAGCAGGAGCCAGTGTTTAAAAGCTGGCTTCCCCCAGAACTGGCTCTATGGTTCTGCCTCCCCCTCTCCCCGTGCTGCTGCCTCTGATAAAGAGGCAGTAGTGCAGGGTGGCAAGGGGTGCGGTGGCAGGGGGCTCCCCAGGAGTGGAGCCACCTCCAGGGGCTATCAAATAATCATGTAACCACTAAAATTTGATGTGGTTACGTGACTATTCAGTTACGTGCTATCTAGTATCCCTACACAGGACTTGTTTCTGGGGAAATACCTGGGACTGGAAGTTTGTTGGGATCACCCTGTAGTAATCTTTAAGCCTGTTAAGGGCCAAGGTGTGGTTGGTTGGCTGCAACACACACAGACTTAGCTTAGAGTCACTGAAGTGCTGGAGTCTCTTTTTCAGGCAGTTCAAGTTGTAAGCTACTGCAGCAAGCCTTTGTAAAGGGCATCCTAGTTTACAGGGTAGTGGAAACATAGGTACTGTTTGGCATGGATTATACTTAATATATATTTCACATATTACTTTTTTTTTGTTGCAAGATACTTGTTCTTGTCAAATTGCTGAAACTTGTTTGTAATAAAATTAATATAACTTTAAGGTAAAAGTAGACTGGCATTGTAAGGTTGTGTAGAGAAATAACTTCCTGGTTAAAATAACAATTTCAGAGCTATATAGACATGTAAGTTCCAAATCTATTCTATAGGATGTGTTAACCCAGCACACAATGGCAGTTGTCTAAATTTACTCCCCTCATTGACGTTTTCTTTTGCTTTTAATTCAAGTAACAAAGTCTTTAAGATAGGCCAATACTCATGAAGACAGGCCTCAACCTCCAAGCTTCTCCTGGACAGGTTGTACTGCCTCCTTTCTCTGATCTTATTTCTTTCTTGCCCCACATGGGCACTCTCAGCCTGTTATGTTACTAAATGGAACTAATGAGACTCATTTAATCTGTCTGCCTGGGTGAGTTAGCAGAATAACTCTGCATCCATACAGGATCCTGCCTTTCTCTTTCATTTATATTAAGTAATATTTAAATGTTTAGTATGCAGTGACTTCAGAGCAGTTTTCCCACATTGCTCCTAATTAAATTATCTTGTTTTTATATATTACATTTTCAAAAGATAAATTCTTAACAGAATCTATTCCTTTGTACTAAAAGAGCGTGAAAGGTTTCTTTAGTCTGTAATCCTTTCAGAATTTGGATGTGCTTCTTAACTACTTTAATTCAATTTAAATGGTAAAAGAAATGCTGACTTGGACTAGTGTGTCAATGCACTACACCTGAATGTCTTCCTGCCACAGAGCTTTATTTATGAGTAAAGATGTTGCATGTTACATTTATATTTTTGTAACAATTGAACCTCAACTGTTTTACATATGGTTCTTTTATATAATGCAAAACAATTCATACAAATTAAACAATTTGAATAAACTCAGGAACTGAACGCGTTTGTTTTAGCATCACTAATACTTTTTTCATTTACAACTTTATTTACTCTGGCAAAACTAATTACAATAGAAACACCTAATATTTGCACACTGTCTCAGTATGTGCAACTCTTACATATAGATGCAATAGAATATTCAAGTATGCGTCTGCTTCTAAATTGAAGTAACATAGAGTGAATTAAATTTTTGTTGCATTTACAGCAATAAGCTGTGTTAGTCCATTTGTAGTTGCAAGTAACACAAATAGTATTGTGATTCTACAATTATTTTACTTTGAAATACATTTTAGCTCATAGTTGGTTTAAGGCTGTTAAGAGGCGAGTAATTGACTAATCGTGTAGTCGATACAATTTGTATCAACAACACAATTAGTCGATAAGGGAAGGTGCTCTGTCCCAGCTCGTGCCGGTCCAGGAGCTATCCCTGCTGTGGCTCTGCAGTTTAAATGTGATAGGAGCTGGGCGTGCAGGCAATCCTGCTCCTACTATGTTTAAATTGCAGAGGTGCAGTGTGGGTTGGTCCTGGACCATCACGAGCTGGGACAGAGCCTTAGTGATCCTGGACTGGCATGAGCTAAGCTTGCTCTGTCCCGGCTCATGCCGGGTCCAGCAGCCCCTGTCTACGGTCAGCCTTGGCCACCGCGAACAGGGGCTGTTGCCAGAGAAGCCTCCCCTATCCCCTCCCCTCTGATAAAGGCAGCAGCATGGAGGGGGGGGCAGGCAGCACTGAGGCGATGGTGCTAGGGGGAACCGACTTTTAAGCCGGCTCTCCCCCTCCCCCAGCACTGGCTCCTGTTCCCATCCCCCTTGCTGCTTCTGATACAGAGGCAGCAAGGGCGGGGGAAGCAAGCAGTCAGCTCGACTACCCAATAAGCTTAGGCTTATTGGGTAGTTGACTACTCAGCTACTGGCTTACATCCCTAAGCTGGTCACTTATCAGATCTGGTTCTTCTAATTGGTATGTGGGTGGAGGGAGGAAGGAAGTTTCCCACTGAAGAAAAACAAAAGGTGATACAATGAAAGGGAGAATCAGCAGCACAGTTTGTCTAGAATGTCTTGCCATGTAAGCAGAAAAAGAGAATCTTTGGGAAAATTATCACTGAAGTGGATAAAGGGCAAAATCTTGGATTACAAGAGGGTGAAATGAAGCTGTGCCGTATAGTTTCTTCTGAATCCAACTATATGTGTCATAAAACCATAACTCTGATAAAGACTGGAACTGCCCAAGAAGTGTCAAGGTCAGGAATGCTTGTTACAAGGTGCCATAACATCTCAAAGATGATATTGGATGAGAAACTTTCAGGTGAAGTCAGATAGCCATCAGTTTTTACTTGTTACAAAACCATTAAAATAAATGAATATTTTTTTCACTGTTATGTATCTTGTAAATTGGTCCCAGATTCATTATTGGTAGGATGTTGTTTCAAAATATTGTTTGATGTTGTCAGGACATACGGAAGATAGGAAAACTAATAAAAGGCCAGTATGGCTCCATCAGAAATTCTTCAGTGACCTGAAATTAGAAAAGGAATCCCGCAAAAGATGAAAACATGGACAGATTGTCAAGGATGAATACAAAAGACTAGTACAAGTATGTAGGGACAAAATGAGAAAAAAAAAAGGCTAGGACACACGATGAGTTACAACTGATAAGGGACATAAAAAGCAAGAAGAGATTCTTTCAATACATTAGGAGCAATAGAAAGATGAAGAAAAGTACAGGCCCTCTACTGACCAGGGAAGAAGGGCTAATAATGAACAACATAAAAAAGGTTGAAGTATTCTTCAGTCTTCACCAAAAAGCTAATTATAACACAATTAATAATAACAAAGAAGGAAGGAGTGAAAGGCGAAATAGGGAAAGAATAGGCTAAAGCAGGGCTACTCAACTTTGGAAGTCCCGGAGGCCACAATGATACTCACAACGCATGCTGAGGGCCACAACTTAAGTGTGGTTGTATATACATGCAAATATATGCAAATAGCTTTTTTCACACTGGCAGGCAAGACTACACAACATGCAGGCCCTATATAATCAGTTCTGCTGATATTAATAAAATGCAATATTTACCCGATTTCCACCCATAGGACAGCACTTTTAAGGAGCAATGACAGTCCAGGAATTTAACTACTAAAATGCATATCAACAGAAGACCATTATATTGACTACTTTTTTGTTTTGGCTTCACAACAGTCCAGGAATTTAACTACTAAAACACATATCAACCCAAACTGCACTGTGGGCCACAAACAAATGGGCTGTAGGCCACATGTGGCCCGCGGGCCGTGTGTTGAGTAGCCCTGGGCTAAAGAATATTTTAGGTATTTTGGATTTATTCAAATTGGCAGGACTTGATGAAGTTCACCATAGGTCAGGATATTGAAGTAACTAGTTGAAGAAATCTTGGAACTGTTAACACTTATCTCTCAGAACTCTATGGAGTATTTTGCAATTAAAATTTGTGGCTGGCCTGTATTAGCTGACTCAGGCTTGTGGACTTGGACTTCAGGACTGTTTAATTATGTCATATTTAAACATTCAGGCTTGGGTTTCAGCCTGAGCTCTAGGACTCTCCCACCTTGCAGCACTGGTTGTGGGACCTAGCGCAGCTGGACTCCACATCCCCAAAAGGGGGTAAGAACATTTGAGTCTGTAACCAGGAGTGTGCCTGAAAGGCCAGCTTAAAAGTAGTGAATCTGAACCACTTCTAGACAGTAGGCTTAAAAGCATGTAACAACTGAGGTTCTGATCCAGTACAGCAACCTGATGACTATTCACAAGGGGGAGCTCAGCCAGAGTTGTTATAACTTCTCTGCTTCAGCTATGAGTTACCAGAATATGGGATTCTGATGCACTGTCTATTCTTCTGGATAGAAGCAGAGTTTATTCAGGGATTACAAAAAATCAGCATAGTTCATAAACATCAAACAAGCTAAAGAAAAAGGTGAAGTCTGTGGAGGAAGCCAAGGTCACAACATACAAGAGGAAACTGACTTTTGGCTTTTACAGATAAGCCAGCTCAATCCAAATCTGCCAGAACATGCCTGATAGATGCTATACTGAGAAGTACACAGGACTCCTGTTCATCTGATGAAGTGGGTTTTGCCAATGACAGCTCATGATTCTGTATTTTGGTTAGTCTCTAGGGTGCCACAGGACCACTAGATGTTTCTAAAACATACACTTTTGAATTTGACTGTCCTGTTTCTCTATTGAATAGTTTTGTTTTTGTCATTTTGCTGCAGTGTACTGTGACAATTTCCTCCACAGAGTTTGGATAAACATTTGGATCATCACTTCTAATTGCCAGAGAGAAGGAAGGAACTCAGGATTGTTTTATAAGCCAAGTTTCAATGTCTTTCCTATTATGGGCTCAGCTTAGACCTTGTTTATTTGGGGTCAGCTGTATTGACTGACTAATGGAAAGCTTCTCTGAATTACTTGTAAGTTCATGTGTGGTCCTTGTTCATTTTTTATATTCTATCAAGTCAAAATTCCACATTCTCTGAAAAATAGTATTGCTGCTCTATAATGTGTCATGTTCCTCTGATACCACCTTTGCTTGTAGATATGAGGCAAGCATCTACTCTATCAATAAGAGGGATGTTGATGTATAGGAAGAAGACACTGACGATGGCAAACATGTTGCTCTGAGGGAAATTGATAACATTGCAGAGATTCTGGAGGAAGTTGGTTATGTCCTGGAGGAAGCTGGTCCTTTGTGTGGAGAGTGGTTTGGAGATGGTTACTATGAGTCCCCAGTATTCCTTCATAAGAGTGCCATGGCTAGCTTTGGTGAGTGTGCCTGAGTTCCCTTGTTTGTGTACTTTGGGAAGCAGGTTTGTTGGGGATGAGGTTGTAGAATTTCTTTTGGAGTTGTTTGGGGAAAAACTTGATGATGTCCTTAAATCGCTGAGTGAATTGTGTTGTGAGTGGTGTCATCTTTGAATTTTTATAGTAGGTTACAGACTTGTCAGTTGGCCTTGTTTGATATAGTTATCCCAGTTAAAAATAAAGTTGGCACTCCCTTTGTCTACTAGTTTGCTAGCTATCTAATGGTGGGATTTCAGGGACTATATAACTGTCTTCTTGGCGGTAGAGAGATTATGATGGATGTGATGTTTGTTAAAGATTTCACTCTCAACTCTTTTTTTTTCAACTGTGTGTGAGACTTCATCTGCTGAGTTTTGTCAAATGATTCTTTTTTTAATATCTGTTAGTGGGGAAGTGGTAGTTGTAGCTGATGTCATCTTTGAATCATCAAAGAACCCTTTAACAACAGTGAATTTGTTCTTCTAGTTCTCTACATGTTAATATGGAGTTAGGGTTTGTGGCAGGGCAGAAATTCAGTTCCTTGGAGAGTACAGATAATTCAGCTCCCTCAGGGGTAATTGATAAGTTGATGCAGTTGTAGTGTCCATGTAGTGGGCCCTGGTGTCATGCTTTCTTTTGGAGGTGGTGGTCTGTGGTATCAGCAGTTGTGGTTGGTTCTACTTTTTGTTTTGTGTTACATGGCTGTCATCAAATTTTTTTTTATAGTTGTTTTGGATTGTTTGTATAGTCTCCAGGTAGGTTTCCTGATATTTTTTCCCTCATGGTGGATGGGAATATGTGATAAGTTCTTGTTGGAGTTGGTTCCTTCTGGAATATATGAGGTGTAGGAGTTGGTTCCTCAGGGTTTTTTTATGTTTTCTTACAGAGCTGTTCAGCTTCAATAAATGATGGGTCTCAGACGTAGTGCTATAACGAGGGCTTACATGAACCAAGTCTCTGGGTACTCCAATGTACCCATAATTAAATCACAGACATGGCGCACACATGCACGTGCGTGCGCGTGCACACACACACACACACACACACACAAATAGAAGATTTCAGAATGGGAAATAAAACTTGGAGTTTTACGGAAGGAATTAAGTTGGCAAAATGTAATCAATTGAATAAAAAATGTAGTTAGCACATACTGGGGTTGACATCTGGACTCCTGCTAAGTGCCAGAAGAATTAATGGCCACAGATAATCAAACCTTGTTGTTGTCAAGTCTCATCTGAAGAATGTATCTTTTTGTCGTCTGATGCTCCTGATTACTATGCTGGAGTATTGAGTTACATCTTAAAAGTGGGAAGAGTTCCTCCTCCTGGACCAATATTGCTTTTATCATTTTACCAGTTTGTGGTTCTGGCTTGTGATAGTGATGGAATAAATTGCTAGTTTAAGTCAAGCCTCTGGAGTACATCTGCAGCTTGAATGGGTCATTCAGCCCTTTGTTTAGAGCTTCAGTTTGTAGCAAAGATCCTTCAGAGGCGAGAAGCAGGATTGAAGATAAAATGGAAGGATTTCCAGCATCCTTTATATATCCCTTGCCTTTTGGAGGGAATCTCGTTGTACCAAACTGGTGTTTGGAGTAGGGATATAAGTGAGTAATCAAGTAGTCAACTACTCGCATTCCCCCCCTTGCTGCCTCTGTATCAGAGGCAGCAGCTTGGGGGGTGGGTGAAGGGAGGCTGCTGTGGATGGGACAGCTGGACCCAGAGCGAGCCGGGACTGAGCAATCTTGACTTGCACGAGGTCTGGGAGCTACCCCCACTGCAGCTCTACAGTTTAAATGTAGTAAGAGCCAGGCGGGCGGGCGGGCAGCCTGGCTCTTACTACATTTAAACTGCAAAGCTGCAGCAGAGGTAGGTCCTGGACCTGGCGCAACCTGAGACTAAGTGACTTGCCTTATTGACTAATTGTGTAGTTGATAAAAATTCTATCAACTACATGAATAGTGAAATACCTGCTTCTTAACATCCCTAGTTTGGAGTCACATGAGCAAGTCACCTGTCCATGCATGATTCAGTTCTTTAAAAAAAATCACACTGGGAAAGAAAACTACTAGATCCTCCCCTGGAATAGTGTTTGGGGTGTGCTATAGACCACTGGGATCTAATTTGGATATGGATAGAGACCTCTTTAATGTTTTTAATGAAGTAAATACTAATGGAAACTGCGTAATCATGGGAGACTTCAACTTTCCAGATATAGACTGGAGAACAAGTGCTAGTAATAATAATAGGGCTCAGATTTTCCTAGATGCGATAGCTGATGAATTTCTTCATCAAGTAGTTACTGAACCAACAAGGGGGGATGCCATTTTAGATTTGGTTTTGGTGAGTAGTGAGGACCTCATAGAAGAAATGGTTGTAGGGGACAACTTTGGCTCGAGCGATCATGAGCTAATTCAGTTCAAACTAAATGGAAGGATAAACAAAAATAAATCTGAGACTAGGGTTTTTGATTTCAAAAGGGCTAACTTTAATAAATTAAGGAAATTAGTTAGGGAAGTGGATTGGACTAAAGAATTTATGGATCTAAAGGCTAAGGAGGCCTGGGATTATTTTAAGTTAAAGTTGCAGAAGCTATCAGAAGCCTGTATCCCAAGAAAGGGGAAAAAATTTATAGGCAGGTGTTTTAGACCAAGCTGGATGAGCAAGCATCTCAGAGAGGTGATTAAGAAAAAGCAGAAAGCATATAAGGAGTGGAAGATGGGAGGGACCAGCAAAGAAAGCTACCTTATTGAGGTTAGAGCATGTAGGGACAAAGTGAGCGAGGCTAAAAGTCATGTAGAGTTGGACCTTGCAAAGGGAATTAAAGCCAATAGTAAAAGGTTTTATAGCCATATAAGTAGGAAAAAAACAAAAAATGAAGAAGTGGGACCACTAATCACTGAGGATGGAGTGGAGGTTAAGGATAAGCTAGGCATGGCCCAATATTTAAACAAATACTTTGCTTCAGTCTTTAATGAGGCTAATGAGGAGCTTAGGGATAATGGCAACTTAACAAATGGGAATAAGGATATGGAGATAGATATTACTATATCCGAGGTAAAAGCCAAACTCGAACAGCTTAATGGGAGTAAATCGGGGGGCCCAGATAAACTTCATCCAAGAATATTAAAGGAACTGGCACATGAGATTGCAAGTCCATTAGCAAAAATTTTGAATGAATCTCTAAACTCACGGGTTGTACCATTTGACTGGAGAATTGCTAATATAGTTCCTATTTTTAAGAAAGGGAAAAAAAGTGACCTGGGTAACTACAGGCCTGTTAGTTTGACATCTGTACTATGCAAGGTCTTGGAAAAAATTTTGAAGGAGAAAGTAGTTAGGGACATTGAGGTTAATGGCAATTGGGACAAATTACAACATGGTTTTACAAAAGGTAGATCGTGCCAAACCAACCTGATCTCCTTCTTTGAGAAAGTAACAGATTTTTTTAGATAAAGGAAATACTGTGGATCTAATCTACCTCGATTTCAGTAAGGCATTTGATACAGTACCTCATGGGGAATTATTGGTTAAATTGGAAAAGATGGGGATCAATATGAAAATTGAGAGGTGGATAAGCAACTGGTTAAAGGGGAGACTTCAGCGGGTCATACTGAAAGGTGAACTGTCAGGTTGGAGGGAGGTTACTAGTGGAGTTCCTCAGGGATCAGTTTTGGGACCAACCTTTTTATTACTGACCTCGGCACCAATAGTGGGGTGTGATAATAAAGTTTGAGGATGACACAAAGTTGGGAGGTATTGCCAATTCAGTAAAGGATCGGGATATCATACAGGAAGATCTGGATGATCTTGTAAATTGGAGTAATAGTAATAGGATGAAATTTAATAGTGAGAAGTGTAAGGTTATGCACTTAGGGATTAATAACAAGAATTTTAGTTATAAGCTGGGGACACATCAGTTGGAAGTGACGGAAGAGGAGAAGGACCTTGGAGTCCTGGTTGATCACAGGATGACTATGAGCCGCCAATGTGACATGGCTGTGAAAAAGGCTAATACGGTCTTGGGATGCATTAGGTGAGGTATTTCCAGTAGAGATAAGGAGGTGTTAGTGCTGTTATACAAGGCATTGGTGAGACCTCCTTTGGAATACTGTGTGCAGTTCTGGTCTCCCATGTTTAAGAAGGATGAATTCAAACTGGAACTGGTACAAAGAAGGGCCACTAGGATGATTCAAGGAATGGAAAACCTGTCTTATGAAAGGGGACTCAAGGAGCTTGGCTTGTTTACCTTAACCAAAAGAAGGCTGAGGGGAGACATGATTGCTCTTTTTAAATATATTAGAGGGATAAATACCAGGGAGGGGGAGGAATTATTTAAGCTCAATATCAATGTGGACACAAGAACAAATGGATATAAACTGGCTATCAGGAAGTTTAGACTTGAAATTATACGAAGGTTTCTAACCATTAGAGGAGTGAAGTTCGGGAACAGCCTTCCAAGGGAAGTAGTGGGGGCAAAAGACCTATCTGGCTTCAAGATTAAGCTAGATGGGTTTATGAAGGGGATGGTTTGATGGGATAACATGATCTTGGCAACTAATGGACCTTTCGCTATCGGTGGTAAATAGGCCAATGGTGGGATGATAGGAGTTACTAAAGAGAACTTTTTCCTCGGTGTCTGGCTGGTGAGTCTTGCCCACATGCTCAGGGTTCATCTGATCGCCATATTTGGGGTCGGGAAGGAATTTTCCTCCAGGGTAGATTGGCAGAGGCCGTGGAGGTTTTTCACCTTCCTCTGTAGCATGGGGCACGGATCACTTGCTGCAGGATTCTCTGTATCTTGGGGTCTTCAAACCATCATTTGAGGACTTCAATATCTGAGATATAGGTGAGAAGATTATTCCAGGAGTGGATTGGTGAAATTCTGTGGCCTGCGTTGTGCAGGGGGGTCAGACTAGATGATCACAATGGTCCCTTCTGACCTTAAAGTCTATGAGTCTTTACAGGTATAAACCATTGCTCCCATGTTAATCTGAACATTCACAGCAAAGTTCATCAGATGTGGATTGGAACCTCCCAAGGTCTATTGTCAATGAAGTAGTTCTGTTCAACCTGAACAGTCCCTTCACAATAACCTGGCCAAATCTCTTGTTGGTGTCTTCCAGAAGCAAGCACTTGAAATACAGTACATAGCCAGTACTCATAACTTAAAACATAAAAATGACACATGCATATAAATGGCATAATTATAGCCAGCAAATTATAAGCTTTTCACAGATACCTTACTTTTCCCACTTTGTACAAAATTTGCTGCAAACATACAACGGTAATTGCAAAAATGAACTGTATGGCCACATTTTAATCCGATAATATCTCACAGCCTGATTCTGATTTGCTCTGATTCTATCAGACCTTATCATCTGAAGTTGTCTTCTATTTTTATTATGTCCAAGAGCATTCATTAAAAGACTGTTTGTGTTGCAAAGTCAAGAGTTAGAGTATGCCATATTTAAGGTGGCTTGTTCAACCTTAATTCTCCCTCTCTATATGCCCATTCTGGGTATTGAATGAATAAGGAGTTCTGTGGAAAAAATAGCTTATGAATGCGTAATTAGGGACTGTATCATAATGAAGATGACATGACAATGTTTTTGTGGGAGAGGGAGATAGAATTAAGGTTCAGTGGGCAGTTTTAAAGCTGCCATTTCGTAACTGTTGACTCCTTGACTTTGCAACTTAAATAGTGTTCTCTTAAAACTGGGGCGGGGGGTTGCATGTATTTTTCTACATTTTTTTAAAAATGCAGCAAGCAAAAATATCATTGTTATATCCAGTTATAATAATCACCTCTCCTATGAGGTACCTTCAGCAAGATTTGAACCCTGAACTTTCAGTCCTGCTTGACCAGGAGGACTAGAAGGTTGCAGAAAGAATTTGAATGGGAGAAATGGGCTACCAGGGCCATGTGTTTGAACCTAGAGGGTAGGGATGGTTAAGTTAAGCCCAACCTGACTTCTCCATTACAGCTGCTCTGACAGGTCCCAGAAGTTCCCAGTATACCTAGGGAATTGGAAGGAGTGAAGAGTGCTGTGCTTTGGGAGTGTTGTGTGCCTGACCTTAGAATGTTCATTCTCAGTTATTTTGGCAGTTTTTGTAATGGTTTTTATTTAAAAAATTCGTTATCCCAGTGTTCTCCAGCATACATATAAACTCAAATACAAGACGTAATACCCTGTATAATAAAGATAAGCAAATTAGACGCCTCTTCTGGTGACAACTTGAAGTAATGATATCCTGCCTTTCTAATAAAAGCCTAAGTAAACAGATGGGATTGGCACTGTGCCTGACAGTTAATGTACTTAATTTCCAAGCTAGTGGGGGAAGTCCAGAGTTGAAGGTCCTCTATTGAAAACACTGTCAATAGCCATAAGAAACACAAGATATAGGGTTTTCCAGCTCCAGCTTAGGTGTTGCAGGGATGCTAGAAAAAAGGAGGGAAAACCACACCTGTTTTAGATCAGAGGCCACACGCAAGTGAGAAACCAAAAAAAAAAAAAAATCACCCCCTCCAGACTCCTCCCTGATCTGGTCCTTAAGTGAGAAGAAAATAAAAAACTTTCATAGTTGTGGCCCCCAGGGAGAAACAGAAAAAAAACCACTCATCTTACTACTCTCAAGCTCCACCCCAGAGTCTGGGGACCAGGTTTAATAGATTTTATGGGGACACTAAGTCCTGGGGTGGGGCCAAAAATGAGAGGTTCAGTACATGGGAATGGGCTGTGGGGACTGGGCAGGAGAGAGGATGTAGGAGGGAGCTTGGGATGCGGGTTCTGGGCAGGAGGTAGAATGCAGGAGTGGGCGGGGGTGGAGGGTCTGGGCGGGAGGTAAGGTGTCGGATCAGGATGGGGTGGAGGTGTGGGGATAAGGAGGGAGGGTGTGAGAGCATACTGTGGGTGGGAGGTCTGGAAAGGCAGTGCAAAGTGCAGGATCTGCATAAGAGAGGGTAGGGGATGAGGGCGCCTACCTGGAGCATCTGGGTGGGGATGCACATGTCTCTGCAGCTCGGTGTGCTGCAGGGAAGCGCCTTCTGCTGGCACCACCCCCACTGTTCCCATTGGCTGTGATTCAACCAATGGGAGCAATATGGATAGTGCCTTCACGGAGCACTTCACAGCAGCGTGCAGAGCCACACAAAGCCACTTTCTTCCCTCTGCCAGGCAGAGCCTGGTCCTCAGTTTCCTTTGATTGGGCCTGCAAGGCTCATGGGTTGTGCCCCGCTTCCCCCAAGTGCCTGGAGTGCCAGCGCCTGCTCGTGACACTGCAGGGGGAACAACCCTGGCAGGCTGGATCCAAGCAAGCCATAGACTGGATCTGGCCTGTGGGCCGTAGGTTCCCCACCCCGTCCTAAACTATGTAAGGCTTTAAAAATTAATACTTTGCATTGGAGCCAGAAGTATATAGAAAGCCAGTGCAGCCTTCTGAGCTCTCAGGTCGGTGGGTGTTTTTTTTATTATTTGTATTAATGGTTAAAGACCCCAGGATTGGAATCCCATACGGCTTTGGACTGCCTCAAAGAGCTTAAAGTCAAATGTGCTCCCAATTAAGTGACTGAGCTAGCACATTCTGCATCAGATGCAGCTTCTTAATGGACTTTAAGGGCATGGCTGCATGATAATTTTGTATAATGAAGAAATGTTGATATTTTTAGCATTAATGCTGAAAAGACCTATGTAGGAATAGAAATCAATATTCTTGATTTTTTTCCAGGTGGTTGATACTTTACTCTCATGTATCCTCCGGTATCCCTACTATTTTGTTTCCTTTTTATTTGAATAACTCCGGATGTCATAATATCCAAAATCAAATATACCAGAAAATGTAATAAATTAGAGTCAATTTAGCAGAATAATTGAAGAAGAAACTGAATTTTAAATGCTCGATTGTGTTATGAATTGATTGCTATGCGGAAAACGTGGCATAGAAATGCAACTTCATGCAAATTTACTATTGATGTTAACATTTCTTAAGTAGCTTCTGGTGCTTATGAAAATGGAATGATTTGAACTTTGAGTTCACACCACTGCATGATTTTGTAACAGGGAAGAACAACCAAACTAGTTAAACTGCAAATTAACTTTAAGAGGGAAAGATACCTTTTTTTAATTGCTTTTTTTAAAAGAAATGTAGTCATGCAGATTAGTAATACTAAAATTTAATGAATTATAAACATGAATACAGGTGAGGAAAAGATTCCAAATGTATGGGTTTTTTTTCACAACTAAGCAGTTTTTTATATAATTATTTTTGAACATACATCAGTGGAGTGGATTCTTTGTAGTTCTTAAAAATAAATTTAATTCAAGAAAATTTGGCCTGAGCGAATGCTAAAATCTTCTAAAATGGATTTTAAGTATACTTCCCTTTCAACAGCACAGTCAACATTTTGCTTACATCTGTTCACCAATTTTTGTGCGAATGATTTATTCATGTGCCTGCTAGGGATGTTAGAAATCATTTAATTTAGTAATCATAGAGAGTACTAGAACTGGAAGGGACCTCAAGAGATCATCAAGTCCTGTCCCCCCTGCCCTTATGGCAGGACCAAGCACGGTCTATATCAGTGGTCCCCAGCGCGGTGCCCGCGCGCGCCATGGTGCCCGCCGGGGCATTTATGTGCGCCCGCCGAGTGACCAGTGCCGGCCCAAGCCATTCTTGCACCCCGGGCGCCCGGCACATGAGCAGCCCTGCCCCCGGGCATGCGGCGCATGCGCGGCCGTGCCCCCGGGTGCCCAGCAGTCCCAAAAGGTTGGGGACCACTGGTCTATATCATCCCCGATAGATGTCTGTCTAACCTGCTCTTAAATATCTCTAGTGATAGAGATTCCACAACCTCTCTAGGCAATTTAATCCAGTGTTTAACCACCCTGAGAGGCAGGAAGTTTTTCCTAATGTCCAACCTAAACCTCCCTTGCTGCAGTTTAAGCCCATTGCTTCTTGTTCTATCCTCAGAGGCCAAGGAGAACAATTTTCCCCCCTCTGCAACAATTCTTAGCTGTCACATGATTATTCAGTATGCTCCCAGCCCCACTCTTAAGGAGCCCCCTGCCACCATGTACTGCTGCCTCTGTATCTGAGATACTAGCGTGGGGTGGCAGGCAGCTCCCTGGCTGATCTTCATTTCAGACTTGGGCCAGCAATCTGGGACTGAATCAGCCCCTGCCAGTCCGAGTTTTAAATGTAGGGCATGTGAGGGGGAGTGTGGCTGTTGCAGTTAATAGAAACTGTTAACCAATAAGCAATCACTTATCGATTAAAGTTTAATCATTAAATGGTTACCTGGCTAGCCACTAACATTCCTAGTGACTACGAATTATTATATCTGGTGCTTTTTACATTAAAAAAAAATATAATATAGAGTCCATTCTTGCCCCAGTAAAGTGTCTAGTAAAGCTACAGCTGATTTCCCTGTCAGCACAATTGGACTCATAGTACCAGGAGCCACCTAGGAAAAATGGGTTGTTTCCTTATTTTGGAAAGCGACATTTTTGAATGGCCATTACACTGGTGGCCTAAAGTAGGAATTGTCATTGTCTGTCACGTGGACTACAATTTAATAGAAATGCTTTCTTGGACACCTCCCTCCCTTTCACAATCACATAGAATTTCTACGGCAACTGTAGTAATTACCTACTTCAGTAAATACTTAAAAAACAATAAATAGTCTGGTAGCACTTTAAAGACTAACAAAACATGTAAATGGTATCATGACCGGCATCTGAAGAAATGGTCTGTGCCCACAAAAGCTCATGATACCATCTACATGTTTTGTTAGTCTTTAAAGTGCTACCAGACTATTTGTTATTTTTTAAGACTGTACAGACTAACTCGGCTACTCCTCGGAATCTACTTCAGTAAAGTATCTCATGTATTTTTAGGTTTTTATAAATACAGTTAAGCAACTAGATGCAAGGAGAGTCACCAACAGTGAAAGCATTATGGACCACTGTTAGGGACCTCTGATTTAAAGGAGAAATGTGACCATTTCACTATATTACAGATTCTATCTGAGGATCTTTAAGCCAGAAGGGACCATTATGATCATCTTGTCTGACCTCCTGCATATTGTAGGCCATAGAACCTTGCCCATCTACTCCTGTAATAGGTTTATAGGCTCTGGCTGAGTTACGTAAGTCCTCAAGTATTTATTTAAAGACTTCCAAGTTAAAGAAAGATCCCACAATTTACTTTAATTTAAATCAAGTGACCCATGCTGCAGAGGAAGGTGAAAAACCTCCAGCATCTCTGCCAATCAGACCTGGAGAGAAATTCCTCCCCAACTCCAAATGTGGCTACCAGTTAGACCCAGGCAGTACCCACCAGTTAGACACCTGGGAAAGAGTTCACTGTAGTAATCCAGAACCCTTCCCATCTAGTGCCCCATCTCTGGCCATTGAAAATATTAGCTGATAGCTTTCTGGAACTGATTCTGTAAAGAATTTCTATGGATTATAACTGGATACACTCAGGCATCAAATGGACTACTCAGGTGTAAGAGAACTGCCCCCTCCGATTCTTTTGCAACACCAGGATCTAAATTCCATAGCAAAATAGGCAATTCAAGAATTAGCCCCAGTAAAACACATGGAAGGACTGCTTTGCCTGCACAGACTCCCACTGACTTCAGCTTCACCAAGTTTGCTTTCCTGAGGTTGTCTCTAAGCATAGCAGTACATCCACATGGATCACAATGGAGGATCAGGGCCTTGACTAGAGGATGGTCTCTTTTTTTTTGTTTTTGTTTCTCAAGTCCTCAACCTCATGCTTAGGCACATACTTAGCTTTTCTTTTCAGATTTTTAAACTCCCGTTGATTTTAAAGGTGTGACATTACAGATTTTAATGGAACTACTCATTCCCAGGTGTTCCCAGGATTAAGACTCGAGTTTTATGGGTGTGTCAGGCAATCTGAGTTTCTAGGGCAAAAATGACACATAGGACAAAAATAAGGCAAAGGAATATTTTAAATGAAAATAAGATTTAAAATATTACAATTGAGTATGGATATATATATATTTTTTTAAATCAGTTTTTAAAAGATTAAACCTTTTTTGTTTCTGGTTATTGTAACTTTGTAGTCATTGTTTAATTAGATATTCTGGATCATCTGCATTAATTTACTGATTGTTAGTAGAATTTTAGATTTTATATACAGATTTTTTTTCTATAAAGAAAGCTGAATATTTAAAATATCCATCTATGTCAAAAACACAAGTCAGTCTTCGTTTATCTCTATTGTGGGAACAACAAAAGTTCAGATTCAAAATAAGTATACCAGCAGTTAATATTTCTTCAGAGGGTCTGTGGGACAGTTCTGCAAACACAGATTTAGAAAACAAGGACAGAGAGAGGAAGTGGGTTGTCCTAGAGCTGCATTTTGTGATTTGAAAAAGATATGGGCAGTTATTCTGCAAGGCCCACATCTGGAATTTTGAAGTGTTGATGTAACCCACACACATTCTGGGTGTGGTGTACTGCCCCATGTAGAGGCACTTATAGACGTGTTCTCCAACCTTTTTACACCCAAGATCACTTTTTAAATGTCAGGGCAAGCCAGGATCAACCCCACCCCTTCCTTGAGGCCCCTCCCTCTCCAAACATTTCCTCAGATTACCTGTTGCTAATGGAAACTCACTGTTAATTACATAATTACGCCTGAACCATTTTGCTACAGCTGGGGTGAATGGTTTAATTTGAATTTATTAAATAGATTAAGCGTTTTAACTTTATCATGTTAGTTCATCAAACTTCATTCTAAATAAAGTAAAATATTATGTCCAACACAAAAGGTTTCAATGTTTTCTTTATTTATGGCAGGTATGGGGAACCTTTTTTGGATCGGGGGCCACTGACCCACAGAAAAATCAGTTGGACCACACAAGTGAGAAGCAAAAAAACTCCCAAACCCCCCAACCCTCACTGATATGGCCTCCAACTGAGACACCTCACTCTTCTAGCGCTTCAGCCCCCACAGGGTGAGGAGAAGAGACAGGGAGGACTGAGGTTCAGGGCTTCCTATAGGCCAGATTAACTTTTCTGGGGTTCTGGAGTTAATGGATTTTGTGGACCCCTTTAGGCTCTGGGTGGGAACAAGTGTGAGGGGCTCAATGTGCGGAACAGGGCTTCCAGCGAGTGAGTTAGGGATGCAGGATTTGGGTGGGAAGTGGGGTGCAGGACGGGTTGAGGAGGGCAGAGTCCGGAAGGGAGTTTGGTGGGTGGAGAAGGTATGAGGTGTGGGTACGAGAGGGTCATCTGAATATTTTATTACATTTGCTAATCATATATATAGTAGCCCATGTCTGTGACTATTTAATGCTGAAATGCTGGCTGTTCCCTCTGGGCAGCGCTGTTGCCTCCCACCATGGTGCTCGGCTGACTTCTGCGCCACTCAGCCGGGCTGCCGCGGGGGAGCCCAAACAGCTGCTTGCTTTGCTTGCTCCCCCACAGTGGCCCGGCTGAGCGGCACAGAAGTCAGCCGAGCGCCACGGCGGGAGGCGAAGGGGGGCAGGGTGGTGATGTGCGGCGTGACAGCGGCTCCAGGCCCCGCCCCCTGGCCGTGAACGTCACCGCCCTTCCCCCGTTCGCCTCCTGCAGTGGTGCTTGGCTGACTTCTGCACCGCTCAGCCGGGCCGCTGCGTGGGAGCAAGTGGCGCAAGCGACCGTTTGGGCTCTGCGCTCCCCATGCAGCACGGGGAGCGCGGAGCCCAAATGGCCGTTTGGGCTCCGCGGTCCCTCGAGTGAGAGGCAGGAGGGGGAAGAGAAGAGAAAGAGAGAGACAGAGAGAGAGGGGCAGGAGGTGGAGGAGAGCTGAGAGAGGGAGAGGCAGTAGGAGGAGAGAGAGAGAGAGAGACCGAAGGCTCAGGAAAGAAGACGGACGTGGAAGAGAGACCTGAAAATCCTGTCTTATGACGGGCTAATTGGCTAGTGATAGGAGAATATAAGTGCCACGTGATTAGTTTTGAGACAGTACAGCCATTATGATTGAAAAATCTTATTTTATGTGGTGACCAATGACTTTGGTACATGGCACAGGATTACTGTCAATTGGCTTAGAAAGAAGGTATGTCAGTGATTACTTTATCCGTATGATTTAAATTGCTTTTGCACTAATCACTTTGTTTGTATTTAGCAGCTGTGAAGGTGTTTGTTGATTTGTCATCCTCCTAAAGTAAAGTTGAATACCTTTGGAGTTTGCCTAGAAGTTTGTTTTGGAAAAACCCACATTAATGAAAATCATTGAAGAGTATTGACAACATTTAGTCTGTTGTTTGCCAGAAGTTAACAAATATTGATTTGAACTGATATGTAGAATAATTACTTCATATACAGCCGTTCCCCGAGTTGCGAACGGTCGAGTTACGACCGTTCGCATTTACAACCAAAGCTCCCATGGAGCGGTCGTAAAGGTGGTCCCCGAGTTATGAACTCGATCCGCGCTTATGAACAGCGCGGTCACTATGTAATTCAATGGGGTCCGAGTTACGAACAAATCGAGTTACAGCCAAGTGTTTGGTCCGTAACTCGTTTGTAACTCGGGGAGAGGCTGTATTTAAGCTACTAGCAATGATATTTGTTTCTGTACAGTGGAATTCACATTAAAATGCTGAAGCTATTGAAGTGTGGAAGAAGCTTGAAAAACTTTTGTGGTCAGGCTTTAATATAGTCTAATTTTCTATTCATCACAGAGGCTTTTGAATATGCAGAAGAGGTTTATGTTGGAAGTGGGTTTCTGCCAACAATAATTAAATTGCAAGCCAAGTCTTTTCCATTTCAGAAGTCGTGTTCTCAATGAAATACTGGGAAACATATCAGCTATCCAGTGATAGAAATCTCTAGTAAACATGGGGAAAGCAAAAACAAGGAAGCAATAATGATAGTATTATGTCAGCTATTAGCCACTACAGAAGAGGTTTTCAGGGGATTTTTTTGTATTGATCTCTTCACACCAAGCCTCTGACTTATTAATTCATTAATGGGGGGATAATTTTAACTTAATGGGGACTCAGAGCTCACAGCACCACAGAGCTGACAGCTCACCTCCTCCATGTAATCACTGAGCAACTCTGTGAGAGGTCATGACCTCCATTTTTTAGAACCCTTTGCACTACGGTTTCTGATTATGTTGAATGACTGTTTTCATAATTTATTCTGGTGAGAGCCAAAGATTAAAAGCCACATAGAAACAGATAGGCTTTTAAGTAGGGATGTAATAGTATAGTCAATTAATTGATTAACTGATAAGCAAAAGCGTATAGGTTAGTGCTATAGACTACACGCATTCCCCCCCCCGCCACACACACCCCCCCTTGCCAGTAAATTTTTTAGCAGGCTGGCCAGCAGCCCAGCTCAGTCCCAGCTTGCACTGGGTCTTGGACCTACCCCCTGCTGCGGCTTTGCATTTAAAGTGTATTAGGAGCCAGGTGGGCAGGCAGTCCGGCTCAGTTCTGGCTCATGCTGGGTCCGGGAGCTCAGACCCCTCTGCCAAGAACAGGGGCTGCCCGAGGACTATAGAATAGTCAACTAACCGATAAGAATTCATAAAGTTAATCGACTGTTCAATTAACTGATATTTAACATCCCTACTTCCAAGGATGGTTTTCCATTTCAAACATATAATTCTGAAAGGTTTGAAAGTGACTTCAGGAAACTTGAATAATAGGACTGATTTGTGATATTGTAATCATGGATTGTGTTGCTTTGTGACATACTGTTATATTAATACAATTTAAAAGGGTGTGTATATAAAAGTTTTCGCAAACAAACTAGGGATGCCATTGGTTAACCAGGATCCCAGCTAGAGATGTTAAATATTGGTTAAATTGAATAGTCGAGTAACCTCATGAATTCTTATTAGTTAGTCGACTGTTCTGTACTTCCTGGGGGCAGGGCTGGCAGCCAGTGCGCTCCGGTCTCACTCCCAAGGAGCACCCTGCTACTCTGCGCTGGAGTTTAAAAACCAGCTCCCCTCGCGGACCAGCTGCCTGTTGCTGTGTGCTGCTGCCTCTGATAAAGAGGCAGCAAAACGGGGTGGCAGCAGCCCCTGTCTGGGGCTGGTCCGGACCCATCACAAGCCAGGACTGAGACAGGCTGCTGGACAGCCTGCTAAAAAATTTACTGGCGGGGGAGGAGGGTACGTGTAGTCTATAGCATTAACCTAAAAGCTTTTGCTTATCAATTAATCGGTTAATCAACTACACTATTACATCCCTAATCCCAGCCAAGCTGGAGCGGCCCTCCACCCGACATGGATGGAGGGCCACTCCAGTCTGGCTGAGCCCACCGCGCTGCACTATGTGCTGGAGGTGCTCCACCCCCTGCTGGGATGGAGCAGCTCCCCGCCTACCCCAGCCAGAGCAGCCGCAGTGCGGTGTGGAGGGCCTGGCCTGGCCTGGCTGACAGGGTCCCTCACCCACAGGATCCCAGTTAAACGTATCTTCCAGCCCTATGATTCTATGATTAAACAGGATTTTACATATCTAAAACAAACTTAATTGAAATTCTGAACACATTTCTAATATCAATAACAGTGCAGGGATTCTGATTTCATGCCATTTGAGATTTATAAAAGAAGTTTTGAATAAGAGAGAAACTTCAATATTTTCAATATTGTTGTCTATCAGTGGCACATTTGTAATATTTAATACTTTACCAATGGTGATGATAATTAAATGTCAGTTTAAATTCAATATTTATAATGTAGTTACAAGAAAATGTGTGCTCTTACAATTCTACATTAAAATGTATGTACGTTATGGTTTTATAAAACACAGTTAAATCACCCAGATTTAAATCCTCCTACTGTGCTGTGACCTAATAAAGGAGAAATGAAAGTAGAAGATGCAGCTATCAAACTCTGGTTCCCTGGAAATACCATATTTCCCTTAATATAATATCTAAGGGCAGGAGGGTTTTAATGTATATTTTAATACTTGCCTCCATGCATCCAACCTTTTGTTTCCATGGAAATGTGTCCAAAGGCTGCAAAAAGCTGAGGGTGAAAAATCTCACTTGTGGACTTCAGTTACTTGACACCTGCTGAAATAGTAAGTGCCGGTTTCATAAGCAAGCCTCAGAGTTTTACTGTTCTGGATCTCGAGGTTTGTAGTGATATTAAATTGGTGGAGAATTTTTTAAAATACATTAAATATTGCCTAGGTTTTTTTTTTTTTGTAAAGTGAAGTTATTTCCTTCTTTTAAAAACAAAACTGTAAGAAACGAATTGAGTTCATGCCCCACAAGGGTAGTTGATTTGCAAACAAAAATCACTCCTTATAGTGGGAAAAAGAATGTCATGTAAGTATACAAGATAAATGGCATTAATTGAATAGACATTACAGTCATGTACCACACTCTGTGCGTTATTGCTTTTTGGCCGGTTGCTTAAAGGAATAACAGAAGGTTACATAAAAGTAGAAGGTGGTGGAAATGGAAGAGACAGGGAGCTACCAAGGGTAAAAGAGCAAAGTGACAGTAGTGGAATGATGTAGTTTATATAGCCTTGATAGATGATACTCCTAGACTGAGATGCCTTTATAGAAACACCCACCAGAAAAGGAATTCACCAAGGCCATCAGGAATTGAGACTTTCTATATCCATTCTCTTGGGCAGAGTTTTTTGGTGTTCCTAATAGCATAACAGAACACGCATTTCTAACCACGTAAAAAAAATAAACACCCAACGCAGGTGCCAGCTTTGAAATGCACAAGAGTTTCCAGCAGGGGCTCTTGTGCATTTCAAAGCAGCAGCATAGCATGGAGCCCGGGGTCAGCTGATTATGGGCTCCATGCCGCGCTGCCACTTTGAAATGCCATGCAGAGCTGGGGTCAGCTGGGGACTCCCCAGCTGATCCCAGGCTCCAGCACCACATTTCCATGGAACCCGGGATCAGCTGGGGAGTCCCCAGCTGACCCCGGGTTCTGGGGAAATGCTGTGCGGAACCCGCTGACCCTGGGCTCCATGTTTCGCCGCCACTTTGAAATGCCATGCGGAGCCGGGGTCAGCTGGGGACTCCAGGCTCCACTCCAGCATTTCCACGGAACCCGGGATCAGCTGGGGAAATGCCACACTGTAGCCTGGAGTCCCCAGCTGACCCCAGCTCTGCATGGCATTTCAAAGAGGCAGCGCAGCATGGAGCCTGGGGTCAGTGGGAGACTCTTGTGTATTTCAAAGCTAGCACCCGCGTGCAGCCCAGAATCAGTGGGACATTCCTCCTTTGAAATGGGGGCCCTTGTACATTTCAAAAGAGAAATGCAGAAGTGCCTGTTGACTAGTCGAGTAGTTCAGCTAATTGGTCCTGGGAGGTCGCAGCACTGGACTGTCCGCCATTTTGTTTTTCTGAGTCGGTGCCCGACATATGCAGGGGTGCTTTAAATTAAAGGGGCCGCAACAAAATGTTCCCGGCGCCTTTTTTTAAATTTTTTTGCTCATCCAAAATTTTCCCAGCCCTATGGGTCACGAATTAAAAAAGGTTGAGCACCACTGGAGTAGTTGACTGAAATTCCATCAACTACTTGACTAATCAGTTAACCACTAATTAATATGCCTAGTGCAATTGTGAGACATATTCACCTAGAAACTCCCCCACCTCATCAGTGGCCTTTCTTAATAATGCTCATTGCAGAAATATCCAGTACAGTGAAATCTATGTGCCATGTGTTTTGACTGTGACAACGCGTGCCTGCTGAGTACAATATGATGACAAAGGTCATTTAGGTAACTCAAAATGCAATTGTTATTGGGGATTTGTCTACAAAACAGAAGGGGTGATTTTTGTTGGATCGTGCAAAAAATAATTCTCAACATAATGCATTTACCAGTGGCCTGGAAGAAAATAAAAATCATTGCTGATAAAGTTTTTGCAGAAGGCCACAAAATTTGATAGGTTGATAAGTCATGAGGACAAATTGCCAATACAGAACAGTCTGGAAAACTGCATGCAGTTATACTTTGGTAAACTGCATGCAGTTGAACAGCATGTTTTTAATATGAGCAAATGCAAGTGTGTACATTTTGGGACAGAGAATGTAGGCCATAGTTACAGGATGTAGCCTTGAAATCAGGGACTCTGGAAAGTCCTTAGTGGTCATTACAAGTAATCAACTGAACATGAGCTTCCAGGGCAATTCTGTGGCAAAAAGAGCAAATGCTCTCCTTGGATATATAATCAGGAGAATATTGAACAGGAGTAGAGATGTAGTATTATCTCTGTATAAGACATTGGCAAGACAACCACTGGAATATTGTGTCCACTTTTGGAGTTAATGCTTTAAAAAGGCTGTTGAGAAAAGCTAGAGAAGATTCAGAAAAGAGATACAAAAATCATAGGACTGGATGGGATCTCGAGAGGTCATCAAGTCCAGCCCCCTGCACTCATGGAAGGACAAAGCACCATTTAGACCAGGGGTGGGCAATAATTTTTTAAAGGGGGCCACTTCACAAATTTCTGAAGTGCCTGCGGGCTGCCCCAGAAGGGGTGGGGACTTGAGCGGAAGGGGCAGGCCCAGGAGGCTTCCCATGCTCTCCTGCCCACAGACCCTGGGGGCGGGGGGAAAGTGTGAAGTCTTTGTCTCCTGTTCCCCAGCACCTAGAGAGAACTGCTGGTGGTTCCCTCTGGTGCCGCGCACCCCTAAAAGGGGGAGGAGATTTTGCATGCTCCCTCTTCCCCACATCTCAATTGGCCTGGGAGTGGAAGGGCAGCTGCGGGCTGGATCAACCTGTGTGGCAGGCTGAATCCAGGCCCCTGAGGCTGTCTTGCCCACCCCTGGAATAAGGGATTTGGGTGCAGGAGGCATTTGTGACCTGGGGCATGGGATTGGGGTGCAAGGCAGTGTTCCCTCTAAGGGCTCTGTGCACAGAGCTCACTGATTGGGCAGGGCTGATTAATCAACTGTGAAGCTGTGCTGCCCTGCAGCTTAGAGGGAACACTGGTGCAGCGGTTTGGGTTGTGACCTAGGGCAGGGGACTGGGGTACAGGAGTTTGGGTTGTGACCTAGGGCAGGGGACTGAGGTACAGGGGTTTGAGTTGTGACCTAAGGCAGGAGGAGATTGTGATCTGGGGCAGAGATTGGATATGGGCTCAGGAGGGGGGCAGAGGGTTTGGCTTATGTGGAATGGGGGGGTAGGAGTGGGGGTCAGAGGACTGGGGAGAGGGAAGGGCTGGGATGCCAGAGGCAGGCTTTGGTGGGGAGACTTACCAGTGAGACTCCTGGCCAGCAGCCCAGCTCATTCTCAGGCAGGAGCCCGCCCCACCCCTGCACAGGCTGCAGGGCCATATGCTCTGTGAATAAGAGCATGAGGGGAAGAGAGAGTGGTGCTTCCCTGTGCTTTCTGTGCTGCCTTGGCCAGAAACTGGCCAAGGGGATTGTGCTGGGGGCAGGAGCAGCCATGGGGCACAACTCTTCCCTTCCCTGTGGACTCACAGTTTGTGGAGCACAAATTGCCCTGCAGCTGTCTTTCTGAGCAGCGTACTGGGATGGGGTAAGCTGGGGAGTCTTCCTGAGGCTCTCCGCTGCCTCCATGGGCCAGATCCAGTGGCTGGGAGCCACTGAGATCCAGCCCGTGGAGGGTTCTTTGCCCAGGCCTGATTTAGATCATCCCTGACATGTTTTACCTAATCTGCTTTTAAAAATCTCCAGTGATGGAGATCCCACAACCTGTCTAGTCAATTTATTTCAGTGTGAACACCCTGACAAATGGGAATTTTTTCCTAATGTCCAACCTAAACCTTCCTTGCTGCATTACTAGGAGTCTACACCCACTGCTCACTACTCTTGCCAACCCTCCTCTCTCCGGGGGTAGGCAGCCCTAGCTCTCCCCACAGCCGCTGCCGCACATAAACGGCCCAGTGTCTTGCCCTCCACCCAGCTGCAGGGGAAGGCCAGGGCCAGGGCTGAGGCCTTGGCATGCCAACCCTAGTCTCTCTCACATACCCCAACCTGCAGCGGAGGGCTGAGGCCTTGGCGTGCCTGCCCTGGTTTCTCGGCCCTCCCCCCAGCTTCTGAGGAGGGGAGGTCTGGGCCAGGGCCACAGCATGGCAGCTCCAGCTCGCTACATGTGCCCTGGGGAGGGCCAGGCTGGGAATGGGTGGGGCTTGGCTCCTGTGGACACAGAGTGACATGCTGACGTTACTCTGTCGTCCCACAGGGAAAAAAAATTATATATATAAATATAGATCACTCCTTCTGGTTCTATCATCAGATGTTAAGGATAATAATTTGTCTCCCTCCTCCCTGTAACAACATTTTAGATACACTAATAGAATACTTGAACTGCAAGGAACCTGGAAAGGTCATCAAGTCCAGTCGCCTGCACTCATGGCAGGACCAAGCCACACTAGACCATCCCGGACAGGTGTTTGTCTAATTTGAAAGCTGTTATCATGTCTCCTCTCAGTCTTCTATTTTTCAGACTACACAAACCCAGTTCTTTCAGTCTTCCCTCATATGTCATGTTTTCTAAACCTTTAATCATTTTTGTTGCTCTTTTCTGGACCTTCTCCAATTTGTCCACATCTTTTCTGAAATGCGGTTCCCAGAACTGGACACAGTACTCCAATTGAGGCCTTGTCAGTGCAGAGTACAGCAGAAGAATTACTTCCTGTTTCTTTATTACAACACTCCTGCTAATAAAACCCAGAATGAATTTTGCCTTTTTGGCAATCATGTTACCCTGTTGACTCATTTTTAGCTTATGGTCCACTATGACTTCCAGATACCGTTCTGCAGTGCTCCTTCCTAGGTAGTCATTTCCTATTTTTTATGCATGCAGTTGATTAACATGCAATTGATAGGCAAACTTTATAAGTGTACTCTTTATGCCATTATCTAAATCATTGATGAAGATATTGAATGGAATTGGACCTAGATCTGATCCCTCTGAAACCCCACTCATTGTGCCCTTCCAGCATTACTGTGAACCATTGATAACTACTCTCTGGGAATGGTTATCCAACCAGTGATGCACCATCTTACAGTGGACCCATTTAGGTTATGTTTCCCTAAAGTTAATTAATGAGACGTTCATGCAAGACAGTATCAAAAGCCTTACTAGAGTCAAGATATACCACATCTACTGCTTCCTCCCTGTCCACAAGGTTTGTTACCCTGTCAAAGAAAGCTGCCACATTGGTTTGACATGATTTATTCTTGACAAATCCATACTGACTATTATTTATCACTTTATCATCTTCTAGATGTTTGCAGATTGCTTAATTATTTGTTCCATCGTCTTTCCTGGTCCAAAATGATTTGTAGTCGGGAAAACCTACCTTACAAGTACAGATTTAAGGATCTCTGTGTCTTCCTTTTTCCAGAGAGACAGTTAGGGTTGCCAACTCAGCTAGACCAGAGGTCACTGCCTCATATGGTGTCTGGTTGGGAGTGTTGGCAATCCTACAGACAATTAAGAGCTGATTTGCTTAATCAGTAGGTACCAGTGCAGGGTGAAGATATCAAATACAGGTTAAAACTCTCTTAACTGAGATTCTCTGGTCCGGCAACATGCATGGTCTGGCACAGATGTTGCAGGACCAGAGAGTCCTGGTGAATGGGCAGTGATAAGGATCCCTGTGAGGTTGGCAGGGCAGTGGTCTGCTTGCAGCGAGCTGACAGTGGGGCTGCCCAGCACATGACAGCAGGGCTGCCCAGCAGGGTTGGAAGACCTGGCATGTGGCTGCCTGGTGGGGCTGTGAGCTGCAGTAGCTTGTGGAGTAGGAAGCTGCGGTGAACAGATGTCTAGAGGTTCCCAAAGCTCAAGTGCAGCACATGCAGCTGCCTTGCAGCCCTGGAGCCCCAGCATAGTGCGTGCAGCTGCCCAGCAGGTCCCAGAGACCCAATACGGTGCATGCGGCTGCCCAGCAGATCCCAGAGACCCAATATGGTGCATGCAGCTGCCTAGTGGGTTCGGGAGTCATGGCAGTGATCCCTGTGAGTTGGCAGGAGATGGGGAGCCAGCCAAGAGGTCAGCGACTGGGCCAGGGGGGGGCCGGTGGCAGGAATCCAGAAATTATCTCTGCTGGTCCAGCAAAATCCCTCAGGCCCCAAGGGTGCTGGACCAGGGAGGTACAACCTGTACCAGATTTATTTAAGCTAGCAGACATAGGTATAAGATCAAGTGGCTACAAGTTTAAGATCAAATTAGAAACAAAATCCAACTTTTAACAAGGTAATTTTACCATTGAAAGTGGGTTTAGCCACAACTTATACTTAACGTAATTACTTTGGTTTGTATAATGTAAGAAGGTCGGTTAGTGGTCCCATCTCATCTTAAAATGTATGGATCTGTACAATCTTCCATTAAACATTCATAACCAACGCTCTTTGCACTCTATACATTTTTCAAGAAAGGGGCAAATAAACCATATTTCCCCCCCCCCCCCCCCGTTGTGAAATGTTCACAATTTTAAATAAAATTTAAACCCACCTTGTTTTGTTAGTAGGTTTATTACAATGCAGTTAATAAAGCTGTGTAAGTGCAAGAGTCTGGATAATGCCCACAAAAGGGAGCTAATATGAAAGACAGGTGACACAAGGACTGAGATTGTTTTTTGATATCAGTAAACATGAATAGCAGATGTCTATAAGTGATGATTTCTCTATTAGATCAGGTATTGTTACATATAAATCACTACGCACTAATTAATTATTTTAACTAGAGACTTAGTTTACAGTGACTGCTGGAAATAGTAGTTGATGTTACCATTTGTATTCTGAAATGTCTGTCCTACTGTGGATGGGAAGTGAGCTAATTATGTGTAAAGTTGTTTATATCATCCCAGGGCAGGTGACAGAAGAGAAGAGGTGGGATCAGAGATTCCTAGTAGGGATGCAAGTGGGTAACCAGTTAACCAATTACCCTCTAAGCACTGGATTATGCTTATTGGTAACCAAACAGCCTGTGCCTGGCTGGGCTGGAGCAGCTTCCCACCCACAGTGCAGGAAGGCAGGCCCGACTTGGCCCAACTGCTCCAGCCCAGCCTGGGCCTGGATAACCAGTTAAACATATAGATTAACCAGTTAACAATTTAAATGGTAATTTACATCCCTAATCCTTAGGTATTGATTTAGAAAGCAACAACAGCAGATGTCCTGGTATAGCAAAGTTACTACAGTGACAAGCCACAGAGGCTTATCTTGGTATCTGTGTCCTAAAGGTCTTTTAGGAAATGCTTTTAGTCTAGTCAACAACTTTTCAGTGCAGACTGGTGTGCCTGAAGATCCCATTCAGTTTTAAATTATGCATGCCCCATAACAGGTATAAATGAATGTTTTACATGAGGCTGTTGGAGAGGGAGATGGATGGCTTATAAATTGAGATGTTATTCTGTTTCATGTTCAGCCAAATTGACTTTGATAGCTAAGAGTAGGAACACAAAATTATTTGAGTTTTGTGAATGCAAGAAGGAATATCAATAGACGGCTCAGTTTTTACCACAGTAAAATCCAAAGATAGAAAAATGAGGGAACACCTTGCATGTTTTTTGCTATATTTTCTTAGCTTGTTAAAGGCTGGTTCTTTTCAGCTTTAATGAAGTTGAAGGGAAGCTTTTTCTATATAAAGACAAAGGTTGAGGAATTGTAAAAGGAGTTTATATCTATTCAAGATACTCCAAAGTGGATTATGTGGGATGCATATAGTGTTCTGGAAAGGGGAAGTAGTATAAATGAGCTACATTCTTCAGTACATAAGTGCTCCCTGTTCTGGATCTATCTTTCTTTCTTCTCTCCTTCTCTTTAAACCAGGAATGGGGATCCTTTTTTGGGTCAGGGGCCGCTGACCCACAGAAAAGTCAGTTGGGGCTTCTCAAAAGTGAGAAGCGAAGGCGGGGGGAAAACCCTCACTGATGTGACTCCTGACTGAGAAGGAGAAAGACATTCCCCACATTCTCCTCGCACATCAGAGCCTACGGGGGCTTAGACTAGTAGATTTTGTATGCTCCAGCCCCCACAGAGGAGCAGCAGTGGGGGGCTGGAACACCAGCGGGGGGCTGGAACACCAGTGGGGGGCTGGAACACCAGCATAGGCTCTCCAATGCTGGGGGTGGGGGAAGAGCCTTGAGCCTCAGGGACTAGATCCAGGCAAGTGCTAGGTTATGGAGTAACCTCTGTGTACACCCATGCTGAAGGGCAGAGAAGAGTAGAAGGAAAAAATGCCATAGCTGTCTTCCTCCCCCCGCATTTATATAAGGAGAAGCTCGCCTATTTCACTCTTGATACCTCATGGAAGCTTCCACACCCAGTTGCTATGAAGAAGGCAAGCTCTTTGGGAAAGGAACTATGTCCATATGTAAAATGGGGATGTGAATGTGCACCATTTACACAATTAACCAATGAGCCCAGGTTCATCGGTTAATCCTAACGCTTTAGGCAGCCCCTCTCCCCCACTGCCTCTGTGTAGGGAGGTGGGAGCTGGTGTGCATGAGGAGCCAGCTTTTAAAAAAACTCAAAAAGTAATAGTAAAATATTTTTAAGTATATCAGAAGCAGGAAGCCTGCTAAACAACCAGTGGTGCCCTTGGATGACCAAGATGCTAAAGGAGCACTCAAAGATGATAAAGTCATTGCGGAGAAGCTAAATGAAATCTTTGCTTCAGTCTTCACGGCTGAGGATATTGTGGAGATCCCCAAACCTGAGCCATTCTTTTTAGGTGACAAATCTGAGGAATTGTCCCAGATTGAGGTGTCATCAGAGGAGGGTTTTGGAACAAATTGATAAACTTAACAGTAACAAGTCACTAGGACCAGATGGCATTCACTCAAGAGTTCAGAAAGAACTCAAATGGGAAATTGTGGAACTATTAACTGCGGTTTGTAACCTATCCTTTAGATCAGCTTCTGTACCAAATGACTGGAAGATAGCTAACATGACACCAATATTTTAAAAAGGGCTCTAGAGGTGATCCTGGCAATTACAGACTGGTAAGTCTAATGTCAGTACCAAGCAAATTAGTTGACACTGTAGTAAAAAATAAAATTGTCAGACACATAGATGAGCATAATTTGTTGAGGGAAAGTCAACATGGTTTCTTACTAATCTACTAGAGTTCTTTGAGGGGGTCAGCGAACATGTGGACAAGGGGGATCCAGTGCATATAGTGTACTTAGATTCCCAAAAAGCCTTTGACAAGGTCCCTCACCAAAGGCTTTTAAGTAAAGTAAGTTGTCATGGGATAAGATGGAAGGTCCTTTCGTGGATTGATAACTGGTTAAAAGACAGGAAAAAAGGGGTAGGAATAAATGGTAAATTTTCCGAATGGAGAGAGGTAACTAATGGGGTCCCCCAAGGGTCTGTCCTGGGACCAATTCTATTCAATTTATTTATAAATGATCTAGAGAAAGGGGTAAAAAGTGAGGTGGCAAAATGTGCAAACGATACCAAACTGCTCAAGATAATTAAGACCAAACCAGACTGGGAAAAGCTTCAGAAAGATCTCACCAAACTAAGTGATTGGACAACAAAATGGCAAATGAAATTTAATGTTGATAAATGTAAAGTAATACACATTGAAAAAAATAATCTCAACTATATATACAATATGATGGGGACTAATTTAGCTACAACTACTTGAGAGAGATCTTGGAGTCATTGTGGATAGTTCTCTGAAAACATCCACTCAGTGTGCAGCGGCAGTCAAAAAAGCAAATAGAATATTAGGAATCATTAAAAGAGGGATAGAGAATAAGACAGAAAATATCTTACTGACTCTATATAAAACCATGGTATGTGCACATCTTGAATACTGCATACAGATGTGGTCGCCTCATCTCAAAAAAGATATATTGGCATTGGAAAAGGTTCAGAAAAGGGCAACAAAAATCATTAGTAATTTGGAATGGGTCCCATATAAAGAGAGATTAAAAAGACTTGGACTTTTCAGCTTTGGAAAGAGGAGAATATGGGGGGATATGATAGAGGTCTATAAAATCATGACTAATGTGGGAAAAGTGAATAAGGAAACGTTATTTACTTATTCCCACAATATAAGAACTAGGGATAACAAAATGAAATTAATAGGCAGCAGGTTTAAAACAAACAAAAGGAAGTTTTTCTTCACTCAGCGCACAGTCAACCTGTGGAACTTCTTGCCAAAGGATGCGGTGAAGGTTAGGACTTTAACAGGGTTCAAAAAAGAGCTAGTTAGATTCATGGAGGCTAGGTCCATCAATGGCTATTGGCCAGGATGGGTAGGAATGGTGTCCCTAGCCTCTGTTTTTCTGGAGGTGGGTGACAGGGGAGGGATCATGTGAGGATAACCTGTTGTGTTCCCTTCCTCTGGGGCATCTGGTATTGGCCACTGTCAACAGACAGGATACGGGGCTAGATGGACCGTTGGTCTGACCCACTATGGCCTTCTTATGTTCTAAGCTGGTTTCCTGTGCGTAGCAACTCCTGCAGAGCCACCTGCTCCCCATGCTGCTGCCTCAGATACAGAGGCAGCAGCCGCCTGCCCCCTGCATGTTTATATATAACTGCTGTAAATGTCAGTGTTTACATGTTTACAAAAATAAACGCATTTGGACAGCCCTGATGTAAGATGCACTGCTACTTGTAAGATCATCATCCCTAATTAAAGGATAAAGGTTCCTTAACACCTTCTGTATCCCTTCTGTTGTCTTGTGGGAGTGCAGGGATGACACTGTCAATCCCACAAGACTTTATATTAACTTCGATGACTCCAAAGCTATCAGCCAAGAAGATATTATATCTGTACCTTGCAATTCCTTTTTACCAGCCAGGAAGGTACCAACACCCTTGGTTATGACATCTCTCCTATGTCAAGTGGGAAGGAAAGAGACGAGTCACTGTTGTGCTGCTTTAATCATTACATGAGAGCTTGAGAGGAAAGTACCCCATCAGCACAAGAGACCAGACTGTGCTATTGAGCGGCCCCAAAAGTCTGTAGAAGCAACCCCAAGAAGCTGAATTTGAGCCCTTTAGAACCAGAGCGCATTTTCTACTGTTTTGGTATTTGTTAATAAAGTGAACTAAAGAATCAGAAATAAGCATGTACCTTAAAGGAGATTGTGAATGTCCCTTTTAGATGTCTATTGCATTTATAATACATAATTCTTCTATGTACAACACAGTGTTTATTACAATAACTATGATGTATTACACTGGAGAAGAGGAGACTATTGAAGGCCAAGAATATTCAGCATTACCAAAATAGTGGTAGATGTAGTAGAGGAAACGATTTGTAGTTAATAGATGTACTAGTATGCAGTATATCTAGTGTTAAAAATAAAAAGCAGACTTCTATGAGAGAGACCAAGTCCCTTTTTAAGCAACAATGGTAGAGTAATTTTTACATATAAGGCTGACTTTCCATGCTGAATTCTCTTATTGTGACTAGAAGTTATAACACAAATGATACATAAGATCAAACTTCCCTAATATATTTTAATCATCCATGCACAGTTATGGGAGTATTTTAATATCACTTTGTTTAATCTCTAGTTTTAATAATAGGGGTTTTGTTATTGTTTTTATAAATGGACATTAAATGATCTTGGACCATTATTCTGTCAAGCCAGGTATAATCAGGTCTTTGGTGGACTGGTTTAGCCTAGTGATTAATGTACACCCAGGGATCGGAGCTGTGGTGTGGGTGGCTGGGCTTGCCCACTCCAAAGGGCAGTGACCCATCACCATAGGAGAATCAACAATATCTGGCCTCCAAGGGGGCCCTCTGAGCTTCATTCCCTGGTCACTTCCTGCCACCTCTTTCAGCTTCTGGTTCCAGATAAGGAAAACAAGAAAATTAAAAAGAAAACAAACCATCGGTCCTAAACAGGCTCAGCATGCAGTACCGTTCCTTCCAGGAGACTTCTCTGGCCCCTTTTTCAGGAGCCTACAGGCTAAATCTGCATTCCTCCCCTTTCTGTGCTGGATTGCTACCTCTTCAACCCTGTCTCCAGTTGCAGCATGCTCCTGGGGGGGGGGGGTGCTACCTGGGCCCAGTATTGTCTGTCCTTTAACCTTTTCCAGCCCAGAGTGGGGTTTGTACCCAATGACATAATATTGTTAACACACTAGGATAGCATGTACTACAGTGGCTCAGAAATATGCTGTCAGTGATGTACAGCTAATATTTATGAGGTACTATTCTTGCTATCTGTGATACATACATGCTCTGGGTGTATCTTTAAAATGCTGCACGTTGCATATCATGATGCTATTTCATTACATGTTCATGAAAACTTGTCCAAATTTCATCCTGAAGCTAGTTTTACCATCTGATATAGATCTATATTTTTAAAAAGCCATATTAAGTACATACCCTTTAACGTTGGCAGGTGCTACGCTAGTATTTATTTGAACTCTAGCTATTGAAGCTGAACTAGCATTCATACAGTGTTATTAAATCAGATGTGTTTACTTGCTTTAAATAAATCAGAGCCTATGTTACACTCCAGTAGTTACAGAGGGGGCCGGTCCTATTTTAATTACCCACTGGTGTATTCACTTATACCAGCATGCTGACAACCTTTTCCCTTGAAGTTCACTGTCGTCATGTGATCTCCTCCTCCTCCATTGGGAACAACAATGCATGTTCTTCTTTTCCTTTATATTGTGCAGGTATGTTTATACTTCTGTTGAAATTCTGAAATGAAAGGGTAAGCGTATATGACTAAACAGAAGATTAAGAAAGGATACCGACATGCTTTATGTTTATAGGTTTTACAATATATCCTCTCTGCTGTCTGCCTCCCTGTCTGCAGATAATTTGTAAGAAATTCTACCTGGGTGTTTCCTAGGGTCTGTTCTGCATTTTTGAAGAGACTGTGCTTCAGAGGCTGGACTTAGATTATCAAATTGCATGTTAAAACCAGAAATGTTCATGACAAACAAAAATCTGAAATATTTTCAGATCCTGCAGGTTTCAAAGGCACAAAATAGTCGAAGTGTAAAATCTACATATATCTGATCTGTCTCAAATTAGCTGTTTTATGCCCTTTTATTTCATTTTTTAAATATTTGTATTTTTGAAGATGCCTTCCTAAAGTATTAGGTTCTGCATGTTGTATATTGCAGGTTATTTTGCTGAACAGCCTGGTCAATAACCTGAATTAGATGATAAGAACATAAGATCTTCTTGTAATTTTAACAAGATATGTTTTTAAGATCAGGGACTTCTAGACACTCTGATTTGATTTGAAAAATCCTAGTTTCTTTACATTTTTAAAAATAAATATGTAATGTAAAATATTTTGGAAGCCAAAAAGAGATTTGTAACACATTTGTAGTCAGAAAAAAGTGGGGGGCACAGGGATGAAAGGGAGGTGATATGCAAGGAAATAATATGTTTATAAGTTATAAGAAGAGGTTTATATGCATTCTGGCCCAAATAAAACATCAACTTCATCCTTTGTCAAGGCTACTTGTTTTATTTATAGATCCATGTGATTTGTATTGGGAGTTGGGGAGGGAATGAAGTCTTTAAACACAAGATCGCTTTGGTCTCCTAGGATACATACAGTAATAGTTGTACAGTTATCCATGAGGTTTCATGGTAGCCAGCACAGAAATACTGTTAAACTTTAATATAGTCATTTGAGCTACCTTAAGAAGAAAGGTTTTGATTTAATTTGTTTTCTGTCCATTGCAAAACAAGTACAAAAATTTGATGCAAGGAAGCACCCCCTAAAAATTTCACTCGGAATAATACACAACTTATTCTAAAAGAAAAGTAAATCAAGATATTTTGGAACAAAAGTGTGTTCCACTATTATTTAGTTTTCTTTTTGCTAATTCTGTCCCTACTATGGAACTTCCTGCGAGAGATAGTGTGTGGGTATTCTAAAGCAGTGATATTTGATCATTTTAAATTGAGGTCCTTCTTGCACCTCTTTTTGGTGCAAACTGTCAAAATTTGGAGTTTTGTGGATTGTTTCTGTTAAGCGGAGAAATTGATGATGCTATTTCTTTAATGTGATCTTATTTATTTACAGAGAACATAAAGTACTGTTTTCTTGGACAAAGTAGAAATCAAACAGAATAAAATTTTTTTGTTCACAGTTCCAAGCTTCTATCCCCATAGCACTCTACCCCAAGGTTCTCTTAGTTTTTTCTTAGGGATATGCTCCAAGTCCTCCTCTGGAACTTCCCTACTGCAGTCTGTCAAATTCTGAGGCGTTAATGGTGCTTCTCTTTCTCTAGGAAACCCTTTGTTCAGCATGTCACTGCCATTGCCCAGGTTTGCATGCAGTCTAGTCCTTTTCAGTCATTTTCCATTTTTTTCAACTATCATTAAAGGGCGCCTGGGGGATGAAAGGCTTAGGTCCCCCGCGCTCCCCTACCAGAGTGAGAAATGTAGCAAACTGTGCACTTTCCTCTCACTCCCTGATGAAAGGGAACAGCTAGCAATGTCCCTGTACAAATGGGGTGAGGGGAGCATCAGCCCCTGCCTTCTCTAAAAGGCACTTGGGGGGTTGGTGACTTAGGGCTGGAGCAGGCCTAAGTGGTTGCCTGGTGATTCTCTTTTCTGTATGTTTTTCTGAGAAGCAATCCCATTTTCCTGACACAACCAAACACAGTGTTCCAGTAAGCTGTGCACTTGGGTGACCACAAATAAGAGATTCAGGTACTTCCCCATTGATTAGCAGAGCACTCACAGCCCCCCACATCCAGTAGCATGTGTTTCTACTGGTGGTGCACTGACTACAATTTAATTACAAAGTAGTAGTTTTCATTTCCATGCTCCTTTTCTGTTTAAGTTTTAACAGAAGAACAAGACTTCCAAAAACAGTGAGCAGAGATATTGTGGGTATGTAGGACTGATTATTCTTTCCTTCTGTGTCCAGTGTTTTGAAAATTGGGCTTTCATTCCATGTGATCAAGTGGAAGCAAGTTGCTTAACATCTGGACCCAAGATTAAGAGCTTCCCGTAGCTCCCATTGGCTGGGAATGGCAATCCATGGCCAACAGGAGCTGCAATCAACCAAACCTGCAGAAGCGCAGGTAAATATAGTGGCACCAGCACGCTAGGCGGCGAACCAGATCTGTTCTGTGGGTTGGGATTTGTCCACCCCACTTTAGAGCATCCCTTAGTGGTGTTGTGCTGACACATTGGACAGTCCGTATCCTCCATTGATTACAGTTGCTTGCTAATTGGGATACTTTTTCCCAAGTCATACCAGCACATTCAGTATTCTCTGTCACTGTCTTCTGACAGTTCTTTGTTAGCATTGCTTGTTTTCTCTTCTCTCCCTGCCCCCCCAGGTACCCATTTCAGTGTTTACTTAGCATGTCTCCGATGCTAAGCATGTCTCCGATCTTCCAAAGAGTGTACAAGTCCCAGCTATCTAAGCCTTCTTTCACGAGTTCTTACTGTATAGATCTGTATCACATACATATGTTTATTTTCAGTGTGGTATTTTTGTCCTTAGAATTTATTTTGCATGCAATAAAGTTTTGATTTAAAAGCCAGTCAGCATGAGAATATCCAGTTATTCAGAACTGGGATGTCCCAGTGTTTTCCATGGCATTCTGGATTTAACTTTTGCAGAAAGATCTGTAGTTTCTGCAGAATGCTGATTGCTAAAACATGTGACACTTGAAAATGTCCATAGGGCTGTGAAGTGAATGGAAAATTATTTAGAAGAAGTAAAAAGCTATTTTATTATTATTATTATTATTATTATTATAGTGCTAGGAGCCCTAGTTATGGAGCAGGACTTCATTGTGCTAAGTACAGTACAAATGCAGAACAAAAAGACAGTTCCTGCCTGAAATTGTCTTGTGTCTTTCCATAGTTAATCAATTTTCCTTTTTTGTGGCAGTTATTTTTGTGTAAACACTAACAGCATGCTGGGCTCTGTGCAAGGCACAAGACAACCTGAAGTGAAATCCTGGCCTTACTGAAGTCAATGGGAGTTTTGCCACTGTCTTTGCCTTTACAGAATTTTATAGACTATGTTCCTGAGGTTAGGGTTGCCAAGTGTCTGGCATTGGCCCGGATAGTCCGGTATTTGCGGCCTCTGTCTGGTAAAAATAAACCAGAAAATACTGGACATGTAAAATGTCCGGTATTTTCTGTTTTTTTCTGCCAGAAGGCCACTTGGGACATTCTTCCCTTCTGCATCTGGCGGGGGCAGGAGGAATGGGGAGCATGGGGATTATTTTGTTTGTTTGTTTGTTTTTGTTTGTTTGTTTGCTCAACCAATTTTTTTCCCGCAGTGTTTGGTATTTTTTGTGAAAGTATCTGGCAACCCTACCTGAGGTTGCAGTGTGAATTCGTCATGAGTGGTTCCCTGCTCTTATGTAGAGCCCTGTTGACTTTAGTGAGGCTCTGGATAGGAGACATCCACCCTGTACAAATTTGGGGCCTAAAGCAAGGCCAGTCCTGTTCCCATTGAAACCAAAGACACACCTGGCACTGGCTTTAGAAGTGCTGGCTCAGGCCATTTTCAGGATGTCTTGGTACAGAATTCTAATTTATTTTCTATCTTTTGTCTGGTCATGTACTATTTTACTATAGAAACTTTGTATCACAGTAAAACCCAGATGTTATGTCTTCACTGCAGAGTTAACTCAGGTGATCTGCATTTGGGTGTGAACACATCAGTTGATCTAATTCAGGTGTGACCAGCCACTGTTTAATGGCTTGTTTTCACCGCAGAGTAAAGTCAAAGGTTGCCTGTAACTTAAGTCCCATCCACACATTAAAACCGCATAATTTCAGTGTGTTGGTAGTTTTTAACTTGAGTTGACTGGTTCATCTAGGAGTATAGCAAAATTTGTTAGCTTTAATACAATTACACTGTGCTGCAGACTAAATAAAATCACTCTGTGGCTAATATAGTCACTCTCTGCAGTTCAAATGCTAATTTGCAGCTTTTATGGATGCAGGCTAACTTGATTGTCATGAAGACATAAGGCCGGGAACTATTTTTTAAGAGTTGCCTCCATCCTGGTAATTTTTACCTTGCACGGGGAACAGGTAATCTGAAGGAGCATTCCTTTTTTATGACCATGTAAGGCAGTTTAAATGCTTGTTAGTGACACCTTTAGCTAGTTGAGGCAAGTAACTGAAGTGCAAAATTCCCTTCTACCCAAGATGCCTTTTGTTTCCTTTCTATAAATCCTCACACTTCTTCATAGCATAAAGTACCTGAAGCTCTGCAGTCTGAAGTATTTCTTGGACTTCTCTGAGAATCTGGCATATATTGATTGCCCCCGTCTAATGGCAATCTATAGCTCTCAGTCAAGGGCTGAGCCATTTATAAATGTCTTGAGACATTTGCTTTGTCTCAAGAGTCCATCCTTCATATCAAGAAGAGAGGGTAGAGCCAAGAGTTTCCACTCATCTGGTTTAGAGCTCCTTAGAAATTCTTCATTTTAGATAAGTGTGCTTTTTCATTTGATCATATATTCTGCTTAGTTTCCTTTACCCTTTTATTGAGCCAAAGAGCCTATTAGTGGGCATAATCTGCCTCACAGAAGGATTTCAGCTCCCAGTGCCATCTAGAACATAACTGACTGATAGAGAAGGGGACGCCAAACAGGGGGTGTCTGTCATGGAAGGTGGTATACGTTAGTCTGAAGAATCAGGCTTCCTATTTCTGTCTACAGATACCCTAAAAACTCTTACTGTGGAATCTACTTCCATGGGGGGAAGGGGTGGTGGGGTTGGGAAGCAATTGATTCTTTCTTTCTCCCCGACCTCCCTTTATTTTTCTGCTTATTTGGGGTTTACCTCTTGTGACTGCTGAAACCTTGAACCTCTTGTGGCAGGTTGGATCACAGGAATCCCCTAGGGGTTATCCCCTGCTGTGCTGATCAAGCTACTGACACCTACTTCTTGCCCTCTGGGGCTGCCCACCACCCAGTCCTGCTAGGCCAGAAGGTCTCTTCTCCCCCAGACAAGGCACAAAGTTGGGGTTACTACCCCCTACAGAGCAACACAGACACTGAACCATTTCAGCTCCAGGAGGGCTCAGCTATAGAAGCTCGGCACACAAGAAATCAACCACCAAAACCTCAAATAAATCCATCTTACTCTGTATAAAAGTTTTACACAGGGAAAGCCCATAAGGTCAGCCCCCTTTATCAATGGAAAAGAGATATGCATCGTGGTTGCTCCACCTAGGTAACAGTTATTTACCACTGGACTTGATAATGAACAGAAGTGTTTTTATTAAGTATAAAAAGTAGGATTTAAGTGATTGCAAGTGAAACAGAGAAATCAAAGCAAGTTACTAAGTTAAAATAAACAAAACGCCAGCTAATTCTAATATACTAAGAAACTTGTTATGTGCAGGGGAGCTGATAGCTTCCGTGGGCCCCTGGGCATGGTGAGTGGGGGGGCCCAGCTCCATGCTCCCAGATGGTAGAAGGGGCGGGGCTGGAGTAGCCAGTCTACAGTGACTCCCAGAGGGCAGCACTCCCACAGTGATTTAAAGGGCTGAGGCTTTAGCCACCACCTCTGCAGCTGGGATCCCCAGGCGCCTTTGAATTGCTGGGCTACAGGGCAATTGACCCCTTTGTCCCCCTCTGTCCACTGGCCTGGTTGTATGCAAATTCTCAACCTAAATACTTGATTTTTATCTCACATAATGTGCTTCAAGGCAGAGTGATCTTTATTCTGGTCTTGGACTACAGCTTCTTTCAGAGTTCTTTGTTTCCAGGTTTCTTCATGTGTATCCTCTTAGGGTGGGCAAAAGCCAGCTGAAGACAGAGACTGATTGCTTTCCATTCCTTAATGGTTTTTTCCCCAGGGCAGAAACCTTTTGTTTAGCACTCCCTATCCCCATGGAAAATACCAGGTTCAAGATGGTTTCGAGGACCAACCACAGTTTGGGCTTAGAGGACAAACGACCATTCACAGGTTGTTGGTTTGAGTATTGAGACATTAAGTTCCTAAAGTATCACTAATGGCCCTCATTATCACATTTCTCATTTAAATCAGATTCACACTTCATATATCTAACTTCACATATGATGATACATGTAGAAAAATAGGATATACTGATTCAGCAGATTGTAACTAATTGATATTACCCCACTGGTCAGTGAGGAGGGAGAAACAGTAACAGGAAACTTGGAAATGGCAGAGATGCTTAATGACTTCTTTGTTTCGGTCTTCACCGAGAAGTCTGAAGGAATGCCTAACATAGTGAATGCTAGTGGGAAGGGGGTAGGTTTAGAAGATAAAATAAAAAAAGAACAAGTTAAAAATCACCTAGAAAAGTTAGATGCCTGCAAGTCACCAGGGCCTGATGAAATGCATCCTAGAATACTCAAGGAACTGATAGAGGAGGTATCTGAGCCTCTAGCTATCATCTTTGGAAAATCATGGGAGACAGGAGAGATTCCAGAAGACTGGAAAAGGGCAAATATAGTGCCCATTTATAAAAAGGAAAATAAGAACAACCCAGGAAACTGCAGACCAATTAGTTTAACTTCTGTGCCAGGGAAGATAATGGAGCAAGTAATTAAGGAAATCATCTGTAAACACTTGGAAGGTGGCAAGGTGATAGGGAACAGCCAGCATGGATTGTAAAGAACAAATCGTCTCAAACCAATCTGATAGCTTTCTTTGATAGGATAACGAGTCTTGTGGATAAGGGAGAAGCAGTGGACATGGTATACCTAGACTTTAGTAAGGCATTTCACATGGTCTCGCATGATATTCTTATCAATAAACTAGGCAAATACATCTTAGATGGGCTACTATAAGGTGGGTGCATAACTGGCTGGATAACCGTACTCAGAGAGTAGTTATTAATGGTTCACAATCCTGCTGGAAAGGCATAACAAGTGGGGTTCCGCAGGGGTCTGTTTTGGGATTGGCTCTCTTCAATATCTTCATCAACGATTTAGATATTGGCATAGAAAGTACGCTTATTAAGTTTGCAGATGATACCAAGCTGGGAGGGGTTGCGACTAATCTGGAGGATAGGGTCATAATTCAAAATGATCTGGACAAATTGGAGAAATGGCCTGAGGTAAACAGGATGAAGTTTACTGAAGACAAATGCAAAGTGCTCCACTTAGGAAGGAACAATCCGTTTCACACATACAGAATGGGAAGCGACTGTCTAGGAAGGAGTATGGCAGAAAGGGATCTAGGGGTTATAGTGGACCACAAGCTGAATATGAGTCAGCAGTGTGATGCTGTTGCAAAAAAAGCAGACATGATTCTGGGATGCATTAACAGGTGTGTTGTGAGCAAGACACAAGAAATCATTCTTCCGCTCTACTCTGCACTGGTTAGGCCTCAGTTGGAGTATTGTGTCCAATTCTGGGCACCAGATTTCAAGAAAGATGTGGAGAAATTGGAGAGGGTCCAGAGAAGAGCAACAAGAATGATTAAAGGTCTAGAGAACATGACCTATGAAGGAAGGCTGAAAGAATTGGGTTTGTTTAGTTTAGAAAAGAGAAGACTGAGGGGGGACATGATAGCAGTTTTCAGATATCTAAAAGGGTGTCATAAGGAGGAGGGAGAAAACTTGTTCATCTTGGCCTCTGAGGATAGAACAAGAAGCAGTGGGCTTAAACTGCAGCAAGGGAGGTTTAGGTTCAACATTAGGAAAAAGTTCCTAACTGTCAGGGTAGTCAAACACTGGAATAAATTGCCCAGGGAGGTTGTGGAATCTCCATCTCTGGAGATATTTAAGAGTAGGTTAGATAAATGTCTATCAGGGATGGTCTAGACAATATTTGGTCCTGCCATGAGGGCAGGGGACTGGACTCGATGACCTCTCAAGGTCCCTTCCAGTCCTAGTATTCTATGATATGTTATATGATGCGTTTTGCACAAAGAGCCTTTGAATAATGCATATTCATAAGCCAGTTTTCATAAAGCATGGGGGGCTGTGATACCTCTCTCCAGGGTGGCTCCAATATAGTTATCTCCCTGAGGGTTTCTTCATAGACCCTTGATGTGATTGGGCATGCTCTCCAAGTGGGATGCCTCTCAAGCAACATGAAAAGGGAATATAGCCACGCTTCTCTTTTTATTTTTCTTGCCTGCCTCTAACTTTTTCTAATCTAATTTAATCAAATCATGTATTTTATGTGTTACATTCTGGGTAGCCAAGAACCCATTATGTTTAATGTAGTTAATGTTGTTTGCTTTTCTGTGGAAGCTGTCCTCTGGGAACAGGATACATGGGAGTGGGCTTTATAGAACGTTTAGCTTTTTGATTGATGGTTTTCTGCTGCCTAAATCTCTCCAAGCAAAAAGGGCAACCCAGATGCTTTAAGCTGTTAGTTAGATTGTCTTGTAGGAAATAAATACATGGATAAGCAAAATTTTCACTCTGCCATCCTCTGCAAATCAGTCAGTCAGTAAGAAGGAAGTGGTCTGACTAATTATTCCTTTGCTGTTAATTTCTTTACTGCAGGCATACTAATTTTTTCTCGGACACAAAATCCTTAGTGATGTTAATCAAAGGTTGTGTTGGTGCTTTTCAGTACTTTGGAGAAAAGCCATGTTTATCTGAAATATTTAAGCTTGGGGAAATTGTTTTTGCAACTAAGAGAGCAGCCAAGTTATTTAAATTTTGCACTCTTTTAAAAAAAATTCTTTGTTTTTAATACAAACAAATCCTCACGCTTGGTGAATGTACAATTTTGAATGATTTTTCCTTACTAGATTAAACACCATTTACTTTTGAAATAATGTACTTTATTATTTGTACTGATAGAAGAACACAGCAGAGTGTTCCAGAGAAACAAAATTCACCTAACTAGTTTCATCTGCCTGAAGCATAATGGTGACACATCCATAGGGGTCTGCGTTTTACTTTCATAGTATAATACAAGCTGGGGCAATGTCTGTAAAGTTCTGTATATTTATTTTCGCATTATGATATATAATTGTTGTGGCCACAGAATTGCCAGCTTGCCTTTTCATATCCTATTCCACTATAATGTGGGTTTTGAACCTGGAAGTTATAAACAAGGGTTCATGATCACTTCCCTATCTTCCTAGTTAGATAGGAGGGAGCTCCCATAACTTTTGTGAGTTGTAACATGGGGTCACAGTACAGATATGGAAAAGAGAGAGAGGCCCTTGTACTGTGAATTTTTATGGTCTTAGTTTGAACTCTTGTGCCCTTGTTTTGTTGTGATTTTTTAATGTACAATTTTAAATACTTGTGGTTATATGTCCAACTATGACTACTGGCATATGGAGCATCTCTTGAGGGTTCTGTTCTTGACTCTAGCTCTTTATGTATTTTCAAAATATTCTGCCATTATTTAAAGGTTTTGAGATAAGATTTCATTGTTATGCAGATGATTTGTATTTTATGTCTGATTCTGGTATCAAGCTTGCTCTTGCTTTTTAAGTTGATCTGCTGAAATGTAGTATTTGAAAGTAACAGATGGTCATTGTCTTTAATATAATTCAGATTACTGTGCTATTAATTTGGTCTGAAGCACTAGAGTAAAGTAACTTGGGCCTGATTTTTTAGAAAACTTTTCTATTTTAGACAGCTCTTTACTCTATCCATCTCAGATTTTGTTTTGAATTTTTAATAACAAAGCCTGGATAGAACATTTGTTTTCTTTAAATGGCAGAAAAACTTGTTTACGCTTTAAATAGAGGCACCCTGACTGTTTTTATTTATGAAGTACTGTGTGCTCTCTTGCTCAACAAAGGTTACTTTTACATTTCTAATGGGCATGTCTGCAAGGGTTACACAATTGTGTCTGAGTCTCTTGGGGTACGTCTACACTGCTACGCTATTTCAGGATATTTCCAGTATCCCAAAATAGCTATTCTGCATCTTGACAGCACGCCTGTTATTTTGAAATATTTTTTTAAATAATGGGCGTGCTGTTCTGACATTCCTGTAAACCTCATTCCATGAGGATTAAGGGACATTTTGGAATAGAAGTTTATTTCAAAATTTGGCGCTGTATAGACAGCGCCAAATTACAAAATAAGCTATTTCGAAATTAACTCAAAATAAGCTACGCAATTTGCGTATCTCAAATTGTGTGGCTTGTTTTGAGATACATGTCTACACTGCACCTCTCTTTGCTCTCTGCCTCAGTCCGGAGTGGCTGAAGTAAGTCCTTGATGCGAGGAGAGAAAGCTCGTAATTTTGGTGATTGTCACTAAGTGAGGTTGGGTATATTTGCATCACACAGATAGTGTTTTAAAAATTAACTTTTTCCTTCACTCACAACATTGTTTATTCTGCTGATATATCTTGGTTTCTCTTTTTCTCCAACTTTTTGAGGGCCTCTTGCTTGGTGTAAGTTTTCCGGATTTCCTACATCTAATTAAAGATTTCTCCTCTTTCATCTCCCCTTTCCTTTGAGTCATGAATTTCTGGTGTAGCTTCTGTGTTTGTCATGATGAACTTGGTGATGCATCACCAAGAGGCTTATGAAATACCAGTCCTCCTCTCACCTGTTTCCATTAAGATATGTTTGAATAGAATAGGTCTATTGCAATCTCCTGGTCCAAAAATGAGGGTTCCTGCTAAATCTATTGTGGAAGGAGGCCATTTGATGATTTTTGCACACTTTAAACTAGAGATGTGAACGTGTAACTGTGTATATGCTTAACCCATGAGCCCAGGCTCATCGGATAATGTTCACGGTTACACTCAGGCTCCCAGTATGTGCGGGGAGCCACCTTAATAATCAGCTCCCAGCGTACACCAGCTCCTGGGGAGCTGGCTGCCACCCTGTATATTAGAAGCAGCAGCATGGAGTGGAAGTCAAGAGCTGGTATGCGCAGGTAGCCAACTTAAAAGCCAGCTCCCTGCGTGCACTGGCTCCCTGGGGTGGCAGCAGAAGTCAATATGCACACGTGCACCAGCTCCTGGGGAGCCAACTTCCACCCCTCATGTAACCATGTTAATTACACTCATTTTAACATCCGTACTTTGAACAAACAGGTCTAGAAAAATATTTGTGTTTTGTTTTTGGTGGGAGGTTTTTGGGGGATAGTTAGTGCCCAGTTTAATAGGGTTCCTTTCTGGTACCTTTTAAGCTACTTTCATGTAGATTGTACCTTCTCCTTCCTGTGCATCTTTCCTTTAGTTGACAGGCTCAGTATAGTTGGATCCTATCAGTATAAACAAGCAGATCACAGAACATAAAGTTACAATGATATTCCATTGATCCAATTATTCCAGAGATTATAAGAAAACATACAGTAGGTGTCCTTGCAGGAGCCCTCTGTTTAAAGGAGATGCTCTCATTAAACCATGTAGCTCTTTGTTACTATGGAAACATAGCACACCACAAATATGAAATGCACATTTTAGTAGTGTTTACTCTTGCATGATATGCATTCAGATTTAGGTGAGGCTTCATTTGTTAGCCAGCAAAACTGCCTTCCTGCTGAAGTGTATGGAAGTGCTTTTTTAAAAGATGTGATTTATTTAAAACCCCTAAGCCTGAATTCCTGAAGCATAAAAATAAAAGCGCTGTTTGCAGTGTGTTCCTGAAATTCTGTGAGGTTGATGCACTGTCCAATTGCACAGTTTTAATTTTATATAGTATAATTGTTATATGCACATTGTTTTTATGGAATGTAGATACTTAGCATGGGGGTGGAAGACAGTGTACATTGATGACAGTAGTTTGAGCCAAATGTTGTTTGGTTCTGGTATAATGTTGACCAAACCAAAACTTAGCATTGCGATGCAATTTTATTTGCTTGAATACAAAAGGTCTGCGTATTTTTGTGAACTTAATATTTTGATATTCCTGCACGATAGGGCTGAACATCAATCTGAAAATTTGCTATTATTGATACCTTAACAGAAATCTTCTAGGTCACAGCATCTCTAGCAATGTTATTGATTTTGACTTGCTAACCTGCTGCCTGTGGCTTCATAGCATTTTAATAGTTTATATCCTACAAAAACTTGACAGTTGTCAAGCTGCTGGTGTGCTGAGGCTAACAGTCTATCATGCTGACCAGTATTGTCTCATTGTTTCCTTGTAGTGCCCAGTCAGCTTATCTATAGCTGTTAGTTTTATCTTATACTTACATTTGGGTACAGGAACTGTCTTTTTCTTTTATATTTGTACCACACTTTGCACAGTAGGATCCTGGTGCTCCAGTGCTTGTAAGTAGTAGTAGTAATAATAATAAATACACAAAGTTAGAATTGAGATAAAACTTTTAGTATTTTCCGAGTCAAATCTTACAGGATTACTTTAAAATGACATTAAAATCTGAATTCCTGCTCATGAATATCGCAGCACCCCAAATATCTGAATCATTAACATATGTTATAAAGCCATCAGAGTGTTGTTTCTAGTTTTGCTTCATTTACATAAGTATTTCTACTACACAGTTTCAATAATCAAAACAAACTGTGCCTGCTAAAGCAGGTGACAGCCTCTGGGAATTGACATGCAACACTGCTATTGTTCTAGAGCACCAGATGTTTGTCATGAAAAATATGATGAGATTAAATATGGAAGAGTTTCTGCTGTATCTAATTATCTAGTCATACTATTGCTTACTTGAAACTGTTATCTCAGTCACCAAATTAGATACTGTATTTACTGCTAAGCATGATACTGGACCAAACATTGCACTAGGAACCAGGTATGACTGACATTGCAATCCCACCACCCCCACCGACAGAGGGGGAGGGCGTAAAGAGGGCAATTGTCATGGGGCCTAGCGTTTCCAAAGGACCTGAAGCACCCAGCTACTGCTACCGCAGGATCAGCAGCACCAGAGCCCAATCACCACTGGAGAGCCGTGCGGTATGCTTCAGGATGCTCTCAGGGCTGGCAGGGGCAGGGACTGGAGACCTGCATGGTGCACTCTGGGTGGTGCTGAGGGCTAGCTTGCTACCGCCAGCCCCACCCCTTCCAGGAGCATAGAGCTGAGCACCCTCCACCTTGCCCAGGGGCCCCGCAAGTCTGTTGGCTCCTCTGAATCCAATGCAGTATATGTGTCGACGATATTGTTTTCGGTTTATAAATGGTTTGTGTGTCACTGTGGACCAGGTATTATAAGCAATTCTGGGGGAAGAATTACTGCAGCGTCTCTAGAAACCAAAAACAATGGCAGGTGATTAAGATGAATCATTTGGGGAGGCATATAACTCTAGAGGGATGTAAAATCCCATTTATTTGGTTAACCGATTAAATGTGGGGAAGGGTTGTAGCCCCCCTGCCATGGACAAGGGCTGCTTTGGACAGCCCAGCTCCTGGAGCAGCCCCGGCCTGCACAGGGTCTGTGGGGAGCTGCTCCAGTCCCTATCATTTAACCTGAACTGGTAAGCCTTACCCATTTAAGGGGGAGGCTTACTGGTTAACCATTCACATCCATACTCCAGCGAGGTCCCCCCACTCAGGAGGCTCACATATACTGGTTCAAAGTGGTTTCCAGACACCAACAGACCAAGAGATCAAGGGCTTTTGATTTAAAAAGGCTGTTTTTAAACTGACTTGGGGCCTCCTTTGTGATCCAGCAAATGAACAGGGTCTCCTGTCCAAAGGGGGGCCCCAGCTCTTGCAGAAAGAATGGAAAGACTTTGGCTAACTGTGGTCCTGGCCCATAAGACTAATGGTGATCTCTGGTAAGCTTTTAGTGCGCTTTAATATTTTTAATGTTTTCTTTCTTATTTTACCATAAGAATAAAGGTGCTTGCCTAGAAAGAGCTGTGCAGTAACTTGGAACTGCTGGCAGTACACAGTTCACAGCCCTTGAAGAGAAAGCAAAGCACACGTGCTAGTCTTTCAGCAGACTGGCTTACTGGTGGGATCATAGTGTAAGGCAGGAGCTATGCAGCTTGTAAAACCACCAATCAAAAGACAAGAGTGCCTGCACAGAGACAGGTGATGGCTGGAGACCTGAGTGGACATTTCTGGAGTACACCCATTGAACAGTGAAATACAGGTGTGGTTACCCTGAAACTATGAAACCATATTTGTAATTTTTTATTTTGTCTCTGCAGTGGTTTGGGGCAAGTAATTTAACCTCTCCTTGTTTCCTCATCTACATGATACAGGGGTGGTGCTTACCTTTGCCATTTGAATGATACTAGGATTAGTTTATATTTGTGTAAAGGTTTGAAAATGTAAAAAATATGTAATTTTGAAGAATAAGTATATTATTATTTAACAGCTACCTTTATGTACTCAGCTGGTAGGGTGATGGGTGAAGGTACAATAACCAGAACAGAAGAAAATTCAGAAATCTTTAAAGTACCTTTTCACTCTAATAACTATATTGTCTTTAGTCAACTTATCCTGTGACCCAGCATGTTGATAAATGAAGGATTGTGATTTGTTTATCTAGTTATTTAGGGCTATCTGTTGGACTGCATTAGAGCGGCTTTGCATCAGCCTGTCTGAACAGATTTTGCCTATTTGGCTGCAGTAATTAGTCACTTGTGGATGATGTATAGCCTCCACACTAACTCCTACAACTTCCCTACCCAGAGCTGCTGGGGAAAGAGAGTATGGTTTGGGCATATCTGTGCCTCTGCAAGTAAAGTAGCTCCTTAGGGTTGTTGGCAGCCAGCCCAAATTTAGAAGTGCTTTGGGGCTGGGGGAATAAGACAGCATAAAACGGCCCTGGAATAGGGCGGGGATTATTTTTCCAGTATCAGTTTGGTTTCATAATTTTAAATTGGATATTGACTGGGTTTATATACATTATATTTAATGAGAAAATGTCCATTCCAAAATAAATTGATATATAGATTAGTTACAGAACAATGGAATCTGGGTCATTTTAGTCTTGGAGAGAAGCTAACGCTATGCAGGAAGGCCACAGAGTACAGCAAAGGAGCAAAAGTGGCAATCATTGAGAGGTTTCTCATTTTGTCTTTCTTTTCATTGAAAGACAAGATGCAGACGGAGTAGCGCATGCAACTGTAATGTAAAACTGTGTGAAACTTTTAAGAGGAATTCGAAATGTAAAACAGTTATTTTTTTTTAATTGCATATTGGGACCATGGAAAAACTATTGTACAGTTTTAAAAATGATAAATAATGATTAAAATTGAATCCTCCAATAATTTCTTAATGTTAGATTTTCAACATGTCTAGTTCAAATTCATTCATTCATTCATTGATAAATACATAGTCGTCTTTAAACTGTGAGGTAAGTGAAGGGGACAGTAAGCTAGTGTGAGGGAGGATGTAATTATTGCTGTGAGCCTTGTTCGTGGCATGTTTTTTTACAGTATTGTTCCAGGAAAAAAGGTGAAAATCATAGTATTTTAATCTATGCAAAAAAATAAAAGTTTCAAGCACTGCAGGAATTTTCACTGAGAATTGGTTATGTCAGTCAATCAGAACCAAAAGATCCATAAAGAACACCACTTTTAGACAACTTTTTTTTTTTTTGCACAGTTGGATATCCAGATACAGACTATTGACAAAAGGACAAGGCATTTTATTATGGGGAAAAGGGCATTGTCTCCGTTATTCTACTGTTTTATCCCAGAAGACTTATTTTCGGGTGAATTTTATGTGTTAAAAGACAAAGTCAGAAAACTTTTGCTTCCCCCTCAGCTTTTTTTCACCTGTTTGCAATTTTCTTTACCTGTTACTGTAATTCTATGAGACATCTTAGCAGTTATACATAGTCATTCTGGTTATAAGATATTGAATACTGTATTGGCTTTCACTAGCCATGGAGGGAATGGATCCTTTCAAGACTGGGAAACTGATCTCTTTTGGAACCTCCAATTTCAAAGGAACATAACACTTAAGAAAGCAAGAAGGATCTGCTACCTCCTCTGACTCAGCTTCCATGAGATCAGAGATAATGTACTGTTATTTATTAGATTACTCCTATCTGCAGAACTCATTGCAACAGAAAATAAAACTAGTTGAAGGCTGTGCCACTAAGACAGAATTGCTTCCTCACCCAGCACGCTGGGCCCACAGGCCGAATGTGGCCAGCGAGGCTTAGGGTCCCCTCCCCCCGCAGCAGTGTGTGCTGACACTGGTGCTCCAGACATGCAGGGAGCTCCCTGCTGCAGGAGGGAAGTCGTAAACCTCGCAGGCCCGATCAAGGCAAGCCTGGGTTGCATTCAGCCCATGGGCTCTGCCTGGTGGGGAGAGGAAGCAGCTCTGCCACTCTAAACTCCTTAAGAATTTTCCACTCACCATCACCATCCTTGTCAGATGGGTAGTTAAGGTATCACTACTGCTATATTCTTATTATTAGAGCATAGCATTACTATGGTACAGGTCAGCTCGTTTAAAACTTTTATTTCATTTGATTCTATGCTTTCTTTTACATATAGTGAAACTCCTTGCCAGAGGATGTGGTGAAGGCTAGGACTTTAACAGGGTTAAAAAAAAAAAGAGTTCGATAGATTCATGGAGGCTAGGTCCATCAATGGCTATTAGCCAGGATGGGTAGGAATGGTGTCTGTAGCCTCTGTTTCTCTGGAGGTGGGTGACAGGAGAGGGATCATGTGAGGATTACCTGTTGTGATACCTCCCTCTGGGGCATCTGGTATTGGCCACTGTCAGCAAACAGGATACTAGGCTAGATGAACTGTTGGTCTGACCCAGTTTGGCCGTTCTTAAGTTCTTATGTTCCCTTTCCAACACCAACCTGTTCTGTCCTTCCGATATACTTTGAACTCTGGTATTACTGTGTCCCATTGATTATCCTCATTCCACCACATTTCTGTGATGCCTATTATGTCAGTATTGCTCAATGAGGCACTATAGGTTATTCTTCTGATCCTTCAGACTTCTAGCATTTGTACATGAGCACTTGAAAAATGTGTCACTTTTTAGCTATCTGACATTACATGATGTAGTTGAATGGGACTTTTTTTCATTTCACTGTTTTGTAAATTCCCAAATAATTCTTTAGAAAGTGATCCTACTTTTCTAAAGCGTTTATGTGTTTGACTGATTTGGTGTATAGAGTAGAGATGTAAAATCCCATTTAATTAGTTAAACATGATAATCAATCGGCTAACTGATTAAAGAGGGGGGGGTGGGCCTCGCGGGGCTGAAGCAGCTTCTACCCATGGCAGACAGGGAGCTGCTCCAGCCCCCACCGTTTAATTGGAACTGGTTATCCGTTCACATCCCTAGAATAGGGATGTTAAGTAGCAGTTAATTAGCTCATTGAGTAGGTGATGGAATTTCCATTGACTACTTAATTAGTCGATAAGGAGGAGCGCTTGCTACCCCCGCTGCGGCTCTGGAGTTTAAATGTAGTAGGAGCCAGGTGTGCAGACGGCTCTTAGCACATTTAAACTGCAGAGCCACAACAGGGTTAGCTCCTGGAGGTGGCACGAACTGGGACTAAGCAGTCCTGGCTCGTGCTGGCTCCGGGACGGTGGTTCTGCTCCCCCTGTCCCCTCCTCCCCCACCATTGAGACAGTGCTGGGGGGAAATGGCTTTTAAGGGGTGGGAGAGAGCGTGTAGTCGAGTAGTAATTCAGCTATCTGATAGCCTAAGCTTATCAGGTAGTTGACTACTTGAGTAGTCACTTATATCCCTAGTAGAGAGAAGTCATTAAGAAAGTTCCACTCTTTCTATATAATTGTATTGACCAGTGTTGACATAAAGTATAGAGGAGGGTTCTAGACACAAGACTCCTTGTCAAATTTTTGTCAAATTTCTTGTGAAATATATTTGACTAGTTTCCATGTCATCTACTTCTACATTCACTGACACTGGTAACAAAGAGCTGCTATCCTGTTTTCTCATGAGATCCTTTGCAGAAGGTGCACATTATCTACTACAAGATAGGGCAATGAGCAGCATCCGTTTCCACAGCAGTATAGAATCCTGGATTACAAATTACTATTTAATCCTTTTTGCGTCAAAGACTATCGTAATCCTTGCAAAATATGCCCAAAGTCTTCTGTTTGGCTGTGTGAGGTTGGAATGTTCAGTCTAGCAAAATGGGGGAAATCATTTTTGCAATGCAGGAAAATTTCAAATAACTAAACAGCTTTTTAGAGAAATAAAAAGCCCGAAGTACATTAAATTTGTTTTCTAATTTGGAGTGGCAAAGCTGCTTGGAGGCAGAAGTGGTTATTATTTAGTTTTTTGTTGAGAGAGTAAATTTAGAATAAGAATTGATGAGGCGCCCAGTCAGTGTTTGCACGAACTTTAGGTCTGCTGTAGAACCGAAACATCTGTGATAGGATATCTTAGATGCCTAGTTGCCTGGCCATGTATATCTCGTTAATTATTAATAAAGTTACCATGCTTAGGGTTTGGAAAATAAATCCCATAATAAGCAAGGGTAAACATTGGCTTAGACTGACATTTAAGTATCCTAGTGAGGTGTAAATTCTTTTGTAAAGTCTACACAGCACTAATTTTGAAATAAATCACTATTCCAAAATGTCCCTTACTCCTCTTGGAATTAGATTTGCAGGGACATCGGAATAGCAAGCTCATTATATTTTGGAATAATGGGCATGCTCAAAAGACACAAAATAGCGCTGCAGTGTAGGCATAGCCTGTAAGTGGTCTCAGTGCCGCTAGAAAGGACAGTACACCAGGTCCAGAAGGTGTGTGGGCTACATGTGTTTAATTACATTAGATGTAAAAGCAAACATATTGGTTGTCTGGTGTCAATAGTTATGCACAATTTACGATCAGTTTATACCATACTTTTTTCCTGGACTTTCACTATATTTTGAATCAAATGTATAATCATGGGTAGAAAAGTCACCCTCTGTGTGCAGTAATCCGCTAATTAAAATTTATAGGCACAGTGTGGCATGTGCGCAGTTCTTTGGTAATGGGGTGCTGCAGACTGGGTAGCTCTTGAGCATGCTGAAGAAATTTCTTCATGTATTATAGTATACATTTGATTATTTGATCTCATAATCCTTAGTTCACAATGGAGTGTGTGTGTGTGTGTGTGTGTGTGTGTGTGTGTGTGTGTGTGTGTTAGTTGGTAAAACTAATTGTTTTGTTTTAATTTAAAATAGCATAACGTAGTGTCCTTGCTGTTAATCCACAGTCTTCTTGGAGGCAACAGCTATTCAATAAAGCAGCTGTTACATAGCAATAAAATGTTTCTATTTTAAAACAAAATTAATGTTATGGATTTGTTTCATTTAATCCTTTTATGATGGGTACCTGGAAGGAAAAATAAACGTATATCTGTTAATCTAATTGGATCATTTTTAATATATTTTGATAATTTGACACCGTTTAAACCAGTGTTCCTTAACCTCTGTTCGGAGGCACACCGGTGTTCCGTGAGCCTGTCGGAGGTGTACCATGACCTCTTCTTCCCCCCCCCCTTTTTTTTTTCTTGCGAGTTTTTCCTTTTCCCGGCAGCTGATGGAAGCTCAGTCGGGACACATGGCAATTAAAGGGGCCACGACCGCATTTCCCTCTGCCTTTTTTTTTTTCCCCTCAACAAAAAAACCCTTGGTGTTCCGCATTAAAAAAAAATATATTGTTTGGTGTTCTGCGGTCTTAAAAAGTTTAAGAAACACTGGTTTAAACTGTTCTAATCAATGTTCTCATACTGCTCATTTATAACACAGAATGAGTAACTTTACTTTTCTTGTATGTTGCAGAAAAATGACCTTTCATTAAAGACCACAAGAATAAGTCACCTGTAAAAGAATCAAGACTACACAAGCAAGTCTAACCGATAAAGAAACAAAACCTGCACCATATGTTTGTACAATGGGTACTACAAATTGTGAGATGGTTTCAGTAGAGCAGACTTCCTCCTTGAACCCTCTGTGTTTTGAATGTGGCCAGCAACATTGGACAAGGGAGAATCACTTGTACAACTATCAGAATGAAGTAGATGATGATTTGGTCTGCCATATTTGCCTTCAGCCTTTGTTGCAGCCATTAGACACCCCTTGTGGACACACATTCTGCTACAAGTGCCTAAGAAACTTTTTGCAGGAGAAGGATTTCTGTCCATTGGATCGTAAAAGGCTCCATTTTAAACTCTGCAAAAAATCAAGTATTCTCGTACATAAACTGTTAGACAAATTATTTGTTTTATGTCCTTTTTCTTCAGTATGTCAGGAGGTAATGCAACGATGTGAGCTGGAAGCACATCTCAAAAACAGGTGAGCAATGGAGAGACTGTATAGTACAGCTTTTTGCATTGTTAGGATAGTCTTAGTAGTGGTGTAAATTGTGTGGTCTTATAGGGTAAAACTTTGTCAAATATTCAGTATAGAAGATGTTTATTGACAAATCTGTTCCAGGAACCGGTCTGTTGCTCTTTGCCTAGCTGTGTTTGTTTTGGTTTTGGTTTTGGTTTTGGTGGTTTTGTTGCTGTTTTTTGTTTTGAGAGAGAGCATATTCATTTATAAAAGGTTTAATTTTTCTGTATGTTTCATCCTGTGAGTATTGGCGAACTGTCAACTCCCAAGGAGTCTAGCAGAAATTTAAAAAAAACTTAGCACTTTGCAGGATTGGGCCACTTATCAGCAGGCATGGTGGGTTGTACTGTAGCCTGGAAAGCATAAAATGTGGAATATCCTCATTTTTTTTCTGTGGTCTATTTCCAGACCTGAAAGAAACTGAGCTGCTATGCATTGTACTATGATGTAGTTAGAAAGTTGTAAGATGAGTAAAAATGGCTGCTATAGAGCACCTAAAATGGATTATTTCTGAGAGCCTTGTGGCCCAGATAGGATGGAGGTGAAAACCTTAAAACTCCACCAGACTGCCTGAATGTATACTGTAGTTGCTACCATGGTGAAGTGATGGCCTCTTTGAAATTTCTTTGCAAGATATTACTCAAATGTTTGGGCATTTTGCTACACAAATTACATTAAATGTGGTAATTTTATATTTCTTTCCTCTCTCACTCTTCAGTATCTTGAAGTATTGAAAGGAGACTAAGATTAAGGGAAAAAGGAACACAAGCAACCAAACTAGAGAAGATAAAGTTATGTAACTTGACCCCTTCCCCAGTATCTGCTATATGCACAGTTGAGGACAGTACTAGCTAGTAACACCATGTTGTGTAATCTAGGTGGTATTTCACATGTAAATATAAACTATCATTTTTTGTAAATAAGAATGGTAACATTCTTTGTTTCACTGAGTGGCATTTTATTGTTTTTGTTTTTTAAACAATATTTCAGGGTATTTTCAGTAAATATTTAGAGAAGGTTATTATTATTCTTATGGAGTAATGGAGCCAAACAGAATCAAATTTGGGTCCTGGACAAAAATACAGGCATCCTCTCGCATTTAGTATGAAAACTGAAGTTTGACGGTTATAGCCATTCAGTATGTTCAAAAGCTATGTGAATATGTAAATCCTTGTAAGTGTCACATTTAAAATGTTTGAGGTCTTAAAATAGGAGAGGAATATAGTCAAGCATTAAATCAAGAGTGGGGGGTGATGGATAGGGTAGGGTCACATCTAAAATTCATTATCGGGGCGGGGGGAGGAGTTCATTTCTAGAGTAGAACAGCTTTGGTCCAGCACAATGCAGTTTTGGTTCATATGAAGATGTAGCTCCTATATTAGGGTTTTAAAATTATTATTTTATTTAAACCAAGTTTCAACTTGCAATCCAGTATTGAAAAGTATAGCCACTTCAGAAGGTACGAGGACACTTCCTTATATCACCGAACACTTAGAACTTCCTTTAAAAGGAATTTTTGTGGAAAGTTAAATTTAGACCTTTTATAAAAGCCTCTTTTGCCAGAGAATCATTTTAGTTGCTCAGTAGTTGGAAACAAGCATATTTAATGTGTAAATTCATATATGACTATAGCAAGATTTACAGAAAAAGTTATTGCAAAAAATGCAAAATGTACCATTCAAAAGTAAGGAAAATCCGAAGGATGCTCCATTGGCTTTGACCACTGGAGTTTGACAGTTCCTTGCTTCACACCTATTCTCACTTTGGTACCCATCAACAAGATGCTCTGGTGAAAGCCTAGCTCATTGCCATGCTTGACTGCTGGGAAGGGAGAAATTGCTGAGATTCACGTCAGGATGCTATCCCTGGACCCTGTTTGGGGGAATCTCATCTTTCATATCTGCCTCTAGCTACTAAGTGTCTGCATTTGAAGCTTTGCCTGCCTTCCAAATGTTCATCCGTTATGGAAGGGTTCATCCATTTCCCACTCCTACCCCTTCTGGCTATTGAGGGGTTCCTTATTGCTGCTCTTACCTCTCCTCCAGCTCCCAAGCTTGCACAAGAAAGGGTGGAGGGAAGATAGATCCCCTCAATTGCAAATCCTCCTTCCTAAGGCTTTTTTTGAGTCCTCCCCACCACACACTCAAAACAAATAGATACCCCCCAACACATAGGCTTGCTGCTGACCTGCTGCTTGTAGTCCTGGTAGGTCTTATACACATGGCATCCTGATCTATGGAAAATCTATTTTAGATCATTTTGAAGATTTTTAAAATGCTAATACCACCTCTTCTATTATTCACAAGTAAGATAGAATAATATGAAAACTAGTGCCAGTAAAATGCATTTTATATTCTGAAGTTCTAATCATGTAGCTCATTGTGTGAAGATAGATCCATTTTCTTCTCATTCACAGAGACCCACTGACTTCAGCAGAGCTCTGTGTGGGCACAGTAGGACTCCCATATACAGCAAATTGCAAAGATTGGGGCCCCAAAATAGCTTCATTCTAAAATATTTAGAATAAACAAAGTCAAGGGTGTGGCATGGTCTGGAATTTGTATTGGTCACTTGTTTGGGATGGCCTGTGTAACGTGCAGGTGGCTTCACTATTTGAATAATGCATATGTAGTTTGCATGATAAATCTTTTTATATAGGTAATAAGAGTTTAGGAATAGCACTCTGAAGCCTGAAGTGTCTGTGCTTGTGTGAAATGATGAAATTAACTACAAGTATGATTAAGAACTCTTTTGTTCAGAATATCACCAGATAGAATCATCACTGGAATTCACGGTCTAGTACCTTCCAATTTTTAATTTTTCATCCATTTGACTTTACTAATTAAACTATGCAGTGTACAGCTGCAGTATCAGCATGACATGTACCAATGCTACACTAAGAGTCCCAGACCATTACCATTGTGTTTTCTAGTAACTCAACCAATCACCACTTTCTACTCTATATCTAATATGCTTACCACTTTTGCATTGGTTGTATATGGGATACCGAACAGTAGTGAATTATTTGGCCCAGGTACTATATCCGACTGCCACTTGCACAAATCCACACAACTTTCCTAGATGAACACACACAAATCAGCATAATCACCCCTACAGAAATACCTCCAGCACACACAATTACCCCAGAAATAACTCTGAGGCCTACACTGTCGGTTGAAACGTTGTGAAGTGATGGACACTGCTAGAAATGTGGCTGAGAACTCTTTTTATTTGGACTATCACCAGGTTCAATCATCATTATGACTTATAGTCTGTTACCATCCAATTTTTAAGGTCTCAGCCATTTTTTTATATTTTACACGCACAACTTTATGAATTACATCTGTGCAGCAGCATAGACTTTTAGTTAGTCATAAGTAATCAGAATCTATATACTGCAATAGGATAGACAGACATTCTAGGTCTATATAAAAGGTCACATACTAACTTGCACAAGAAAAGGAGAAGGGACGAGAGACCTTTGTAACTCAACCCCTCCTCCTCAAGGATTAGTTAGGCCCTCCTTCCAGCTCCCAAAACAAATAGATGACTTTCGTGCAAGTTTATCCTGTACAGATTAACTCGGCTACCCCCTGAAGCTTTAGTGCAAGGGTTTGTGGATCACTTGTGATTATTAAAGAGTTGGCAATGTCAGAACTAAATAAATGTATTGCCTTTACAAGACAGTTAACATTACTGGTAACAAGACTGCCTGACCAGTAACACTTTTGGGGGTTGTGGCATTTCTTCATCTATGAGGCTCTTCTTACAAGCATTTGTTATCTGTAAATTGGATTAATTATGTTCTAATGGGTTGTCATATAGAGTATTGCATGGAAAGGATTACAGTGAGATCACTGAACATGCTTAACATTTTATCAAACTTTCCTCATTTTAACTTCAGCTTATAATGCTCCTATTTTGGAAATTAATACTAAAACCTAATTTTTTTTAGAAGACTTCAGTCATCTGCCAAATGCATATAGGAAATATGCCCTATGGAAGAACTGGCACCAGATTGTAAAGTGTAGTTTTCACATAAATAGGAACTTTTCAAAAATATTTCTAAACAAAAAAAGTGGTCTTTAACTGTATCAAAATAAAATTCTAGATTACTTCAGCATCCCCAAACTGTGGTCTCTGTAGAGTTCATGAATCATAGAATACTAGAACTGGAAGGGACCTTGAGAGATCATCAAGTCTAGTCCCCTGCCCTCATGGCAGGACCAACCACGTTCTATATCATCCCTGATAGATGTCTGTCTAACCTGCTCTTAAATATCTCCAGTATGGAGATTCCACAACCTCCCTAGGCAATTTAGTCTAGTGTTTAACCATCCTGGCAGTTAGGAAGTTTTCCCTAATGTCCAACCTATACCTCCCTTGCTGTTGTTTAAGCCCACTGCTTCTTGTCCTATCCTCAAAGGCCTTAACAGCTTAACTAAGGGCTCATTCAAGCAGTTATAAAGAAGAGCCCATAGAATCCCAAGTGGGGGAAACAGAAGAATGTGCATTTCCAACCTAACCCCTAGGTCAGAAAGCAAAAGGAGCTGGAAAATGAAAGGATTTATACTAATTAAAAGAAAACTTAAGGACTGTGCATTTCTTACTCCCCTCCCTGAAATTATCTGCTGCTTGCTTTCTTTTTAACCATGCTGAAGAAAGCCCTGGTTCTGGCTTCCTGTATACTAGCCTAAGGGAGAGAAATGCTCTGTTCAGAAAACATACATAAACACAAATGATAGCAAGATATAGTATTTTTCTTCCCTTCCAACCCTCACTTTATTTGTTATTTTTTAGGTACAGCTTCAGCCATGCTTTTATGGAGCGGACTCAGAAGCCAGTTTTAAATTAAGCAATAAAAATGGATATGTTAGTTTTTCCAGGCATAGATTGGTGTGAGGGGAGGCAAAGCATGGAGGGAAGCTGAGTGGGGGCAGGCAAGGAGGGAAGACTCCGATTCAGATTAAGGGATTGGGTAGCATGGAAATGAGATATCTATTGGAAAAAAGGAAAGGATAAACAATAGGATGCCTGAAAGGGAGCAAGAGACTGGTAGGACATAGACTGGAAGGTGTGCTGATGACTGAGGGAACATGGAAGGGATGGGGGCTTGGGACTAGAAGAGGCGTGGAAGAGGGTTGCAGGAAATTTGGAACTGGGATGTTCAAGCTTTGTGCTGTGTAACATTGCCAATGCTCATCTATATTTGAAAGTAACATGACAGTCTGTCTCTAGGTGTCCCGGAGCGTCCCACCGAAGGGTTGTACTGGAGAAAAGGAAGTCTAGCAAACTGCAGATAGAAGCTGAGAATGAAAATGGGCCTAATGTGATAGATCACCAAGGCACTTTATCTCCAGATACGGAGCATATGGGGACAGGAACAGTGCCAGTGGAGCAGAACTTTACACCAACTACTCTTCCTGCCTGGACAGATGAGCCTGGCCTTGACAACCCTGCCTTTGAAGAGAGCACAGTAACAGACAGTATGTCATGTTCGTCTTTTAATTCTCTGTTCTGTCTAAATCAAACCTAGAAACTTAAAATGATATAATTGTAAGTTTACCTCCTGCAAACAAATAACAAATCCTACATCTCCAACAGCTGTGCTTGTCCTATAGTGTTTCTTATTGGCAAGTTAAACTCCCCAAAGAGTTCTTCGCTTGAAAAATGTTTCACTTGTATGAAAGCCCAATTGAATGGGAAAGATCTATCTGTTGTTTTACTGCAATAGTATCATGTTGCTATCACAGAAATGATCAGGTATTGTAGAGCAGGTTAATGTCTTTATCCCGCTAATGGTCCGATAGCTACAGTGAGGCAATGTGTTTTCTAAAGAATTGGTGAAGTTGGCTTCTAAGATGAGGTTTTTTTCCCCTGGATCAACAGGCTTCCCACCTATGGAATACTGTCCTGTTCGAACAAAAAGGCAACTGAGTAACTCCTGCATCCATCTGCATCGAACTAACAGTAACACCTCTAGCATCTGTGATATTAGAGAGGAAACACTCAGCCTTACCACAGAGGAAGGTGGTTTTTCCCCTTCCTTTTCCTGTTTGTAGCCTGTGTACATGCCATTCATTAACATCCTCCTCTTCCATTGTAGCTGTCTGTGTTTGTGTCTGCCAGTATGCTTGCTTCTTGCCTTGACCTTCTAAATCAGTGACAGCTGTTACTGTTGTGCAGCAAGTTAAGGAAGGAGAATTACATATGGTCACTAACTCCTGGGAGTAGGACTCACAATATTATGTTTCTTTTCTATTATTGCTTTTTATAAACTGAACTGAAAATAAAAACATTTGAAATGGATAATTGAAAAGAAAATGTATGAAAAATAAGATAATTAATTATTTTATAGGTTGGGTCCCAAAGGGTTCAGAATATCTTCCTTTTAAAGTAATACCTAAGTTTTTCCTCTTAGTGCATGGATACTGGTCGCTTATTCTAGATCTTTATCTTTTTGTTAACCAAGGTGTGTCAGCAAATAGTGGAGCTAATCCAATTTGTTTTATTTGTATTATACCATCGTCTTGTGTACTTATATTATCCTACAATAATTTGTAGTGTTGAAAATTTACTGGGTATAACACACATATTTATTTTTCTTTATTTTTTTAACTTGGCAGCAACCCACCAGTCACCTAGCTTGCCTGAAGGAGAGATCACTACAATTGAAATTCACAGGTCCAATCCTTATATAGAATTAGGAATTAGCATAGTGGGTGGCAATGAAACTCCTCTGATCAACATTGTTATTCAAGAGGTTTATCGAGATGGGATCGTTGCCAGAGATGGAAGACTCCTTGCTGGAGACCAAATACTTCAAGTATGGAATCGAATTAAATAGTCTATCTTACTTGCATGCGTTCGGTCATTGCTGTATAGTATGTTGTGAGATGGTGGTAGTTCTGTTGCCAGTCTGTGTTGTGTAAATGTTAGCATTGCAATATTAGTTCAAAAACAAATTATTATTCAGACTGAGCAGAATCTGTTATTCCAGTAGTGATGCCAGTGATTGACATAGTTCATGGGGCTTGGCTTCCTATAATTATTTCTATTCTATAGTCTTTAAAACAGATAAGAGAGTCTCATTGTATTATTTTCTATTTTTAATAGTCTTAGATGTTCCTCCTCTTTTGAATTATAGGCACCCCTTCCAAAGAAAGCAAAGGTTATTTTTGGCTAAGATATTGCCTTCTTCAACTGCATTTGTGAATTATAAGATTGACTTTGCCTTGTTTATTATACTAACTAGGTTGTAATATTGCCTTCCAACCACATCTGCCCTGCTATTCCTTACTACTTCAAATCAATAATTATGTAGAAAAACAAAAATTTTGTAGTGAAGTCCTTCACTAATGTGATTTGAAATAACTTCAACAATAACAAATGATCCTGCAGCACCTTAGAGATGAACAAAAAATGTAGATAGCATCATGAGCTTTCGTGGACATTGAAATAGTTATTAATTTTTCCTATTTAAAATTAAGATAAAATAACTTTTATAATTATATCTTTTACAATTATATAATCTAAAATAATGAAAAAATAGCAGAAGAAAGGATTAAAAGTTTTAACTCTGTTTTATTTCAATTGAGTGGTTTTTAATTTTATTTTCAGCTACCTTAAGTATTACCGTTCATTGGATCTAACATACCATGGTAATTGCTCCCTCATCGCCAGCTTTGGGCTATTCCGCCTGGTACAAACTAGTTGCATTGGTCACTTTAACTTGACTTTAATAGAAATGTCTGATTATCCATGATCTGGAGTTAGTGGATTGATCATATGGTGATTTTTTATATTTATTTATACTTGGAATAGTTGGAAGATCTGTGATTTCATCGATGTGGATATTTATTTATAAAAATTAAAAAATCCATCAGGTAGACATGGTCGGGAAATTTTAGTATCCTTTAAATAAAATTAGCATGGACTTCAGAAAATAAAACCTTCTTTTCCTGATGTTAAAGAAACCCACCCTTTTACTATCACAGAGTATTATGACAGAGGTTGTCAAAAAAATAACCCAAGCTATGTTCGTAACCAGGCAATTGCAGGTGTTGATTGGATGCTACATCCAGTCGTTTGCCCACCCAAATGGAAAAGTATTTTCTTTTTCAAGTGATTTTTAACATTTCAATACTTGATTTAGGGCACAAGGTTTAATACTATTATATAAGTACTAGCAGACTTACCAGGTGTTACATGGGTCCTTCATGGCAGGGCCGTGGCGGGGGGGGGGGGGTGTGCAGGAGGCTGGAGGCCGGAGGGATGTTCTCTTACGCCCCCCAGGCTGCTTCCAGCCACCAGGGGCATGTTCTCTCTTTCCCCCTGTAATGTATCAGGTGGTCTGGGGGCACCACTGAGAGGGTCAAATCAGGATGAATTGCTTAGAACCAGAGCTGCTTACAGCTCAAGACTGGGGGTCCTACTCTATAGGCGCCAAACCAGTCACAAAGAGCACTTCAGCTGCCACTCTGGCCAGCAGGAAGTCTCACAAGCAATCCTAGTAGACACTCCAGCTTTACCTATGCCACAACTAGCATCACACCTTATACAGATGAGACGTTATGAAAACCAAACTCACCAAATCGGAACAGGTTCTACCAGTCTTAAAGGGCCAGCCACACTTCCAGTAGGGATGTTAGATATCGTTTTTTTTTTTTTAGTAATCGAGTAGCCACAACAATTTTTACGTGGTTACTAAAATATTCCTCCCGGAGCGAGGCTGGTAGCCAGTGCGCTCTATAACAGAGGCAGCAGTGCAGGATGGCAGGTAGAGCTGGTCCCCGAGGGGAGCCAATTTTAAGACCGGCTCCCGTCTGCCTCCCCACACCCTTTGCTGTTGCCTCTGATAGAGAGGCAACAGTGCGGGAGTGGGGGAGGAAGGAGGGCAGGCAGTTCCGTGAGATCCATTGCTTGTGGGGAGCAGGATTATTAGTTAATTGTTTAAATGACTGTAGGCTAACATCCCTAATTCCCAGATCAAGTTATACCACAAATCTTACCCAGAAGACCATGCTGTGCCAATCCTTTAGAATCTAAAATCTAAAGGTTTATTAATAAAAGAAACAAAAAGCTGAGAGTAGAATTGTTAAAGAAATCACATTAACTACATCACTTACCAAGTTCTTGATGCAGGCTCTTAGCAGAGATGTAATAAACTGCTATCTTAAAAGTCTCTGGACTATATCCTTTGTCAGGATGGGTCAACAAATCCTTCTGGGTCCTCTGTTCATAGCAAGGATGCTTTGAAGTCAAGAGCAGGATTGAAAACAAAAATGGAGGAACCCCCAAGATCGTTGCATAATCTTGCCCATGTGGAGGGAAATCCATTGTTCTCCTGTGTGATGGATCCTCCCAAACTGGAATTGGTCATATGATCAAGTTACCTGCCCATGTCCTTTTTAGGCAAACAGCCATAGGGTACCTGCTGGTCTGCATGTTCCCAACAGAATTCCTTAGGTGTTTATTGACAACACTTAAGGTCCATTGTCCATGCATCATAGCTATTCACTGAGTAGCCACCCCTCACAACCGGTGGGTGATGCCTGTTGCTGTCTCCCAGACCCAAACATTTAAAATACATGTACAGAGCCAATACTCATGACTTCACATATAAAAATCATACATGCATATAAGTAGCATAAACAGAATCAGCAAAGCATAAGCTTTCATTAGGCACCTCACTTAGCCCACTTTGCACAGAATTTGGGGCACATACACAACAGTGGTGTAACAATGATCTGCATGTTCCTATTAAAATCCAATAATATCACACCTCAAATATGATCTGATATTATTGGCTTCTTCCTGAGAACTGTTAGACCTGGAAAAAATGCTGGAAGTGATCAGAAGGCTTGGAATTTCAGCTAATGCTTTGAAAACATTAATCTTTAACTCTCAGGAATATTAGAATACTGGGTGCTAAAATAGTAAGAATGGGAGGGGAAGAGAGATGATGAATCTGAATAAATTGATTTTCGTGTCACGTGTTACCAAAGTTGTTAATTGTCTGTCTCACCTAGGAAAATGAAAAAAACCATAGAATTTTATACTACTGCTGCCATCTTGAGCAGTTCAGTTTCCACATTCAGAATGACCCAGCACAATTAAGTAAAGGAAACTATTAGACTTAGAAGGAAAAAAGCATAAAGTCAACATTTTTTTCCAGTGTACTTAGATCATTGTAACTCTTCTTGAATTTGGAAGCAAACTACTTACTCTGGTACTAACATAAGACTCAGACTCTCTGATGTCTCAAACATTGAGTAGGTACAAATATTCATTTACATGTTCTTAAAGATCTTGGAAGCTAATGCCAAGATTTCCAGAAATGAGTGCTTAACTTTGCACATTCACATTTTGAAATCCTTGCCCTTAATTTTTACATGTTTGATATTGAACAGCATCAAAAATTTTGGTACTGTAAAGGTTAAATCAGATGATACTTCACTTTAAAATTCTGTAGTTCAGCACCCACCGGTGCTTCAGAAACTTAGGAGGGCTGGTAAAGGTACTTCAGGACTTGTAAACTGTAGAATGCTTCCCATTGCACATTGGAATGGGACTTCTTGAAACTTTTCACAAAAACAAAGCAACAAACAAACAATAAAACAGGGATACAGACTATCCTATGGAGAAGGACACTACCTGGGAGGTGGGAGACCCAGGTTCAAGTCCCTGAGCTAAGACAAACAGAGCAGGGACATGAGGTTGATTTCACCACGTCCCTGGTGAATACCTTGCCCACTGAGCAACTAGTTATTTTTGTGTGAGTCTGTGTCTTTGAATTTTGACCAGGAATTTTGTTCTGGACCTAAGAAACCTCTCCTGATTGAAGTTTCATCAAAACCCATATACTTCTATGAAAAAGTTTGGTTCTGATTATGATTAATTGCAGGGTAAAAATTGCAATACCTTTAAAAAGTTCAATAGTTAAAACATGGACATGTTTGGATGAAATCCTGGTCCCATTTAAGTTAATGGCAAACTCCTATTAATATAAATGGGCTTAGGTTATGCCCTTACAACCTATATTGTTGATAATTTAAAAACCAAATCAAACCCTACAATATATAAACTGCCAGACCTGTTGACTCACTACTTTGATATGCACTGATACAATAGGTGAGATATCTGAGCCATTAGAGATCTTCGAAACTCATGGAAGATGGGAGAGAGTCCAGAAGACTGGAACAGGGCAAATATGGTGCCCATCTATAAAAAGGGAAATAAGGACAACCTTGAGAATTATAGACCAGTCAACTTAATTTCAGCACCTGAAAAAATAATGGAGCAAATAATTAAGCAATTTGCAAATACCTAGAAATAATCTATCAATATAATTTAGAAATGTTCATCTGTCTATCCATCTGAATTCCTCCTAAATGGCAATAGCGAGGATCACCAAATTTGATATGCAGCTTCCTCTTTTCCAGTAGTCAAAAAAAGTTTATTCTACAACATATTGTACAGTAGACCAAATTTTACAGATTTTGTTTTTCAGTGTTCAACCAATCTGGTAATCTGACTAGATGAATGTCTTAGCACTTATCGCAACTGGAGATGATCCACTATTGAAATATTTGGTGGGGTTTTTTTATACAAAACACCTGCAATACCATTCACAGAAACACTACTTTTTGTAAATTTTGTAAGATTATATACTAATCATTAAAATTCCTTTCTTTAAAGAATTTTACAGATTTTAAAGATACTCGTATTAAAAGTGACAGCAATGTGTGTGGCTCTGTAAAGGCATGAGTATAACAAAGAGCTCCTGTCCCAAGGAGCATATAGAGTGAAAGACACAAATACACTGGGAGATAGAGAGGATGGCAGTCATTTAGAATGCAGTGGTGTATTAATTGCAGTAGTGATGGTACAATGTTGTGATTTAACTTTGCAGGCTCAACAGATGAAGTATTGAGAGAATTGACTGGAGGGAGGGAGCACAATGGGATAAGTAGATAATTTCAGGTATAGGTTGCTAGAGGTTTGTAACAAAGTCTCTGAACTTGAGAGAGATTTTATTGATACATCTAGAAACAACTAAACCAAGATGAATATTGTTTTACATCTTGTTTTCCAGGTCAATAACTTTGACATTAGTAATGTGTCCCATAACTATGCTCGAGCTGTTCTTTCCCAACCCTGCACAGTGCTGCACCTCACGGTGCTCCGAGAAAGGCGATTTGGAAGCCGGACACACAACCATGCTGAAAGCACTTCCCTGAGAGAAGACGGCTTTCAGGTGATGCTACATAAACGAGACTCCAATGAACAGCTTGGCATTAAATTGGTGCGCAGAACAGATGAGCCAGGAGTTTTTATTCTTGACCTTTTGGAAGGGGGATTGGCTGCTCAAGACGGCAGACTTTGCAGCAATGACCGGGTGCTCGCAATCAATGGACATGACCTGAAACATGGGACACCGGAACTTGCTGCTCAGATTATCCAGGTAAACCGTATCCTCTGATAGGAGGGGGCTGCCCAGCCCAAGTCCACTTGTCCCCACCCCTGACACGAAGCTGGGGCTGCCAGCACGACTGGGGCCAGGGTCAGAGCTGCAGCTCCATGACACTAGGCCAGGGTCCCACCTGGGGTAGGGCTGCCAGCGTGGCCGGACCAGAGTCCCCCTGCCTCCACCCGGGCATGGGGCTGGGGTTGCCGCTGCGTCTGAGGGCCAAAGCTGCAGCACCATGACATTGGGCCATGGCCCCTCCTGCTCCTGCCTGGGCTGTGGCAGGATTGGGGTTGGGGCTGCCATGTGGCCGGGACAGGATCCCCCTTCCCCACTTGGGGTCCAGGTTGGGGCTGTCAGGGCTGCTGAAAGGGTTGCTTACCTATCCAGTAAGCCTAAACTCTTACTGGGTAATCAGTTAACCAGGTAACTTTTTACATTCCTAATGGTGTGTGTGCTGATTGTATTGTTGTGTGGGGGTACATGTTGATTTATAGGGAAGTTATGCTTGGAGATTTGTGTTAGTTTATGCAGGTGGCTATTGGGTACACAGGTCCGTGCAGTCTTCTTCATGCAGCTAATGAAATTGTTGCGTGCAAATTACTGTGGAGTAATGATGGTTTACTGGTTGAGTTACCTCTCTCATTGCAGTGGTTTAGGACTCTTGGCATGGGATAAATTCATGCCTTACTTGTGTAATTTATGAAGTCAAGATAGCTAAGAACTTAAAATTTGGATGGTAACAGACCATAAAACCCAGTGAAGATACAACCTGCTGATATTCTGAACAAAAGGCGCTCTAATCATGCTAGTAGCTGATTCTGTCACTTCACAGTGACCCTATGTTACTATGAATCATAAAACAGCTGTAGAATGACTTTCCTGAAATCTAATAGATAGTTGTACAGAGCTGTCACATTCAGGATGCAATCCAGACTGATGAAATGTTGTGTGTCTATCTGCCACATAATCCTGAGTGCCTAACAGCTTGTAGGTTACAACCTGAGTATCTATGTACAGCTACAGCTCTGACCCAGCACACTGTCAGCAGCACTAGAGTCACATTCTTACTTTCACCAACCTTGGTTATTCCTTGCAGGGGGGCCCCTGCACACTTCCACTCCCAGACTTTCCCCAAAAATATCTCACTGTCCAACCATTTCCTGAGCCGTTCAGATATCAGAGGTTGCTCTAAGGAGTCATTATGCAACAGTTTGCTACTTGAACTGGGGTTAAACAAATAGTTCAGTTTAAACACAATACTGAAGTGGTTTTATAAAAAATAAAACAAGTTTATTTAACTATACAGAGAGAGATTGTGAGAACAAGTAAAAGGCATTAAAGTCAGAAATGGTTACAAGAAAAATAAAAAATGCTTTCTACTAGCTGAACTTAAGCTAGACTTGATTCAAGATAAACCACAGGTTCCCAGCAACATTGCTGACCATACTGACAGGTCAGGATTCCCCTATATGTCAACGGGCTGGTTCCTTTGTTATATTGGGTGAGTGGGAGAGATCAGAAAGATGACTTGGGTAGTGTATTGCCCCTCACTTGTATTGTCTAGTCACCTTTGAAGTGGATTCTTTTGAGGATTACTGCTCAAAGCAAAGTTTACTCAAACAGTAAAAAAGGTGACATGGAGATTGGTGGTAAAAGTGGCTCCATCCTCTTTCTTCCCTGTGTGTGCTGAAATGCATGTTGCCTTGTCTCCTGCCATTTCCTTCTCATGCTATCTCAAGGACCCTCTCCCCTGTTTATATGTAAATTGACATAAACACACATACTTTTGAAACACTAGATAGACCAATTTAACACCTTTTGCCTAGTCAGGTTTGTATGAGTTTGAATATGTGCTAACATCACCATACAGCAGTGGTCACCAACCAGTAGATCGGGATCTACTGGTAGATCTTAGAGCCTTTAACACAGGGATGGCCAACCTGTTACAGGCAAAGAGCCAAAATAGTTGTGCATATAGTGCAAAGAGCTGGGGTGGAGTTTGTCAAGCAAAAAAAAAAAAAAAAGACTGCCCCTTTAAGAAATGCAGTTAAAGGCTTTTTGGCCACATCAGGCTCCCACCGGCCGCCACCATCTTGAAGACGCCATTTTGAATGGCCGCGGACAGCTCCCTTGCCCCAGTGAGCACAGGGAGGTGGGGGCCATTTTCAGGGGAGGCTTCATGAGCCGCGGGTTGGCCACGGCTGCTCTAAGAAGGTGATCCCGACTGGTTTGGCCAGGAAGCTATCAAGTGCTGGCACTTCAATTGCCCCTCCACCCACTGTCAGGCTGCTCCTACCCTCTGCCTTGGAGGCCTTGGAACTGCCCCCCCTAAGAGCCTCCTGCTTGCTGTACAGGGTGTGGGAGGGAAGGGGGGGGTTGCTAATCTCATGGTGTTCCTACTCCCCCCACTTCTGTACTCTATCTCCACACAGAGAAAAGGGGATGGAGGGAGCTTGGCAATGCAAATCTGTCACTCTCACACATTGTGTGTGTGTCTGTCTTTCTCTCAAACACAAACTCTCCTTCCTTCTCATCTCCCAACCCAACACACACATGCAGGGTTGTTGTTACTACTTATACTGCTTGCAAAGAGTGTTATTTTGGGGGTTTGACTGGTCTGTGCATTTCATAATTTTCATTTCTCTCTTACACTTAAATGTAATTCTTTGAGTAGTGCCTAACCTATCACGGCTGGAGTAATTCTCTCTCTGGTAATTGCTGCTCCTGGAATTGACTGGCATATCCCTGCAGCCTTTGAGAGAGGCAGAGCAGGGGTCTCTACATGCTGCCCTTGTCTGCAGACACCACTCCTGCAGCTCCCATTGATCAGTAATGGGGAATCGTGGCCAGTAGAAGATGTGGGCTCAGAGCCTGTAGATGAGGGGTAGCGCATGGTGCCATGGAGCCATTGCTGTCCATGCCAGCTGCTTTCAGGAGTGGTGCAGGGCCAGGGCAGGAGTAAGCCTGCTTTAACCCCATTGTTCCACCACTCAGAAGCTGTCTCAGTTAAATGGTGTCCAGACAGAACCTGCATCCTGAACCCTTGTCCCAGTTCTGAGCCTCCTTCTACGCCCAACCTCCTGCCCCATATGTGAGTCCCCCTGCACCCAATCTCCTTCCCAGAACTTGCACCCTGAAACCCCTCCTGGACACCAATCCCCCCACCCTGAACTAAGCCCGGAGCCCCTCCCACTCTCCAAACTCCTTGGCCCAAGACCAGCGCCTCATCCCAACCTCCTACCCCCAGCCTGGTGAAAGTGAGTGAGGATGGGCGTGGAAGGGGGGTGAAGTGAGCAGGTTGAAGCTTCAGAGAAGGGATGGAGCAGGGTCAGGGCCTCAAAGAAGGGGCAGAAAGGAAGTTGGGCAAGGGTGTTTGAGTTTGAGGTAAATCTTACATTGCATTTAAATTGCAAAAGTGATCTTGTGGTTACAAAGTTTGAAGACCACTGCCATAGAGGAGGAATTCATAATTTTACATATGTTTCTACATACATTTCACCCTGACATTACTGACAGCAAATTATAGTTATCAAATGATACCTCGCAAGACTTACTTATACAAAGGTGGTATGTATGATGTGATCTTTTTAGTCCCAAAAGTACAAAATTCCATGCACACACCACCTGCTTTTGATGCCTCAGACAAAAATCTAGGAATTGAACTCAACCAGAAGTGAAAAGTGTGTTGACTTCCCCTAGCGTGCATGATAGCTTACTGACAGTTATATGACTATTTATTGGAATAGGGTGAGGTCAGTGTAGTCCTGAGTCTAATAGAAGAAATCAAGGAAGGTCATAATACTGTGAACTTATCACCTGCTTTACCTCTAGATCTCAGAAAGCTTTATGAAAGTAGGTAGCATTGTACCACGCTTTCCCTGTCTGTAAAATGGGAATTTAAAAGGGAAATAACTTTCCAAGAGTCACATAACCAATCAATGAAAAAACTGGAGGAAGGGGTACGTGAGTGTCTGATTCTAAGCCATGTATCCATCCAGTAAATCACCTTGCTTAAACACTAGGAATATATAGAGTGTTGCTGTGTACTATTTGATTAACCCGAAGCAACAGCAATTTAAGTCTTGTGATACTGAGGAAGGTTATTTGCCAATTTAATTTAAATGTCCCTTAAATATCTCTTATCATTAAGGGGAAACACTAATAATCTTGGTGTTTTAATGTCAATTTTTCAATTTATTTAGATTTTGAAGAGGTCAGTTTTATATTTGGAGATTTTGATGTTGGAATTTTGGAACATTAGGGTAACCACTGAGCTTTTGGATAGCCCTGAAAACTACACAGTTTGGTGGTCTGACTATAGTATCTCCAACTACTTCAACAGTCTCTGAATGTACATACAAAGTTAATGATTCCAGAAGAATAATTTGTTTTTAAATATCTATTAAGGTTTGGAATGTTGAATAGTTTTGAAAACTGTTAAATCATAGTCTCAGTATATTCCATCCCTTTTCTTGTTATTTCCTTTGTATTGCAGAAGTGCCTAGACCGACTGAAACTGGGGGTTTCAGTGTGTTAGGTGATGTTCATATGCATAGAGACAGATCCTGTCACAAAGAGTTTACAGTCTAAATAGGCAAGAGAAGGGATGAGAATGAATGTATTAACATCTCCATTGTACAGATGGGAAGGCAGGAAAAAAATGACTATCCCAACATCACACAAGAAGTCTGAGGCAGCACCAGGAATGAAACCCAGATCCTCCCTTGTGTCCCAATTACTAATAGTACAGTGTGAACTTTATGGTCATTTTCATTTTGCATGTATATCCCTCAGGCTAGTGGGGAAAGGGTGAATTTAACAATCTCCAGACCAGTGAAATCGCAGACAGTCGCTATTCTCAGAGAAGCAGGAACTCATAACAGCAACCATTACCAAGCACAACAGCTGTTCCACAGCAGACACAGTTCGCATAAGGTTAGTGTTTCTCTCTTTCTCCACTTGAAAAGAAAATGTAATGGCAGTCGCTAGTATTCAGATTTGCTGGCTATAGCAACACCTGCAAGTCTTGTGAATAAGTTCAAACTGTATTTCTGGAATCACGTGGGAAAGTGGGTTATGTGTTACTACCATATGGGAGGGTTGCCATTCAGGAGCACCCTTTGGACTCCTGCTGTGCAAGTGATTGAATTGCAAAATGCTAGGAGCTGGAGCATATTCCTCAGCCATAGAAACAAATTGTCATTGATTGGTAGGGTTTCCAGGAGTGCGGTTTTGAACCAGACAGTCCAGTATTTGAGCTTTCTGTTCAGGAAACAAATTGAGAAAATATAAATGTCCGGTATTTTCTAAATAAGATGTAATGTAGATCGTGATGTAATATCAAGTGTGTCCAGTATTTTTGTTGAAACCATCCGGCAACCCTAGATTGGCGGAAAAGTCATGTTTTTTCTTCCCTGAATCAAAGGTAAGAGAGCTGTGGCTATTGCAGTGGCTTTTATATGATGGGGTGAAGGAGAGAAGGAAGAGACTCCATGGATCTAGTGTGGCATTATGCACAAGACCCCTTATAAAAATAAAATACTGTTGACTGTTCCAAGCTTATGCTTCAGACATTTTGGTAGTTCCAAAAATACAACTTCTGGCTCTTCAAATTAATTGAATCCTATAAATACCTAGAGCGTCAGGCATTTACTAGACCTCCTTTCTGTCCTTTTTCCAGCGAACGCTGTTGATAGCCTAATTCAGTGTCCATCATTTAAGATAATATAGATGTAGCTGTGTTAGTCTGGTCTTGCTGAAACAAAAGACAGGACTATGCAGCACTTTAAAGACTAACAAGATGGTTTATTAGGTGAAAAATATCTTTTTTGAGGTGAGGAGACCACATCTGTATACAGTATTCAAGATGTAGGCGTACCATAGTTTTATACAGGGGCAGTAAGATAATTCTGGGTCTTATTTTCTATCCCTTTCTTAATAATTCCTAGCATCCTATTTGCCTTTTTGACTGCTGCTGCACACTGTGTGGAAGTTTTCAGAGAACTGTCCACAATAACTCCAAGATCTCTTTCCTGATTTGTCGTAGCCAAATTAGCCCCCATCATACTGTACGTATAGTTGGGGTTATTTTTCCCGATGTGCATTACTTTACACTTATCCACATTAAATTTCATTTGCCATTTTGTTGCAAAATAAATAAAATAGCTATTGCAGAATAATTCCATGTGTAGACAAGCTCTTACGGTATGTCTACACTTGCACCCTAGTTCGAACTAGGGATGCAAATGTAGGCATTCGAAATAATCAATGAAGCGGGGATTTAAATATCCCGCTCTTCATTAGCATGATTGCACTGGCGCATTACTCTGATCAACAGCTGTTTCAAAAGTGAAAGTGCACGCTGGGACACGTTAGTTCGAACCAAACCCCTTGGTTTGAACTAACGTTACTCCTCATTTTTTGCCTCAAATCCCCGCTTCATTGACTATTTCGAATGCCTACATTTGCATCCCTAGTTAGAACTAAGGTGCAAGTGTAGACATACCCTTAGTTCAGGTTTAAACCCTCCTGATGGTGTGAAACCAAACTTGATTCTGGAGACAAGCTGTAAAAGAAAAATAAAGAATTGCAGGGATAAAAATAAACTATTCAAAAGGTGTGTCAGCTTTTCACCCTTGAAGTACATGTGCTCTTTCATTTCACATTGCGTCAGTAGAGTTTGGTCCCTAAGATATTTACAAAAAAGATGCACTTAATATGTGGGACTTCCACCAAAACACAAAAGTCCGGTGTTTCTCAGTGCTGGGACACTTAGCCATATGAACATATGGATTTTGAGCCTCAGCACAAACTTGGCATTGGAGATCTTCAGTATTCAATGTGGTGCAATACTCTCTAAGACCATGGTGTCCAACACGCTAGCCACTAGCTATATGTTGCTATTTGGCTTGAACAATGTGGCTATATAGCCAGTTAAGTGTGGTGTCACTTCAGAACTGGTTGGACGCCAAGGCTCTAAGCATATTATAAGTAAATTAGAAATGAGTTTTTAAAAATGGATGCTTAAAATTAGACCCGCTGAAGGTAGGGAGATGGGGTGGCATCTGGAGGGGGATAGGGCATTTGCCTGGGGAGTTCAGGGTGGTGGGTTCAAGTCCCCTGGCCCCCCCTGCTGCAGCTCAAGTCCCAATCTTCCTCCTCCACCCTAATCAATATTTAGGTACCTAAATAAATGGTGTGATTTTTCAAAAGTGCTGATCACCTTTGAAAATCAGGCTGCTCTGTTTAACTACCAAATTATAGATTATGAACCTATTAAGCATCAATTTTAAAATAAAGTATCTTCTTGCAGGATCTATCCCAGTGTGTTACATGCCAAGAAAAGCACATTACTGTGAAAAAAGAACCACATGAATCCCTTGGAATGACAGTGGCAGGAGGCAGAGGCAGCAAAAGTGGTGAACTGCCAATCTTCGTTACTAGTGTGCAACCTCATGGCTGTCTTGCAAGAGATGGCAGGATCAAACGAGGTAGGATTTGACTCAAATGGCAGTGTACACATCTTCCATATATTCTTCTGATGAATTTGTTTTGCAAGGTAACATAAGGTTTCTCAACAGCTGTAACGTAGCAATGATAAATGCTTCTCTCAAATTTTCCATACTGGAAATTCACTGTACAATGCCACATTCCCCTGGCTTAGGAAATGGCTGTGTAGATAAGGCTAACCGGGGAAGCCTGATGAGATCAGGAAACGGCTGGTTATATTTAAAGCTGACTGGAATCCCCCCATGAATTAAAGTCTTGTCGGATATTTTTCACTTTAGCATACACTTCCTGGTTTGGGCTTTGGTCACATGGGTTAGACCCTGTACCTGTCTGAGAAACCAGCTGTCTCCTTGTGTAATATCTTCAGTACCTCCTAAACCAGGGGTGGGTAAGATAATGGCCTGTGGGATGATTCCGGCCCTCCACGCCATTTGATCTGGCCCATGGTCCATCCTGCTCCAAGGCCAATAAGGGTCTGGGGGCGGGGGAATGTGCAAAGTCTCCTCCCCCTCCAGCCAGGGGCACATGAGAAAGCTGTTCAAAATGGCTAGCAGTTTGCTCTGGGCGCCGTGCACCCTGGCAGGGTGGGGCGGGAGAGCTAGAGACTTTGCGCGCTCTCCTGCCCCCAAGCCAATCCGGACCTGGGCAGAGTGTGTACAAAGTCTCCTCCCCCTTGCCAGGGGCACTCACACCAGAGAAAACAGCCAGCTGTTCAAAATGGTTGGCGGTTCTGTCTGGGCACTGTGCACCCCTGGCATGGTGGGTGTGGAGGCCGAGAGATTTCGCATGCTCCCCCACCCCGCAGAGGAGTGCGCAAAGTTTCCTCTCCCTTCGCCCAGCAGCACACAATGCCTAAAGGGAACCGCCCCTTCTGCCTGAGGCTGTGCCCCTTCTGGGGGCAGAGCTGGCCTGGGACTATTACCAAAGTTGGCAAAGTGGTCCCCTTACAAAAATTATTGCCCACCACTGTCCTAAACTGATTTGTTCTGATGGCAGGCACCTGGTTTAACTGTGCTAATAGCAGGACATTTTCAGCAAGCATACTTTCTTTCTGTAATTCACTTTCCCCATTCCAAGTCAGACCTAGACTGAGCTTGCTGATACTCATGGCAGGCAAATATTATTCCAGGCTTTTCAGAAAGGAATTCCCTCGGGAATTTGGGGCTGGGAGCAGGTGTAGGGTGGATGATGTTGCTAATCCTGATGGAAGATTGCTTGAGGTACAACCTGACATTTTCCTGATTTGTTTTTTGTAAAATGTGTTGTACATGCACCCAAATCACATAAATATATAATGCAATCCTATGCAGTGCTGCACTGACTTTGAAATCCCATGGGCCCATACTGGCATAAGGGCAAAGTTTGGACAGTAACTGGAGTATGCAAGTTTAAAATGAGGTAACAGAAGATTTTTTTCATGACTGTGTATGGTAGGAACATTAAATGCAGTATACACGTGTGCAGAGTATCTTTTTTTAAACATTATTTTAAAATCCATTTGTCGAAGCAACAATTGTGACTTTTTCTAATGTGATGTTAAAGCTGCTTCTACAAAAGGAATTTCAAATGAAACCTGCCATTGCAGCTGTAGCCTTCCCTGCTATGCAAAAGTTTCTGGAAAGCGATTGATTCTCATATCTTGTGTCACTGAGTCCTGGATTTTGTGGTTTTGTTCTGCACTGCAGCAGGAATACTGTAACCAGTCAGACAATACGTATCTCTCTCCTTCTTTTAAAATATTCACAAGGAAAATCCTTTTAGGAAAACTTTGTATTTTAGACTCTTTCCAGATCATTATACTCTTTTTACAGATGCTCATGCTTTCCCAGAGCTGATTTTTCCTTAATAATCTGTCCTGTGTGATCCTTATTTTGTCCTTCCTGATTGGACATGTGGGGAGGGAGGTGGGGGTAATCTTCTCATGTCCCACTTGCTGTGCTACCTTCTGCAAGACTTTCCCTTTGTGAGTAATGGAATAAATTCAGAAAAGGAACACAAGTCAGGGGAAAAAATCTCTAATGGTGAGAATAGGTACCAATGGGAGTGATAGAAGCTCCAGTGTTTGAATCATTAAATGTGGCTTGAACAAAGCACTGGAGGATATACCATTGGGATCAATCCAAGCAGGGAAGTTCTGTTACTGAAGGTAGAAGAGGTGCTTGACCTAATAGATATTTACACCTCTTACTGGCATGCTAGCAGAGCATGTTAGCCAAGCACAGCATTTCTGTTTCTGCAGAAATATGCAGCGGTGAAAGATCTTACAAATTATAATGTTTAATTGTCCATATGAGTCTATAGTGTTACTACATTGCAGTTCACATCTCTGATAGTTCCTGGACCTAGATAGTGAGAAACAGTAAGATAACACAGTGATGGGAACAGGCACTGGGTAATGGGTTATAAGTACAAGCCATGTATTAGCACACGAAGACAATTGTTCAATAGGCCACATCATGACTTCTACTCTTATTTGTGCCTTTTTAAACAGGTGATGTGTTGCTGAATATTAATGGCATTGATCTGACCAATCTAAGTCATAGTGAGGCAGTGGCTATGCTCAAAGCCAGTGCTACCTCTTCAGTGGTGGCACTCAAAACATTGGAGGTCCAGATTGTTGAAGAAAAAACTCAAACTAATGAGGGACAACCAAGCACAATCAGTGAAAATGAATATGATGCCAGCTGGTCACCTTCGTGGGTCATGTGGCTGGGGCTTCCAAGGTACTCATTAGTGAATGATCTGTTTAAACTCATGTTTACACTGCTGTTATAATACGAACCACTGCATTTGGCTGTTTCACTCTCCTAATGTTTTATAAAAATATCTGTGTGGCATATATAGGGGAGAAGAGACATGTTTAAGGGTTTCTTTCTTATACAGGCATTCAGATGCAATAACAGTTCATTTTAGTGTGGTTTTATTTTGTGCTGCTGCAGCAGTTTTAATAATATGATGTTAAAACTGATTTTAAATGCTAAAGCAAAGAACAGCTTAGTTATGGCACCTGCTAGATTGCTGCCTATCTATTGCACTGACATTCAATTTACAATCCACTTACAAGCAGCCGGAATATAGACGACACTGATTATCCCTTTAGAAACCTTGAGAAAAGTGTGACACAGCTATCTCAATGTAAGGAGGAATGTAAGGAATTCCTAAGTTGTAAAGTTTTAAACAGGAAACATAGAACACTTACCCAAATCACCCTATATTAATATACAAAACAAAGTTTAGAAAAGCAAATGAATAACTTCATAGAATAGAAAGAAATAGCCTTCAAAATCATCGACTTTTATCACACATGTCTTATGCACACATGCAGAAAAAAGTTAGAACAGACCAATCTGCATCCACAGATCACACATATATAACTCAGAAAAAACCAAACACCAACTCCATCAAACACAAATACATCTATTTGAAATTTGCCACAAACCCACTTCCTTTTCCCAACTTTTGGACTGCCTGATATCACCAGATTTCACCTATCCCATTCTTCACTGTCTCGTAGTTGCATCGACAAACTGTGGGCCTAATTCTGGGAAATGCTTACTATCAAGCATTATTATTATGCATAGTCCTATGAATTTTAAACTCACTCTGCACTATAGTAAGCCCTATCCTTAATAGTAAGGATTTCCAGGGTAATACCCACAGTTTGCAGATGCAACCACAGAAAGCATGTAGAATGTGATGGTATCAGAAGGAAATCCTGAAACCATCATCATAGCTTATTGGTCCAAAACCACAACCAAAATTTGTTGTTGTTACTTATCTCGAATAGTTCCTCTGGCAAAAGGGATGTTGACAGGGCACTGCAGCTGCATTCAAGTGTTTTGCCTAGACTCTCCACGTTCACATCTGGGGTCCTTCCTCAGCTGCCACTTGATCATATTGTCACCAAACTTTGCCACCCCAGCTCCCACTCGATTTAGAGAATACCAGTGTTTTCATTCAAGGTCAGTAGCTGGTGGGAGTTATTCTGAAGGAACCAATTTCTCCAAGACCATTGGTATCTCCCTCCCCCATTTTGTTACTCTGTAGCCTTGCACAGTGGTATTTTGGGACAAGGGACTTACAGAGGCAGAGCACTTTCTGGACTTCAGCCTCTTGAGTGGTGGAATGTGTCCATTCAGTGGGTGTCTTGAAACATGCAGCTGTTTTTGTGCCTTCTTTTACTGAAGGCATCCTTCCTCACTGATGGTGATGCAATCCTCACGAGGCAGTATAGTGACCATGCGGGAGTCACTTTCAAAGGCCTTCTGATGATCCTGTAGGATTGATTGAGTTCAGTATCAGTTTAGTGTGCATGGCTCAAGAGTGACCATACATGGGCTTGTGTCAGATAAATTCACATAATGATCCATGTTAATCTCCCATTGCAACTAACTATGGGAGAGACCAAATCTGACAGTCGGCCCTGAGACCATAATATAAATCTGAAGTGTATAGAACTACACACAGTAACAAACATTTCCCTTTGTAAAAAGGGCTTCCAGGATCAGGCCCTCTTTCATTTCCTCTAGGTTTTTCTGTACAAGAAGTCTGTATGTAATTTCCTGTAAAATAGTCAGACAATTACAATAAGCTGCTTTCAACTCTGATAAATACCTCTGTGTCACAAGATCCGGTCGTCATTTATTGCTCACATATGACAAACAACCACATGTTGCTGCTCAATTACGCCTCCTGTGCTTCAATGCATCGCACAACAGTATTAATTTAGAGAAGCAATGGATAACTCTACCCCCAAAATGTTCTGCTTCTCTGGACTTAAATAAAGATTTTCCATGAAAAGAAAAAAACCTTCCTTAATTAAACATTTGACATATTCATTATCACTTTAAAAGTGTGGTTATGGTCAGGAGAGTGACATACATAAGTATGTCAAAGCTAATGTAGCTACTTGAATCCAATCTGGATTATTTATACTCTGCCTTTTTCTGTCATCCAAAAAACTGTCACCTGTAGAATTTTTATTACTGGTAGTGATGAACCAAAAGAGGCAGAGAGAAGACAGATGGATTTTCATGTCCTAAATTGAGGATGGAAAATCCTAAACTGATTTTAAAAAAATCATCTTTCAGTTTGCAAATGAAGCACATTGGATACCAAAGTTGAGTTGGGGGGATAGGTGGGGGATAAAATACATTATTTTAGAAGTGTCACTTTCCAGGTGTAACTGTATTTAATCAATAATTCCAACAGGACAGTCTTTATGTTAGTACATTTTTACCGCCAGTGTTTTTTAAATATAATTTTAAGCACACAGTAGTCAGGATGGTTAGTATTGCAAGTTGACTCAACCTGGGAACGCTGTTAATTATTATCCTTTACCCACCACTGCCCCTACTTTTTTATGCTTACTGCAGTGATGTGCTGTAGCAAGTGGTGCATTAAAAGAAAAATATGAATATGGTATGTGTTTTTTCTCCTTCCATATTTCACTCTCACCTCACAGCTGCCTACATAGCTGCCATGATGTAGTGCTACGGAGAAGCAATTTAGGAAGCTGGGGCTTTAGCATTGTTGGTGGATATGAGGAGAATCATACAAACCAGCCTTTCTTCATTAAAACGATTGTTCTTGGAACTCCAGCATACTTTGACGGAAGATTAAAGTAAGTACTACCACTTCTTTTTAAATGGTATTACAAATAGCATGGACAAAGTGATAAGGCATATTTCATGAAGTGATTTGTCACATTACATACAATCCTGGGGACACTGACTAGTATTCAGGTATTTTTTAGGAGCTGGCCAACTCCCTAAAGCAGCTTGGCACATCTACGAGGTGCTGTGCTGAGAAGTCTGAAGGATTTTTGGCTGGGATGAAGTGGGATCAGTCAGAACTTGTGCGAACATTTATTCCCCGTCATTTTTCCTTACCCTGCCTTTCTTTGGAAACATGTTCCACTATCAGCCAGTGGTGCTGATTTGACCCATCTCCCCCATAACTTGTACTGATGTTCCCTCTGCCTGGCCCAGGGTTTGGAGCCTCATGTTGGGAAGTGAGCCTGTTGCACAGTGCTCTCTGCCTACTTCGGGTAGGATTACAAAAGTGAGAGGAGCCTCATGTTATAATAAAGCAGGGAGGAAGCTTGTAGAGGAAAGGCTAGAACAGTTACCTAGTCAAGATCACTGAGAGAGTCAGTGAACACGCAGGGTCCAATTTTCAAATATGGTATTTTAGTAGGATCCCCAAAGGTGGCGTTTGGGTGTTTATTTTGGCTGAACTTAGAGTCCATCCAGATCAGAATTTGAAATGCTTATTAAAGCTTCCATTGTTTGTAAATTGGACCACGAAGGTTTGAAAACATGAGTAGAAGATAGTACCATATTTGTTTTACATACAGGGTAGATATGAATTATGTAATGATTAAAAATTTATTTTCAGAACAGCTTAATGCATATTTCCAATGATATGGGGACTAGAGGTCATCTTATGACTCAAATCATCGCAATAGCAAGCGGTTAAGACTGATACTCTGTGGTTTTAGGAGCTCTGTGTGAGTCATAGAGGTTTACTACACAGTAATCTCTTTATTACTATTGCTTTACAAAGTAGCTTAAGAAAAAATGCATTTATAATTCTGCATGCCTTATTTCAGCGAATGGGATTTCCCTGATCTTATACTGTATAGCAGTAGCCTAATAAGTTTTAAAGATCCTTAAATATCAAATAAAATAACATTCTCAGGTACCTAAGCATACTGTACTTTTTGTTAAATGGCCCTATAAATTATTGTTTGTACTTTAGTATACAATTACATTAAAACAACTATATGAAAAGAGCATTGAGTTTGTGACTTTGTAACCTTAAAAGTTAGGAAATATTCTCCCCTGCCACTGTCCATCTGCTTCTCACCACTCTGAGTCAGGCTGCTTCCTCCTACCCTGCCTATGGAAGAACCCAAGGAATATTGAAAATAAAGAACAGAGCATTCTGGTATGCCCAGGAGAAGCAATTGCAGGGAAGTACTGTTCATCCCCTGCAACATGGTATTGGAGCATGCTGTGTGAATAGAACATAGGCTGTGAAGTCATAGAAAGGAACAGCGCAGGGAGAGAGCATGCCGTGTGCAGAAAGACTCTTAAAGAGAATGTGGTTGCTAAACTCAAACAAGTCTCCACCAAGCGTGTACAAGCTGAGATTTTTCAGATGTTTATAACTTGACCAAATTGGGGCAACTTTTCATACAAATGGCAAAAGATGCTTTCCCTGCCTAATTTTAAATCCCTGCTTCAAAGCATGGAGACAGTAGGTCTTCCCAATTAAATAGCTGTAGGATTTTTTTTAGCATGGGCAAAACTACATCTTTTCTATTAACTTCATTTTTAAAAACAGTTGCGCCGCTTTAGTTAAAACGTTCCTATAAGAATGTACTTTACCAAACTTAACTAATGAAACTGAAGTTGTGTATATGTGTGTGCACACACAAGCAAAAGAGAGAGAGACTTTACCAAATTTAACTTTTCAAACTACATGCACATCCTGAAGCAGGCACCTGGTATGTGAAACTTTACTGAATAGTTAAGTTTGGTAAAGTTATAAGCAACCATAAACAGGGTATTATGTTGGAAAGTGTTTAACAGCCATATACAGTAAATGTATATTATATGTAAGTGTGTGTTGCACTATACACAAGTATATGTTTTATCATAATATATATATACATACTTATAAATATTTATATCTGCTACTTAACCCAGGTAAAATAATTATTTTTCTCTCTCCCTCTTCTATTCTTGCATCAATCCTGGTATCTTTCCATAGGCAAACTCTTAGAGTTAGTGTGGGAATTACACCAGAGCTGAACTCCAGGGGTTCAAGAATTCCCCATACTACTTACAATGGGAGGTCATACTACATTTTTTTTTAAATTGAATGCTTTTAGCTCTAGCAGCTGAACTTCAAGTCCAATAGAAACCTCAGGCCCTAACTATGGAATGCCATCTGTTACTCGTTGTGTTAAGTTGTTGTATACTATTGTTCATCAGCTGCTTTCCATTTTGTTTCTTTTTTAGGTGTGGTGACATGATTGTTGCTGTAAATGGACTATCCACAGTGGGCATGAGCCATTCCTCACTAGTCCCTATGCTAAAGGAGCAGAGAAACAAAGTAACTTTGACTGTTGTTTGCTGGCCTGGAAGCCTCATATAGATTTGTAAAACCGTTTTGGTTCAAGAAGCTGCTTTTCTACATGGTTGGTACAAAACCTCCATTTTTTCTACTGATAGAGCTGGTAATAAGCAGAGCCAAAAACTGCTACATTCATTTTTTTAAAGGGGGGGATACTCAACCTCCTTACTGTACCTGTGTTGCCATGTTGAAACAGCCATATCTATCAAGTTTGATGTGCTCATTGTTTAAGAGCTGACACATGCATGTTAAGATGTTATTGTCATTAAGCCTTCCCAGACAGTAATATTCTGACAGTCAGCAGAAAGCTTCTGTGGTATTTCTAATTTCTCTTAGAATTTTTCCAAACTGAAACACTAAATGGTAAACTTCGTACTCTCTTTTCCCTGAGAGAAGGTTCATGTCAGTAATGCAGTTAAAGTTCTACCCATTGCTGCTGTGAATCAAAACTGGTATGAAAAGGAATGCATTTTTCATTTTTGTGAGTGTTTCCATCTTGTTCCAGTATGTTAAAATCATTCAAGGACCTGTCTTGCTCATAAGGAAGTGTTTGGTCCCGTAGTTTTTGTTGCAGGTCATCAGTGTTCACAAAAGAGTAGGACAAAAGCCTGATATTACTGGAATTTTTATAAAGTGCAATAATCAGACTCTTTGCTAGAAAATAATTTTAATATGTTTCAAAGTTTGTATCCTATAATGCAAAGGAATATGGAAGTAATTGGTCATAATGCTGGCAACAAGAAAAATGCCTGGGTCACCTTTGATCGAATGGCCTGCTGTATTAGAGTTTACTTTCCAAATGAATGTTTTGCTATGTCAGAAAATTTTGATGAACATTTTTACTAAAACCGTTTTTACAGTTTATATTGTGATTGTCGGTAGCTCTTTTTATTCTTGTGTAGAAACATTATTGTGACTCAACTTGTAAATCAGAGAGGTATTTAGAAAAAGATGAATGCTGTTTATGAAAATGGACATTACTGTATAAAAGCAAAAAGATGGGACTCCAAGCGCAAAGTTAACTTCAAAATTTTTGCTTATTCTGTCGCTTGCTGAGAAATGCCTTCATATAAAATACTGAAAAGACCTGTCTTGCATTTGAGAAATAATTTTTCTTTGGCAAACACCTGCCACTCAATTGCTGTTAACTATAATATTTTATATCTTTAATTACATTTAGCATTTTTAAAGCAAACCTATAACTTGCAAGTTTTGCTTTGTCCATAATGTTTGCAGGATAAGCACTCTTTTTTTTAAAAGCACACCAACTAATGTGCTGATCTGTAACAAAGTCTATATATTGTTAATATTCTGCATACTTGAAAAAGCGTTCCATTTAGAAACCAAGTTCAGAATCTGAACTAATTTATGAATGACCTCTCTGTTGTAATAATGATGGTATTAATTATCAACGAATGTATTTCATAATCACTGCATATTTCAATTGTGAAGCATGAATTTTATTTTCGAACTTAGCAGCTATATTACTGGGGCATATTATCGCATGTCAGTGAATCCAGTAGCTTTGTTTAAAAAATAAAGCTACCATCTCTTGCCAAAAATGTAAAAGCTCTTATGAATTAAGTAGTTTTATTCCTCTCTGTGGTGTATGATGTTTGCTTTCACACTATCAAGATACAGAACAATTTCCCATGCAGTATATTACTGTATAGAGAATATTTGTTTTTGAAGCAGACAGAGGCTGCCTTTCTTTGATATTCCTAGCTAAGGTGAGAACAAGGTTTCCTTCAATCCAAATATAGTTTAACTGTATATTTTGTTTTTCATGCAAAGTTTTGCCAACTACATTTTTGCACAGCATTTAGGAAATGTATTGACAAGTGTGTTGGATTTAAAATATTTCATTTGAAGTGACAGCATCTTCAAAATTTGAAAAAAAAAATATAATTTTTACCTTTTTTTCTTTTTTATCATGAAAGCATGGTTTAGCTTAAGTTGTGCTTATATGGTTTATTCCACTGGGCAGTAGCTTTTGATCACAATATCTTGTGATGGAAACTTGTTCCCAAGGGTCTCCCTCTCTTGAACTTATGTTTTGGGTTTTTTTCTCTTATGATTTTGCAGTTTCTTTGTCAGGTTGTTCTTCTGTGCCTTGCGTTTAAATTATTTCAAGATTTCTTTGGATACTTCTATCTAATTGTGTGGTATTATTGAAGAATGAATGAAAATAAAAGTCCATTTTATCCATTTCATCAGCTCAGTATTGTGTGACTCTTTACAAAGAATATATGTAAGTGAATTTGCCTTCAATTTAGGGATATATTTCTCTCTCTGGTTAGTCACAAGTTACAGTTATAGAACTTTACAGAAAAATCTCAGAGCACATTCATAAGAAAATAGGAACATGAGATTTACCAGACTAGAACACCTCAGTTATCTGTCAAACTCACATTTCAGCAGTGGGTAATACCAAAAAGCTTCAAAAAATTATGGAAAACCTTCACATTCCAGTACTCTACCACAAGAGCAATTTCTTGGTATTGATCATCACAAGGACTCTGCTATAATCCAGGTTTGGCACAGGAAAACACATACAACCTTCCTGGAAAGGCAGCTTTATGCCCTCAAGCGGGAATGATTCTTTGTAAGGAAGGTAAAGAGCAACCTTTTGAAGATCTGGTTAAAACTTCATTAGATGCACTGACCAGATCCTAGATTGTGGTTCTTGATAGGACATGGCCCAGTAGGTAGCAGGATCAGGAAGCCTTACATTTGCTAAGAGATTTCCTGAAAAATGGAAAAGGATCTGCAGAATTTGCCAGTATTAGTGCTTCCATCTAGTAAGAAAGTGAAAAGATAAGGGTTTTCATGTATAGACAGATGTAGCTGCTGCATCTGAACATACGCACATTCCATTAAGTCCTGGACCTAGTAATCTGTATACTTTGTCTTCCCAGAAGTAACAGTTATCCTAAGCAATCCTGTGGATCTTCAGTTAAGAGTATAAAACAGTTTACTTTGCCTCATGGCATACTAATGAAGCAAAATCTGCTTCACTATTTCAAGGGCTTAATTCCTATTTGAATCAGGAACAACACAGGGAAAATTTCAATATTGCAAAACTAAAAGTTCCTGTTGCAAAATGCCTGCAGATGCAATGAAAAGTCTAAACCTACTTCCCAGATTTGTCATCAAACAATACAGTAAACAGGGATTTCCCTACACCACCCCCCCATGAGGGTGTATACCCCCCATGGGGGTGTATCCCCCCCCTGAATTTCCCCAACACGCCCTCCCCCCCAGTTTTGTGAACTATGGTGCCATACAGCCCACCTTCACCCTCATGGTGTCACCCCTCATTGGCCCTTGTAAATTCGAACACCCCTCCTAATTTCAATTCCTGAGGAGGCTACTGACAGTAAACTAGGTATGTTTCAATGTAGTGATCTTCACTAGAGTCTTGTTAAATATTAGAGAGACTTTTCTCTTCAAAATCATATTTTATGCATGGGCCTCCGTCAAGTTCTGGGATGCAATTCCGCACTAGTGACGGGTTGTGTCACCACTTGCCCAGCATCCATGGGTGCCTTACAATGCCTTACTTCTGTAGCTCCTAGCCAGCCTACAAGCATACAGATCATCACACTTGAGTGTCTGGTTGCATGGATGGGTTCATCAGCTCTGACCCCAGCAGCCTGTTCATAACCCCAGTCTGGCTTCTATCAGTCTTGGCTATTACTTGCATGTTGGCCCACACATACTCCTAATCCCGTATTTTCCTAAAAATGTAAGCTCTGCAATGTCCTGCCTTCTTCTGAGCAGTTCAGAGAAATAACGTGGCTCATTTGCTCCACTATAAATACAGGAACACATCAGAGCTTATTATCTTAACTGGGCTGAACACACTCTAGCTTTTGAGCACAGCACCAAGTTGGCTAAGAAATTAAAAACATTTATTAACAGTATATCTAGGATACAATGGATTCAGGTGTAAAGAATAAAGTTAGAACCGGTTACAAACAAATAAATAAAAACCTGCATCTAAAAGTCTAAAACTTTATTTAGCAAGGTACAGGGCTTGTTCAAGATGGTTTCTTTCACCAGCTCTTCCTCCAGGCCATGGCTGACTTTCACTGAGGACTTTCCACAAAAGTACAAGGTGCTGGCTTCCTTGTCTCCTTAGGTGAAATATCTATACCTAAGCAGGTTTCTCACCTGTATTTGGTTCCAAAAATTTAGGCCATTCTTTCCTCCCCTTCCCCCCTTAGTGGAAGGACCAATCTTTCTCAGTTTAGAAGAGCTCTGGCTTTCTGTGTGTGAGAAGCTAACAGCCTCTGCTGAAAACTGATGATGCATTAAGCTATTTGTGAGGTATTTGGATACCTTGAGGATGAATGTAGTGTAAAACCTGCAACATTCCAAAAGGTATATTTGGTTAAATACAGTTTTCTTAAGTACCCGAGTTCAAAGATCATGGAAGAAGAATGCAGTTTGACTAAAACTGGGACATACACATCTTTTTAACTGCAAACTTTTGTGTATAGGTGGAATACTGGGCATATTTTGTGAATTACATATGGTGTAATCTTCAGTCTTTGAAGATCAGTGATAAACACTAGAGATATGAACATCAAATTACAGTGGAAATTAGAGCAGGAAATTCATATTAGATTAACTTGTCCAGATTGTTTCCGTCATTATGTACTCTAGAGCCTAATCTAGTTTTAAACTAAATATTTTACATAATGGATAGGTTATCTTTACCACTAAGTATTGTGAGAGGCTTTCATCGAATTAAATAAAAGCAATAATTCAGTGATCAATCTGAGACAAGCAATATCATTATTTGTAGTTACAGTAATGTCTAGGGACCTCACTAAAGGAGAAGGACCCTGTTATGCTAGCTAGATATATTTAGTGAACCATTGTTACAGAATGCCAGTGGCCACATACCATGGATTTCCTGCAAAACCTTACTCACTGGAGAAGTTTAGGGTTGCCAGGTGTCCGGTATTGACCCGGACAGTCTGGTATTTTCGCCTCCTGTCCGGTAAAAAAAAAATCAGAAAATACCGGACACCTAAAATGGCTGGTATTTTCTGATATTTTTTCCCTGCCAGGAGGCGAAAATACCAGACTGTCTGGGTCAATACCGGATACCTGGCAACCCTACACACACTCAGCAACCGGGCCCAGCCCTCTCTTAGCACCTCCCTTCCCCCTGCTTACCTGGTTCTGCAGGGGAGCTGCCTGGCCCGGAGCCAGAAAACAAGATGGCAAGATGGCCGCTGGCCACCTGTTAAAGCCAAAAAGCCTCAGAGGCATTTTTTAAAGGACCCCCTCAAAGGGGTCCTTTTTTTTGCTCAACAACTTGGTCTCCCCCCTTTCTTTTCCTCAACAGAATTCTTTCCCCAGTGGGTTTTTTGGGGGGGGGGAAGGGGGTGTTCGGTATTTTTGGTTAAACCATCTGGCAACCCTAGAGAAGTCACATGAGGAAGGGTTTGCAGGTTTAAACCATTGTATGTTACATAACATACAATGCTCATACACAATTACCTGTACCTGAATTTGCCATTGTTTTCTATCCTAGCAAACCAAAAGCTAGTGTTGTTCATGGCTTTGATCCCAGGATTTGTTTTACAGTGATTGCAAAATGTTACTGAAAAGAAGCGTTTAATCAGATTATAATAAAAAGAGTACAATTTGGTGTACAGTTAAGCCTTACAGTCATTACATTTTAGGAGAGGGCATCAGTTTCATAGTGGAACCACAAAAAGTATTACAGACCTCATGTGTTATACTACGAAATGTTATCTGCTAAAGTTTAAAATGTAGCTTTTGGGCAACATGCCAGCTCTATCCTGAAGTCCTTTGTGTATATGCAGATTAAATACAGCCCAGCAGAGAGGAATGAGTTTTAATGTTTTTATGAATTTACTTCTCAGACTTCCAGTCAGAGAAGCAGAGACAATAAGGGAGTGTCTTGCTTTGAAAAACAGAGGAAAACTACTGCATTTTCCTTCAGAACATTTCTTCAGTGGATTTCACTCCACTGCCCCAATCATCTACCATTGTCTTTTGAGACCTGGTCCAGCAAAGTAGAGATTGTCCTTGGCTCCATATGAATTCAACAAAGCTTTAGGTGCTCAACACCAAATACTTCATAATACCCCTTTGGAAACAGCATTTATTTTCTTCTCTGGCTAAACATTTGAGAAGTGTTTTCCACCCATTGCACTATCTATAGTTCCAGCCAGGGTTTTGCATTTGTCAGCACTTGTCAGGCAAAACATTAGAAAACTTGCACCAAGATTGAAGAAATGGGTACTGCAAAGGCTCCAAAGCCCCGTCTGGGGATATCTAACTAAGTGGCCTGACTTCCCAGAGGGCCAGGCTGCTCCCATTGATCCTCAGCACTTTTGAAAAATCAAGCCACTTATTTATGTGCCTTATTTATAGATGTAGACGTTTGCCCCATCCTCTCAGGTTTGGAAATCTTGTCACCTGCCTGTATTAGAGCTAGCAAATATTCTCCATCCTCACTTGCAAGTTCTCTGGCTTTTATTATTATTCTGTTTTCCCCCTCCCACTCATGTGAGAAGGCTAACATGAAAAGCGTGCTAAAGGCACGCAGCTTATGTGCTTTTCTCTCACTCCCAGCTGGTGAGGGAAGGAGGCAGAGGAGTAAGTGATGCAAGCTGTGCTTTCCCTCGCTCCTAAATAGGAGAATGGTAAGAAGAGCACACAGTGTGGATGAAGCCCTCCTGCCCTCTCAAAATGGTGCCCTTGTCCCATGGGCTTTGCAGCCTACCTTCCCTGGGGTCCAGCCACTTGCCCTGGAGGTTCTGCTGCCCCTTGGGCTCCTGCTGCCAGCCCATGGCTCTGCAGCTGCCTCCAGCTGTTGCTAGGGTTGCCAACTCTCCTGGACCAGATGCTTTTTGCGGCCATGGTGTCTGTGCCATCTGGTCCAGGAGAGTTGTCAACCCAAGTTGTGACCCCCGATCTGGAATGGTGAGATGAACAGCTCAGGCTCCTGTACCCTAAAAATAGTTCCAGCGCCACTGGAAGTAAATGCTAATTTTGAGAGAATGGGGGTTTTCAAATTGCACCAGGGCTACTAATGGGACTTATGTGCCCATAGTTTACCTTGAGGAGCACATGAGTCCATAAACTGCAGAGGGTATTACTCCAGTGTTATACAGAGCCTCATGGATTATAGAGGACAATTTATGAACATCAACATGAGCTGCACTCAGTTCATGGTACTAGGACTTTTCGTTGCTTGAGAATCTACATTCACAGACACTATTCCCATCAAATGATATTGTCATAAATGGAGTTACTGTCCCCACCATTATTCTAGGTCCCCATGTACTATTTTTTTTTTTTTGCCTTTGCTTATGAAATTGTACCTGCATTTTAGAGGCCTTGGAAAAAGACAGTTTAATTACACTCTTCGTAGGTGTAGAGTGGTCTGGCTCAATGTGTTTTTGGCAGGCTGAAATCCTGTTGGTGGTGTCAGCAGACCCAATTGTATTCCAGTGTTATCAGTGCTGTCCTCATTACTGTAGTTTGCTGCTCTCTTCACTATTTTTATGATGCTAGAAATGAGCCATTTCCCCCTGAATGCACCTATGACACCAAAGGAACAATGAATCAGTAACCTCAGCCAGAAAGTGCATCTACAACTGCTGAACCTGGATGCACCAGAGCAACAGAAGTCAAGGATGTTTTATGCTCCTATATTTGTATTTACATGGCTCACTGGAGGTGGAGAAATAATACCTCTCCGAATGTACTTGGTGTGGGAGGGTGGACTTAATTGATTTGGGAGTTGATCAGTGCTTGGGGAGCATGGGGACTTGATTACCATGCAACGTATGTATGAATGAAATGACAACATGAAATGGGGAAGGGATTAGAGATGATTCACGATATTGCTTCATATAGGGAAGTTCTTGAGGTGTGAATTTCTGTATCTAAGTGTCTAGAGGAATTGTGGTTGCTTACTAATTCCTAACTGTTCCTGATCATGGGTTTAGCTTTCTTATTCCAAATTTTGATTGTCTGATGAGATGCACTGATAGCAATGCACGTTCTTGATGATATAAAAAAGCTTTACTTGTAAACACATTAAAATGATACAATGGTCACCCATGGCCAGCTGCCATTACTAACCCTGAACACCAGTTATGAAAGAGCATTTTCCAAACAAAACAAAAACGTGTTGCAAAGTTCAAAGATGGCAGAAACCCCTACCGCTGCATATCACCTGGCCCCATGTTCTTCTTATCCTTCCTTCCCTATTTTCTGTGCACTTAATGTCAAGGCTGAAGGGTGGAGGCACTTATAAGTGAGAAGGTCTGGATCAGTGGGGGGCCAGTGACCCCACAGAAAAATCAGTCAGAGGCCACACACACACACACACACACACCCCTACCTACCTCAGGGCCCTGGGACTCCCCTTGTGATCCAGCCCCACAGGGTGGGAGGGGACGCCAAGGCTTGGAGACCAACCATGGGGCTGAAGCATGAGCACCGGCTTGTCCCACTGAAGGAGGAAGCCCCGAGCCTTGCCACAAGCTGGTTCAAGGTAAGCCAAGGGTCAGATCCGGCCCACAGGACATAGGCTCCCAACCCGGATCTAGATGGAAGGCTGCAGGGGGGTTACTTGCTCTGCTGAGCTGCTCATGGGCCCAACTGCATAGGCCACCCCAACAAGCTGGAGGCTACATTGCAGGGGAATCAGGACATGGTGTGGGAGAGGCAGCGGAAGCCAATGACTTTGTAGCTATGATTGCAGGTGTCTCTGTGGAGCTCTATCCACCTCCCATAGCCACCATTCCTGTTCCAGGAACTGCGTGGCATGTGTCTTCTGCTCTGAAATCCTGTTCTCAGGCTCTGCAGTAAGCTACCGTCTTTCCTCCCGCTTCTCCTCCAGCCTTAAATCCTTCTGCTACACACAACCTGCTTGCTCTCTAAAGAACGTCAGCCATCAGTTCATTGTGGAACCACATCCTCATGGAATGGTCCAGAAAGGTACCTTGGGCCAGGTTGGTACTGCACTGAAATCCAGGTATGGAGCTAAAGCAGTCACCAGAGGCTGAGGGACCTGCAGTAGGACAAGACAAAGAGGATTGTTGTCTCAAGTAGCTCAATAGAGACACACACAATTAATTCTTGTTAGCCTGGGCTTCTCTGACCTGTTGCATTGGCTCTTAAAGCAGAAATCCCTCCCATTTCTGTAGCAATTAGCATTAAAACAGAACCAGAAAAATACTGGGTTCGGTAGCAGCATCTGTCCCTTCCAGCTCTTCTGCAGCAGAAGTGCCAGGCTGCTGTTCATTTACTAGTGACCTTTCACAGGAGGCCATTAAAGTAGCTGCAAGCAGCAGGGGCTGCTCAGCCTTTGATGTTGGCCTTGGTTTGGGGACATTTCTGGCCAAACAAGGCTGACAGCAATTGCTTTTAAAGGGTCCTGTCCCCTCAGGGATGTTGACTTGAGGAATGAAAGAAGTCCTCCTGGGCACTTCTTCCCAGCATAGGGGAGTGTGTCAGAGGCCCACTTCCTTCAGAGCCTCGTCCAGCTCTAATTCTCAAACTAAGAGCACCCCCGGCCAGCAAAACCAGTCTCAGCCATGCTTGTTAATGCTCCTTTTCAAAGACTCCCCCATCTTCTTCCTCAGCACTAGCAAGCCCAGCACTTCTCTTTGTCAGTCTCTGCCTTCCCTCCCTACCAGCTGCTGAAGGAGTGAGGGTTGTGGGTGTTCCCAGCGATGGATTTTAATCACCCAGCACACCTGGGCCCTGCTGGTTAGAGGGGAGGGGTTTTTCAGAACTTTCCTTTCCCCCTGCCACCTTCTGCTCCAGGAGCTATTCCATCCTGTCTGCCAGCGGGACCATGCAGCTATTGCTTCTCATCAAGACCCTGGAAGTCACTGTGGTTGCAAGCAAATGAGACTGAGCTGTTTGTTTGTTTGAGCAGAACCCCAGGGTCTTTGCCCAGAACTAAAAATGGCTGAACCAATTTGTGAGGTGAGAGAAGTCCAAAGTAGGGACCATGAGGCCCATCAGTCCAGCAGACTATCTGAATGTGGCCTTTTCAAGGATGCCTATTTGCATGTTCCAATCGCTCAGCATTAAAAGTGCTTCCTCTGGTTTGCTCTCACCCTTTTGCATCTTCAGCTTTACTCTCTGCCCATTCTGTCTGACCAGTGTGCACTCTCTCCAGCATAGCTACTACCTGGGGGAACACTAACCAGAGACTCAGAGATGCAAGATCAACACACCAGCTGGACACATGAGGAAGGGGTTACCCATTGGGGTAGACTGAGTTACCTGGACACAGAAAGGAATTAGTAGGTAAGAAATTCTCCTCTGAGTAATTCCAACCATGTGAGATTTATTAGCAGTCTTGTGCTTATATTGTTACACCAGATGACACTTTAATGGTGTAGTATATAGCGATCATGGTTTTAGGATGATTTAATATATTTCATTGCCCTCAAACAGTCCATAACTGTGTATTGTCTACTGTGCTGTCTGCTTTAGTTCACCTTTTCCATTCACTTCAAGGGTTTCTTTTCCCTTCCTTTGGCCCAAAGCTCACGTTTGTACAAGAAAGCAGATCTTGGAGGGTTTGCTGTAGCACACTCAAAACCAGTGTCTTTCATCTTTGGAGGTAGCTATTTAATTACCATCCTTGGAATGGTACTGCCCGACCCCAGACATCTTTGCTGTTTATAGGGGAGACCTTTTCTCAGGAACCTCCTCGGGGCTCTTGTTGACTTGAGGGGGGGGGGGTCACACAACATGGCTCAGTCCACATTCACAGCCTCTGAAACTGATACCAACAAGCAGTACACATTAGCACCCTCCTGTGGCTAGCTATGGAACACTGTTTGCTCTCCCTAGAGAACCCTGGTGTCTCCTGTAGCCCAAACAATGATGGAAGATGACAGCACTAGGTGGAAAGTAGGATGTGGGAGTAACAAGACCCAACAGGAAGGAATGGGTGAAAGCATTAGGATGGCCCATAGGCCCAGGTAAATCTCTTCACTAGTAATTATCTCAGGGTGATGCATTTACCAAGCCAGCTCAGGTTATGTCCTAATAATTTTCTGGAGCTCACTTTATGCCAAGACAAAAAACAAATCCATATTTCTGAATGTTGCTGATCACGTGGTACATAATTGTAGGTATGTGTGGGTGGGCAGGCAGGTAAGAGAGCCATTTGGTTACAGCATGGGAAATTTCGATCATACAGAGTGCAGCTCTTTGACTATCTTTGTTATTGAAGCTTCCATAATTACTCACCTTATGAAGATGTTAAATGTAATTCTGATCAGACCTTCTAAAAATGCCTCAGATTAAAAGCTTTTGCTGGCTCTTTAGGCTATGGGCCTGCAATTACAGAAAATGAACCACATTTTAGCTTTCCACTGAAATTAATAACAGCAGTTCTCCAGTTGATTCTGTGAGTAGTTAATGGAACAAACTGGATACATTACTACAATATGGGTTTTAAAGCCATTTGAGAGAGATTCTGTGTTTCAAATAGGAAAATAATTCACACAATGCAACCCCTTTTGTGTGTATTTCCTAAAATGCTGAATGTATCTAGTTTTAACATGTAACAATTTAACAAATCATTAACTATTTCAAAAAGCTTTTCCTTTCCCATCTGTATTTTAGGGATAGGAGACCAACACAGAAAATGATACTGAAAAAAAAAAAGCAACACCCTAAGCCAGTGTATTAAATGATGCATAAAAGAAAAGCTAGACTCTGACCTGAAGGACACAAATGGATTTCATTGAATATCTTGAAAAATCCACCGAGTTAATATGTGAGCAAAAAAGTTTTCAAGTTTCATGAGATTTGGAGATGTCTAATTCCTGTATCTCAGTGAAACTCAGACACTATAGATAGCAAATTTTCTTTTTTCTGGGTGTTCTGCAATTTGCTTATCTCTAACTGGAAAATGCAATGGAAGAGAAAGGAATGCAAGATTGCTGAGGAACATAATAAGTCATCTGGCTTGCAGCCATATTACTTAGGGATGTTATCTTGCCAGATCTTGCATGTTAAATGGGATTGAGCCTGGTCAGTACTTTCAGGAGAGTCCTACAAAAAAAAATGCTTTGGAGCGAGTGATTCACTAGGTGGTATTTTCCCTTTTCTCCATTCTGAGCCAGTTTTCCAGGATTGCTGGACTGGGGCAGGGTGGCAGATTTCCCAAAGGACATTAAATTGAGATGCTTTTTAAAAATAAGACAAAAAATTCTATCATCAAGACAAAGATAGAAACAAAAACCAAACAAACAAAGTCCAACCAAAGGCCATTCAGGACACAATGAGAATGTTCCTATTGAAAAAAAACTTGACGAAGAAGGTCTCAAACACCCAGACATTGGCTGAGCTCCTAAAGGAGAAGAATATGAAGTACTAAAGCTAACTGAAATGAACCCCTGTGATGAGTTGTTCATTCCGCACACTGAGGAACAGGACACGGGCTGTTGGGAGCAGCTCTGGTAACAGGAAGCTGCCCCCAGCCATGTCTGCTTGGGCATTTTTTCAATGGGGGTGGAACTTAAAATGATGCAGCAGAGCTTAGGGCTTGCGGTCAGTGCAATGGAGCAGACCTGCACTGGGAGCTCTTGCTAGGATAGTGTTGGAGCCCCAGGCCACCCCAAAGTAAAGCTCCATTCAGAGCTGCAAACCACTGCAGAAGAGATAGCAGAGCATCCACTCGTGTGTGGGAGAGGGAACCTCCTGACACCTTTCTGGTGGGTCCTGGACTAGGCCGGGTGGTACTGTTACCCAGGTCATACGCCGAAAAGAGCTGCCCTAGGGCCCTGGGAGAGCAGGAGGGCCTTGGTTCCCCTCCCACCAATTCTGGATTTGAACCACTATGCCAGTGGTTCTCAACTTATTTATCCTTGTAGGCCACATATGCAGGTATGTGTTATGTGGGCCACATCCACCTAATACGTGAACTACTGTATGGCCCTGAGGATGTCACATGGGCTGCAGCTGTGTGCTGAGTGGGCCGCATGTGAGCCACGGGCTGCAAACCACTGCATTAGATGGTATTACTAGCCAGTGCCCTGACCTCTAGGAGATGTGATCTAGAGAAAGGGTCCCTCATTACAGCCCTTCAGGAATGCACCCAGGGCTTCATATGTTAGCAAATGGGTTTAAGAGTTTCAGAAGAAATATCCATCTGTGATACTCAGTGTTCACCATGCTTCCAGCCTCCACTCCTTCAAAGCCTATCGTAGAATCATGATGGTGCTGCCTAGAAGCCTCCCTCAAGTGCAGACATTCTAAACGGACCAGACAAAGAGTGGGAGGAGAAACTGAGGTGCACAGAAGTGATGGGAATTGCCTGAGGTGTCACAGCAGGGCAGTGGCAGAGCCGGGAAAAGAACCCAGGTGTCCCGATTCTCACTCTGTGCCTCATCCACTCAAACACGCTGCCTTAGCCTTTCCAAACATCTTCCATGAGTCTTGCTGCCATCCAGTGAAGTGCTTAAAAAACAGCCCACAAACACCCTGACCATCACTGCTGACTCAGTCACTCATTTTTATTGCAGCCCTTTTCCCACCAAGTAGCTAGAGTCCAGAGAGCCGCTGGTGCTGACATGTACAGGGCACTTCGGCTCTGCAGGTGTTTTCAGACCCTGAGAAACTCTTCCAAGGTCAAGGCATTGACGTCTCTAAGAAAAGTCGGTTTCCTGCTGAGCTCAGTGCGCTGACCCTCGCGCTGAATACTTGTGCAGCAGCGCCCCAGTAGCCTCACCTCCAGAGCTGACCTCGCTGAGCACTTGTGCTCCGTAGAGCCTCCCTGCAGAGTAGAGCCCTAACCCCAGGCTTTTAAGCTTGTGGGAGAGGCAAGGCAGGATGGATGCAGGCACAGCCAGCAATTATTTGCTTAGAAGTCTCTGGGAAGAGCCTCCACACTCAACACCATGTGGAACTTGCCTGTCACAAAGGTAACCCGAAGCTGAGTGCATCTATGCAACAGCTGGGTGTTTGCTTCCCAGTGCAGAGGGACAGCCATCATGCTGGCTCTGCTTGACTAGTGTGCTAAGACAAGCAGTATAGTCCAGGTGGCATAGGAGGGAACTCATTCTGAATATAAACCCACCTGCATCCTCTGGAAGTATTTGGGCAGCTAGCTTGTGCTACCCCCAGTGGCTACACATCTAGGCTTAGTGTCCTAGCTCAAGCCAATTGTAACAATGTAAAGATGGCATGATATGAAACCACTCAATGTAGTTAAGCCCAAAGCAGACTGTGAATTACAAAGGGATCTCACATAACTGGGTAACGAAGCTATAAAAAGACAAATTAAATTCAGTGTTGATAATGGAAAGTAATGCAGACTGAAAAACATAATCCCAACTATACATATAAAATTATAGGGTCTAACGCAGTGGTCACCAACCAGTCGATCGGGATCTACTGGTAGATCTTGGAGCCTCTGACAGGTGATCCTGACTGGTTTGTCCAGGAAGCTATCAAACGCTGGCACTTCAGTTGCCCCTCTACTCCATGTCATGCTGCTCCTGCCCTCTGCCTTGGAGCTGCCTCCCTGGGAGCCTTCTGCTTGCTGTGCAGGGTGTGGGAGGGAGAAGGGGGGTGCTGATGTCAGGGTGTCCGTCCTCCCCCCACTTCTGTACCCCATCTCTACACAGAGAGAAGGGAGTGGAGGGAGGTTGACAATGCAAATCTCTCACTCTCACATTCTGTGTGTGTGTCTGTCATTCTCACAAACACGCACTGTCCTTCCCTCTCATCTCCTGACCCAGCACATATGTTGGGGGTTGTTGTTACTCCTTTTATTGCTTGCAAAGTGGGTTAGTTTTGGTTTTGGACTGGTCTGTCCATTTCATAATTTTCATTTCTCTCTTACACTTAAATGTAATTCATTAAGTAGTGAGTTCTCAAATGCCTAACCTGCTGTGGCTGGAGTAATTATCCCTGTGGTAATTGCTGCTCCTGAATGTGGCTGTCATGTCCCTGCAGCCCTTGAGAGAGGCAGAGCAGGGGATCTCCACATGCTGTGCTTGCCTGCAGACAGCACTCCTGCAGCTCCCATTGCTCAATAACGGGGCACCGTGGTCAGTAGAAGCTGTAGGCTCAGTGCTGGTAGATGAGGGGCAGCACATGATGGCATGGAGCCATTGCTGTACATGCCAGCTGCTTTCAGGAGTGGTGCAGGGCCAGGGCAGGAGTAAGTCTGCCTTAACCGTGCTGCTCCACCACCCGGAAGCTGATTCAATTAAATGTTGCCCAGCCAGAGCCAGCTTCCTGAATCTCTGTCCCAGCCCTGAATCCCCTCCTACACCCAACCTCCTGACCCAGACGTGAGTCCCCCTGCACCCAAACTCCTTCCCAGAGCTTGCACCTTGAAACCCCTCCTGGACCCCAATCCCTCACACTGGCTAAGCCTCCCAGCTGCCTCCCCAGCCCCACCAACTGCCCATGGTATTTCTTCACACAACGCAAAGTCAACTTGTGGAACTCTTTGCCAGAGGATGTTGTGAAGGGCAAGACTATAACGGGGTTAAAAAAAAAACTGGATACATTCAAGAAGTTTAGGTCCATCAATGGCTATTGGCCAGGATGGGTAGGAATGGTGTCCCTAGCTTCTGTTTGTTAGAAGCTGGGACTAGGTGAGGGAGTGGCTCATTTGATGATTGCCTGTTCTGTTCATTCCCTCTGGGACACCTGGCATTGGCCACTGTTGGAAAACTGGATACTGGGCTAGATGGTCCTTTGGTCTGACTTTGTATAGATGTTCTGTGTGTGGGGGGGAAGCATACTCCCAGCTGCAGTGTAGACATTTAAAATAAAATATTCTACTAGGACAGTGGTTCCCAAACTTTTTTATATCACAGACCGGCAAAGCCATTTTATTTGCAAATAATGAACATGAAAATATGCAAATAAAATGTTACTGGTCCACGAAATACGTACCCCAGCCTCAGACCCCAGAGCCGCTGCGCATAGACGGCTTCAACTCCAGCAGCTGCCATAGCCCAACAGCCAGTTGTTCATGGACCGGCAGTTGGGAAGCTCCACTAAAATACAGGGGATGGAAAGCACTACATATTTTCATTGCACTGAGTATGAGTTTGCTGATCAGAAATTATCCAGACTTTGCTTCTACCTCCCCTTTCATTGAACTATACAGCAAGGGTGGGATTTCCAGTCATGCCCAACATTTCTCTAATTTTGGCCCCTTTTCAGCGCTGAGCTCTACAGTAGAGCAGGTGACATTTTTGGCTGAAACTTTTTTGCCAAATATTGAAGGTTCAGGTTGACTGAAACTCTTTGCAAATGTGTGTTGATTTCAGCAAATTGGTTCGGTCAAAACATTTTTAAAAATAGGAACTATCCAAATGAAATGTTTTGCTTTTTCAGGCTAGATTCACCAGGGGAATTAGGGACCATGTACCAAATGGAGGAGGTGGCAGCAATGGTGGTGCCCCCTTACACGCAATAGCCCAATTATTAGGGCATCCCCTGACTAAGACACACACTGACAGAAGGGAGACCTGAGTTCCAGTCCCTGCCCCAGAGCAGGCATTTGAACATGGGGCTTCCATTTCCCACAATTGAGTGCCCAAACCACTGGGCTATCACCCTGCTTTCCTCTTACTTGACTTTGTATACCCAACTCTTTTCCCTCTACTTTTATTGGCGGGGAGGAGCCTGAAATCTAAACAAAACTTTTCATGCAACCTGAAATGAATTTTTTTTTATTTGCTGAAAATTCAAAAAAAAGTTGCTTTTGGCTGACTTGACCTAATTCTTTTGTTGATTTTTTTCAGCACTGTTAGTGGAGCAAAATATCAGCTCTTCTCTTGAATTCTTTTACATATCATCTCCCTTTGCTTCCTCGCTGCATCCCCTCAAAGGTTAGCCCAGCCAACGGAAACTTTGTGGCAAATGGGCTCGGTGAATTTCTTGCCTGCTCACGTGGCCAGCTGAAGAGCCAGCGCTTTACAGCTTCTGCACCCCTCTGGGCACCTCAGTGGACCATTTTATATCTTGGCGTCTTGGTGTCTTGAACGCTCACTGTTTGAAGATGTTGGCAGAGCAAGGGCACAATGTGCTGTTTTGCCCCCTGCTCTGCCGTGTCAAAGTCAGACACACAGGACTCACAGATTTGTCAAGACCGCTCTGTTTATGAGCAAAGCCGCTCTGCTAATACACCCAGAAAATGTGAGTGCCATACAAGGCTCAAACCCCTTTAATTTATACAGTCAGAAGAAAGCCAACTTAACAAGATTAAAAGGTGGCAAAACTTCACATGATTAATATGAGACTAGTCAAGTATCTTCATTTCCACATCAAGCACGCAGCAATCTCCTGTCCATACGTCTCTGGATACCTCAATTACTTTCTACCTAACACCTAATGTTCCTTTTCCTGTTATCCCAGGCACACCTGTTTTCGTTCTGATCTGCATAGCTCCAAACATAATCATCTCTTTCCTGTCCAAAGACAAACAGTATTCTTTCAACTTATTCAATTATTACAGTATAATTCATCTTTCTCTTACAATATAATTCTTTCTACTTTCACAGCCGATTCAAGTCTATGGTTGTTCGGAGCAAAGACTGGAGACAGGAGATGACCAGTGCTAATTGTTCAGTCCTCATGTGCATCTTATATTTAATTTGCATCTTTTATTTTAAGAAATTGGTACCTTTGTCAAAGGCACTGACAGCAGCTAAAGTCTTTCAATGTGGCTTAAATAACATTGCCCTGGTTAAGACACTCACCTAACAGGGGGAGACTTGAGTTGCGGTCCCTGCCCCAGAACAGGCATTTGAACAAGCGTCTTCCACGTCCCAGTTGGGTGCCCAGACCACTTGGCAATTTAGGAGCAGCAGCACTCTCCTCTCCTCTCGCTTGTCCCTCTCCATCCCTCAGTCACTGTGTACAACACTACTTGTCTCCCTGGCATTCGGATTTGTACCCTTGGCGACAACTTCACCCCACAGTGTCTCTAGGTCCTCCCATCTAGACTGTGTCTAAATCTTGCAGCTTCTTTCTGCATAAACATTTCTAAGATATGGCCCTTCTGATCCATCCATGCCGTTATAATGCTCATCCCGCCTCTTGTCATCCCCAACATCCTCCACTCGAATCCCATCCTGCGTCACTCATATCCATCCAAAATGGATCAGTTCCCTAGCTTGTCACATTGACCACATCAAAGTGCTTTGCATCCCTCCATAGGTTTCTCTTCTCCATCTCCTCTACTATAAGCAACTTATCTTCACTGTCTAGGCCCTTCTCAGCCTATCCCAGTCCCACAGATGTCTCTCACTCACTATCAAGGTATCAACCCTGGCCTTTGATTAGTCTCCATCACCCAATTGTTACATTTTCAAACAAGCACTATTGTAGTTTCTCTCTTGCTGCCCCTCATGCTTGGAAAGAGCTCCCAAGAAACAGCTACAGAGCTGCCTCATTATCAGCCTTCAACTCCTCCTTTGCCATGAGGCCTACGGAAAAACAGACAAAAGTGAAGCCATCAGTGTGCTGAGAACACTGCCTATTGTAGTGACCACGGCTGTCCCATTGTTTCCATGTATACCCTTGTTGGTCTGTCTGTCTCTCCATCTGTTGTCTCTTGCCTCATTCGTAGACTGTTAGCTCTTTGGGGACAGCAAGTCTGTTTTTCTGTGAGTTTGTGCAGCACAGTGGAATCTTGGTTCATGGCTGGGGCTTCTAAGTGCTACACTAATACAAATTCATAATCATGTATGTCCCCCTACTAGGGACAGCTGAAAATTTCTGCACAAGTGAGGGTCAGTGTGGCAAGGCTCAGGAATTTTGAGAGGGGCCTACAGTTTGAAAATTTCCAGTGTATTTTGCAAAACTGCAGAAGGCTATAAACAGTTTCCATAAAGAGAGTTTCTTAAGAATCAGCAAGCGCAGTTATCACCCACATACAGCTAGGTTTTGTTTTCATCAGTTCTCAGTTTCATAGTGATATGTGGATGAATTTGCGCTTTCATTGTTAATAACTCCAGCTCTCGGCTGAACAAGAGGGCTTTGTCTACACTTCAGGGTTTTTGCAGAAGAAGCCTTTTGCGCAAGAGTTTTTGCACAAAAACTTCTTGTGCAAAAGCGTGTCCAGACCTCAAAGTGCATCGCAAAAGCAATGAGCTTTTGCACAAGAGAGTGTCCACACTTCATGGACGCTCTTGCGCAAGAAAGCTCTGATGGCCATTCACAGAATGGCCATCAGAGCACCCGTGCTTTTTTTTATAGGAGTTCCTTGCGCGAGAAACCGCTGCGGAGCATCCACACCTGCCTTTTTGCGCAAGAGCTATAGCACAAAAAGGAATTATTCCTCGTGGGGAGAGGAATAACTCTACTGGCAAAAGCCCTCTGTCCTGTCGATTTTCTTGCATAAAAGCGCTCTTAAGGTGTAGACGCTCCACTGGTTTTTGCGCAAAACCAGCCATTTTTGTGCAAAAACTTTGTAGTGCAGATGTAGCCAAAGGGGAAAGAACAGACAACTTTTTCTGGTCCCTCTCCCAAATATAAAGATAGGGGAAATGATGCTGTTAGCTGAAATAGAGACACATAGCTGGACATGGGCTACTGAGACCCATTTGAGGGTCCTGGAACAACTTCATTCTTGTTGGGGCACTGCCAAGTTCAGTTCTATCTTTACATTTAATTGTATTTATGTGTTCATTGGGAATAAAATAAATAGCTAGAACAGCAGCACAACTTTGGAGTGTCTAAGATGTTACAATGTTTGAGCTTTTCCACTGAGATAAAGAAAATCCCTTGCACAGCTGTCATGGTCTATTGTGTACATTTGCTCTTAGGGTCCCTTTCATTTGCGTATCACTGACTCAATAGACAGACTGTGTCAACGACTATCTGTGTCTTCTTTTTTTTCTGGAATCCTGACTCGGTGGCTTATTGACAGAGTAGATCCTAATGACGCAGACACAAGGCCTGCGTTCTTGCTCTTTGGTATGACACAAGAAACCATGACACACTCATCATTACAATGTCTCATGCCAGGGTGGATTTGGAGACTTTTTTAGTTGGCCTCTTTTCTGAGCCAGGGTCTGGAACGATGGATAAAACAAACTTGCTCCCACACTGTGGTCTTCTGTAGCAAATCTTAGACCAAATCAAAGTTTTACAGCTGCATGTTAAAGCACCAAACCAGGAATGTCTAATGGAAATACTAAGAGACCTTTACTTAGAGCAGCTCTCATGGGTGACCCTATAATTATTTATCTCTCATGCGCCATTATGTGCTACTGACATGCTGCATCTTCCTTAGCATAACGCATAATCTAATGTAAAGGACTCTAAGCAAAGTCAACGAAATTGAATAAGGTCTGTAGCTTGTGCTTCCTTCTTCAGAGCTATTATTTTATACATGAACAGTCAGATGGACACATTCTATTTTAGGTAAATATTTTATGAACTTATCTCTGTCTACTGCATCACTAATGCATGACCTTCCATCCCCGAAGAAGAGGATGAGGAAAGCTTCACCTGTACTCTGTGGCATATTTTGCTTATCATATTGATTGTGATGCTTTAAAAAAAATCTATTTATTCTTATCACAAGGGAAAAGGCTGTGCACAAAAAAGCCCTTGCTCTTTGTAATGCATATTTGCTATTCTTTCCGTGTACTTTTAGTGTCAGACTTCAAGCAGATAAAACATTACCAAGGAGCAAAGCTTAACGCTGGCATCCTGTGACAGGAAGCTTTCAGAAAACAAATGCAGTAAAATCTGTGCCACAATCGTGGCTTCCCACACTGGTGCACAACTACTCCCCTCAGATTTGTCACAACATGAGAATTCTTCAGGAGTCCCATCCATTCCAGGGAATGAGGATCTACCAGTACACACAGACCTAAATAACATACTGAGAATCTGATTAAAATCTAAAAAAAACCCACTTTGGCTTTCAGTACATGATCTCAAAAACTTGGGATTTTCCCCGAAGAATATTGGTGAACAAAGTGGAGAAATGCCAATGTCCTGAGCAAGCATTACATTGAGGACCCAACTGGAGAACCTAGTGACTTTTCTCCTCCCATGGAAAATATGGTCCATATTGATCCACCCTTGCACATCACATGCCAAATGCTCTTACCTCCTCCGTGAACAGGGACTGAAGCACACAATCCTATGTGTGACTGTAGAAATGGGACATCAGCCTGGAACATCTGGTCAACCACTGTTCCAAACCATCACATGGTGGTGGTGTCTCTGCCATACACTCGGTGTTACCTGAGGCAATCAATTGGACCACTGCCCTAGACTTGGACGTCTAGTGCTGTTGTGCTTGGGCCATATGAAAGAAGACCCAAACAAGGTAAATGAGGATCCTCATATCTCCTTTCTGAGTCCAAAGTTCTTCAGATAGAAAGGTATGGGTTCTGAGAGTCAGTTACCATGAAGGGAAGGTAACTTGGCTACCAGACTGCCTAAACTCTCATGGTATCTTATCCAGGAAAGGGGGTCTCCACCCCTTTATTTTCTGGTGTCACAGGGGTCTCTCAATCCAGAGTGCTGATCACATCTAAGGTGCTTGTTTCAGAGTTCTACACCCAGAACTCAGGCTTCCTCGTTATCTGGAGCCACAGAAGCACCCTAGAAGTTGGGGAGGCCACAGTCTAGACTTCAGGCTTCTTTCAGAAGAAGCTTTTCTGGGAAAGATCTTCTGAAAAAACTTCTTCCGAAAGAGCGCGTCCACACAGCAAAAGCACAACGAAAAAGTGATATGCTTTTTCAAAAGATAGCGTCCATATTGATTGGATGCTATTTCGCATTTAAGTTGTGATTAGTATGGACAGAGTGGGCACCAGGGCACCTGTGTTATTTCTTGGAGGCCTCTTCTTTCAAAATAACTCCCACTTCTGCGTCCACAGATGCCTTTTTCCGAAAAAGCTTTTTCAGAAAAAGGCTTCTTCCTCATAGAAAGAGGTTTACTGCTGTCGGAAAAACCCCTTCATCTTTCGACTTTCTGTCGAAAGAACACAATAGCAGTATGGATGTAAGTATAGTTTTTCCAGAAAAATGCTGCAGTGTAGATAGACATACCCAGAGACTTAAGTGCATGCTAAGTATGAAGCAGTGTGCTGATTAGGGATACTTTCTTAGCTCAGGGCCACAGAGCTTAGCAACCTGCAGATAACTCCACAGGACAATCCAATAACTCTGGTTAAGCATAGAATCACTTAAACTCAAAGCAGGACTAAGTATTATCTATGCCACCCCAGTAGGTGTCTGTCTAACATGTTCTTCTGAAGCTTTTGTGACCCACCAGTAAGTGGCTAGGATTTCCCCTAGATGTTCACTTTCTCATTCTCTGGTTTATAAGTTTTATACCTGCACTGACAATAGTGTGCAAATCAATACAAGGTCTGGCAATTCTGACTAAGTACTTTATTATTTCAGGAGCCTCTACCAAGACAAGTGTAGGGGGAGAGAGAGATAGACCTAGGGGAACTTTTAGTAGCAAATTGCCTTTTGTTTCTCTGTGAATCTTCCATGAACAGACTTTAATTTTACCCACTGTTCCTGATTCCAAACTGTTTGATGGACACTTCATGCAAACATCCTTTCAGCTTGATTAGTTGTTTGCAAAACTAGTTGCTTGAACTGTTTGCTACCTGTTATTCCTGGTGGATGCACTGGGTACCTCAGAGACACAGCTTTGTTTCTGCTTTCAGAAGCATCACTGGAGCCTTTATAATCAGGAAAGGAAAAATGAAATTGATATCAAGATGGCTAGCTTTGGGCCTTCTTGCAAATCTACATTCACACAAATGCTCCTTTTCTGAGAGTATTGATAACAAAAGAACTGCTGTAAATATTTAAGGAGAATTAATGACAAGGTTCAAGAATGTAGCTTGTGGCATTTTTGTAATAACTGGCCAGCTCCAGTAGTATGTTTTTGTTTCTGCTCTGTGCATGTGTGAGAGAGAGCATTGTGCAAGTGTATCTATTTTTTCCCCTTTTTTCCAATGGTTCTATAGCTCAGCAAACTGATAAAAGCTTATTACAGCTGTAGGGAAAGCAAGTAAATAATTTTTCACTGCTGAAATGCTCTCCCATTTGTCCTGATGGTTATCATGTCAGCAAATATACCTAAACTTATCATTAATGTTAATACTTTCTCAGGACTAATTAGAATTAAATTGTACAGAACATGTTGCATGAGAAATAACCTTGGCTAAAATTCTCCAAGAAATTTAAACTGGAGTGATATTAAAGGAGAAGAACAGTTTTTATTAATCCATTTACACCTTCTTAGAATCCCCCTGAAGTGTGTTTTACCTTTGCCATAAAAATGAAAACATTTAAATTTCTTTAAAATTACATTTGACATAATTATAGCCAATCCCTAATACCAGCAAGCAGCCCATTTTGCCTGCTTTCCATCAGAAATAGCCACAAACCTCATCATTTCATAAAGAGTTGTTTTTCTACAGGATGTTCACTATGTGCAGAATGTTAATAGCTACTGTAGCTGAATATGAATAGGCTTTGTGGCTCCACTTGAAATATAGAAAAATGGCCCAGACATTAAAAAAGATAAAAGGGAAAAGGGCAGTAATGAATTTAGAGGAAAATGAACATTAATGGTACTAGCATTACTCATGTTCCACATAACAAATTATTGGAAATCTGTCAAGCACACCAAATTATCTACTCATCTGCTGTTGTGGGGCCCTTTGGAGCCATCCAAAACCAGCAAAAGCAAGACAATTTAAGCTAATTTTACTATTTATAACAATAGAACAGACCATTAAGATAAATTAATGTCATTATCAAGTTTCTATGAAAATGACAAATACCACTATTTCAAGCAGCTTTAGAAGCTGTTGACTATAATGAAATCTGCTGTACAGGTACTAAAAAGAAACACTCCAAGTAATTATTTTCTAGTAGCTTGTTTGTTTCCTTCCCATTCATTTGCTTTCACCACAATTAGTTCTGTACACAATATGTGGTAACTAAACAGTCAACACTACGCAGCATTAGGACTAATTGGGCAATTATGATGCAGTTTTCAGCCTTTTAGGTCCTAAAGGGAGCTAGGAGTAAACATTCTAGAGGCAACAATAACAGCACGCCAGTGACTTGTATTGTTTGAGCTTAAAGAAAGACAAAACAGTACAATAAATAAAGCACAAATAAAATGCTTTACATAAAACAACACACAATGAGATGGTTTATTAAATGATCTAATTGATCACCATGTGAGCTTTGCGCTGGATGTATTTGTTAAAAGCAAGCCCGGGTTAAGATTTCGGCACAAGCCATCTTTTTTTTTTTTCCATGTAAGGCCACTACACCTGCATTGCTTATAGAGGAAAAGCCAGGCTGCAACAGAATCATGGTCCATCTAATCCGTTGTCCCTGACAGTGACAAGCAAAGATGCTTCACAAGAAGAAACTCAACTGTAGGCAGATGTAGGGTAATCTGCCCCCCAAAAAGCTTTTATGTCCCTTCCAAATCTCTTTTCCATCATTAACTATTTATACTTTTATTATCCATAAAACTGTCTGATCCCTCTTTGAAGTTTGCTTGGCCTCAATGACATCATGTGGCAATGAGTTCCAAAGTCTAATCATGCACTGAGTGGGGAAAAAAAAATCATTTGATCCGTTTTGAGTTTGTTGCCTTTTTGTTTCATTGCTTTATCCTTTGTTCTTCTGCTTTCAGGTGGGAAAGAAGAAGATCCCAATTTATCTTCTCTGGTCCAGCCATTAATGTATATACTTTTAAAGATTATGAGGAAGCTAACAAGAGCCCTCTCTTGCATTTACTACAACCTAGGCTTGCACTGAGATGGGCTGTGAATAGATATATGGATGAGTGCCAGACAAACCTGATTTTCAGCTTCAGCCAAATTATTTTGTGTGGTAGCTACTGCAATAGTTAGGAGGAGGCAGCACACTCTTTGTGGAACCTTCACCAGACCAGGTTGGCTGCCTCCCCTCCCCTTTTCCTATGGCAGGCTCTCACGGAGGCTTTGCTAGGCCAGGAAGGGGAGGGCGACTAGGAAGAGGATCTGTTCTGCTTTGCTTTCTTCCAAAGCTATCAGACAGTTCCATAGCTGCCGAGTTTCATACAGCTCCATGAGTGGTATTGTATGCTAATTATATAACATAATAATTTGCATAGTGCAAAAAATTGCATAGACCCACTTTCCCTTTAAAGAACTGTATGGATTTAGTGCTGGTGAAAGGCACAGGCTTGATAATTCCAGTGAACGAAGTCCTGGGGGGTTCAAATAAGGCAAGTTTCCTCCCTGCACTTCCAGCATATCCCACTCCTGACCTGGGAACTTCTTCTAAGGGATAGCGAAGGGACTCCAGTCTCCATATGCTGTATAATTGTTGGCCCCCTCTGTAAAGTCTTCCGGTTCGTGAATAAGTTGGGCTGAGTTTGTGATGGGACCACTCAATATCCAACCCATGTGAGGAAAAGTGGCTCCCTGCCCATGGGTGCTGATTTCAGAACTGTGGATGAAAAGCTTCGTTGCCCATGAGCAATGCCTTGAGCAGCTAGCCCCAAACAAATGCTAATTGAAGAGGGTGTTGAGACACATGCGCATACACTGCATCAGAAAAACTACTTTCAAACTTCAAAGCGTGTTAAGGTTGCAAAGTCAAGCACTAAAAGGCTGGGAAACACGAGCACTACACTGCTTTTAGGGTGTGGGAACTATGAGAGAGACAAACTTCAGTTACATGGCCATATAATATTTTTGCCTGCTGCTTTGACTATCAGTAGGGTTTGATTCCAGGATCTTCATATTCACAGACAGACTACATCCCCTGGAGCTAACCCAGTAACTGGTACCAAAATTAGGCTGTAGTGTGGACTAGCTCCTAGAGGGAGACATGGCACTTTGCCACTTGGTTGGGCACTAAGCTTGCTGGATTCTGTTTCTGGCTCTGACAGCAGTGTGCCTAGTGGTTGGAGCAGTGGTTAGCAACAGAGTAGCCAAGTGCAGGTCCAGATTTACACCTCATGCACCCTTAGGTATAGCATCGTCAGTGCCTCCTCTGCCTATAACTGACTTTCCTGTTTTCCATTCAAAAAATGAAATGAAAAGAAATATAAACACAGCTTCCCAAGGAAGATGCAAGACCCTCTGCTGTGTATGACACTCCCAGCCAGAGCTGGGGTACTGCCCATCTGCCCCAGGTGAGCTGCAAGGGGGGAACTGTACCTTTCCCCATGGTGAACAGTCTCTGGTGTCTTCCATCCCTCTTGCTCCAGCTCTGCCTGTGCAAGTAAATGGGCACCAGCTACTCCACCACCTATCCCTCCCTGCCATGGGTAGAGGTGGGGGGTGGCCATGTTTGGGAAGGGGCTGGGATACTACCAGCACCTTCAGCAGCCACCCTGCCCACCTGCAATTCACAGCACCTCCAGGCAGACTGACGCAGCCTGCTCCAACCCCACATGCTGGGTGGCCACCAACCCACACCAGGAACCCAGCTGCCTGCAGGGGAGTTCTAAGTATTCACTTTTTAACCTTTAACCCACTTTTAACTTTCAGGACCCTGTAGGCACATACCTACTGTGCCTAACTGGAAATCCGGCCCTGGCCAAGCACTTTCTTTCTGCTAGGCAGTGTGGCAAAGTGGTTAAGATTTGGGTCTATCTATTTCCTTTTCTGCTTGGCCTGACCTCACACAGCTCCTTGAGTTTCCTCATTTGCAAAAGGGGAGGATGAGAGGTGCCTGGCTTCTGCAAAGCCTCAGTCAGTAATAAAGGCTGTGAATGCCACTGAATAACCATCAGTCAGTGGGAGATGGGAGACTAGGCTTCATGGCACCTTCCCTTAGGCCAAAATAGAGCTGGGTGGAATTTTTTGGACAAAGCTTTTCTTTCCACAGAAAACTGTATCTGTAGAATCAATGGAAATATCTGAAGAACATAAGACTGTACACAGTGGATCAGACCAATGGCCCAAGTATCCTGACTTCTGACAGTGGCCAATGCCAGAGCCTCAGGGCAGTGTTCAGAACAGGGCAGTCAGAGTCATTCACCCCAGCTTTCCCTCCTAGTTTCTGGCAGTCGGAGGCTTAGGGCTGTCCAAACATGGGATTTAGGGTTGTCCAATTGATGGGCTTGTCCTCCATGAACTTGGCTAGTTCTTTTTTGAACCCAGTTATAGTGTTGACCCATTAGGCCAAAAAAGTACTTCCTCTTGTTTGTATAAAACCCACTGCCTGTCCAGACACCCCTGTTTGGTTTGGTTTTGTATTGAATTGTAGGAAAGTGTAAATACAGTTTCTCTAATCCCTGTCTCCACATCATTCATGGTTTTAGATTCTTCTGTTCAGCAGGGCCAACAGCCTCGCTGGGCCCCTGGACAAGGCGGGAGGAAGGAGGGCTGCTCTGTGACCCCAGAAGGGGGGGCCACCCCCCCCCAGGCAGCCCTTAGTGCTGCCTAGAGCATGTCATGAGGCACTCCAGCAGAGATTTAAAGGGCCTGTGGTTCTGGCTCTGCCACTGCCATAGTAGCAGCAGCGGAGGCCAGGAGCTCTGGGCCCTTTTGTATCACCAGGCCCCGGGGCAGTTGTCCCCTTTACCCCCTCCCCTGTCCCTGTCTGGCATTTACCCCTTAGTTGTCTCTTTTCTAAGCTGAGCAGCCCCTCATTTTTTTTTAGTTTCTCCTCATATGGAAACCATTCTGTATGCTTGATCAGAGGCACTGGCTTCTAATTTTTCTTGGGCGGGGGGGGTGCTCAACCCCCACTCAGTCCCAGGCTCTACTCCCATTCAACACCTTCCCCCCCCCAGACTCCACCCAAGTCCTGCTTCCTTCCCTTCTCTCCCAGAGCCTCCTGCATGCCACAGAGCAGTTGTTCTGCAGCATGCAGGAGGCACTGGGAGGGAGAGGGAAGAGTTGATTGGCAGGGACTGCCAGCTGATGGGGGGGGAGGGGAGGAAGGGGAGCTTGGCTACCGGTGGGTGCTCAGCACTGTCTCATGTTTTTCTGTAGATGGTCTAAGGGATGGAGCACCCACTGAGTCGGTGCCTATATTGTGCTTGATCATCTTTGTTCTTTGTGTGATGGGGTGACCCAAACTGGACACAGTATTCAAGGTATGGTTGGATTCATATAGTGGCATTATGATATATTCTGCCTTATATTCTGTCCCTTTCCTAATAGTTCCAAATATTGTTAGCCTTTTTGACCAATGCTGTGCATTGAGCTCAGGTACTTAAAGAACCATCCATGGTGACTCCAAGATCTTTCTCAACTAGTAATAGTTAATTTAGAACCCATCATTATATATGTGTCGTTGGGATTATTTTTTCCTCTGTGCACTACTTTGCACTTATTAGTGCTGACTTTCATCTGTCATTTTGTCATCCAGTCACACAAGATTCCTTTGTAACTTTTTACAGTTAGCTTTAGAATTAACTATCATGAATAATTTTGTATCATCTGCAGTCTTTGTCACTTAACTGTTCATTCCCTTTTCCAGATCATTAATGAACATGTTGAACACACTGGTCCCAGTACAAATCCCTGGGGACCCCACAATATACCCCTCTCCAGTGTGAAAACTGACTATTTATTTCTACCCTTTGTTTTCTATCTTTTAACCAGTTACTGATCCATGAACATATCTGCCCTTTTATCTCATGACTACCTGGTTTGTTTAGGAGCTTTTGGTGAGGAAGCTTGTTAAAGATTTTCTGTAAAGCCAAGTGCATTATTTTGACTGGATCATCATTACTCCTATTTCTGACACCTTCAAAGAATTCTAATAGATTGACGAGGTGTGATTTCCTTTTACAAAAGCAGTGTTGATGCTTCCATTTTCATATTGAACAATTCATGTTCATTTCCATATTTCAAATTCATACTGAATTTGCCAAATTGTTTTAATAAAAAATGAGAAAAAATGTCTTTTAACATTTTTTTACAAAATATCTTAATTTTTAATTCAAAATCATTTGTTTTGTTTTAAAGTTTTCTTCAATTTATTTTTTTTAAAAGGTTAAAATCCCCATAGCTCTCAAATTAATCTAAATGTTTCAGTTCAGGTTGAGTGAAGCATTTAGGTCAGTCTGAAACAATATTTTTATTTTTTCAGTTTGCTGGGGGAAAATTGACAATTATTTTTTGTTTCAGATCAACCAAAAAAAAATTTTTTTCTATATTTTTGGCTTGGGTACTGAATCAAATACTCAGCTATTCACACACCTTTAGGCCAAACATTATGTAGAATGTCCCTCCTTGCTGTTCCAAGAGGTGTGAGATATTACCTGATCTGCCGGCATAAGTGGTGCATGACTCCTTCATCTGGGAAAGTTGGGTGAACCCAAACTATGGCCCCGCCTTGAGACCTGCCCTCACTTGGGCCCCTCTTCTGGGACCACCTTGCCTGTCCCTTCCCTCCAGGTTCCACTCATCTCTCATGCCTCCTCCCCGCCATGCTCACCTACCCTTCCCGGAACAGGGATGGAGCAGATGGAACAAGGACAAGGCCTCGGCAGGAAAAGGATCAATGGGACCAGGCCTCAGGGGGGAGTGTGGGGCCATTGCCCAGGTGCCCTTTCAGCAACAGCATGCTCCAAAGGTGGTGGGTCAACTGGTTGGGGAGGTGTAGCCTCCCCTGGCCTCTTATACCCACCATCCATATGAACTTCCTCCACAACAGAAGTTGGACCAATAAAAGATATTACTTCATTCACCTTGTCTCTCTAATATGAGATACTTGGCACAAATGTCCTTTCCCTCTTCCTTTCATATGCCCAGTTCATGTCACCTACACAGCAGAGAATCATAATATTAGTGCATCTTAGCCTAGATTAGGGTGGGGAACCTTTTTTGGGTTGGGGGCTGCTGACCCACTGAAAAATCAGTTGGGGGCCACACATGTGAGAAGCAAAGTGAGAAGCCCCTGACTGAGAAGGAGAAAGATACTCCTCACATTCCCCTTGCACACTGGAGCCTAGGGGCCAGGCTAGTAGGTTTTGTGTGCTCCAGCCCCACGGGTGGGTGGCTGGAGCACCAGCACGGGCTTCCCAATGCTGAGCCTCGGGGGCTGGATCCAGGCAAGCCAGGGGTTGCATCTGGCCCCCGGGTCTCAGGTTCCCCACCCCTGGCTTAGATAGTAGTTCTACTGTCAGTTCAACACTAAAAATAATGAAAGGTAATTAGTAGTTTTTTTATGATATTTTATTAGTATTATTAGTCACATATTTTACGAAGTGGTGGTTTGCTTTTTTCTTTAGACATTTATGATTCAATATCAAATCTGATAATCTGTGTAGTAATTTATTTCAAAATAAAGAGACTAAAACAAATTCAGCTCTGTTGTCAAAGTGAGTTAAATCCAGTTGAATCCTGGAGAAGTTGTGCACACTTGCACCAGCTCTGGCCCTATAGCTCCACAATGATGTGAATGTGTTCATTAATTTAGGCAAGCCAGAACCTTTTAAATTGCGAGCAGATTTTCCTGTATGCCATGAAATGTGCAGTCAGTTTGTGAATTTACAAAGAGGCAAATTGTTTTAATGAGCCGCTACATCAAAATAGTTAAAAAGTGGGGGAGGAAGGGAGTTGAAAATGGAGGTTTGTGAAGGTAGGCACTTAAGTGGTGGGAACATTCTTTGAAGCTAATTGAAGCTGCTGCCTGCACAATACTCTTGAAAATGAAGCCATTTATTTTGATGCATAAAATATTATTTAGAAGCATAACTTTTTGCACCTAATTTTGGACATCTTGGCCCCTATTTTAATCCCTCCTTTGCCTTCCTTCAAAAAAGATTTATATTACAAGACTGTTTATAGCAGGGCTGCTCAACACACAGCCTGTTTGTTTGTGGCACATGGTGCAGTTTGGGTGTATGCAGGGTTCAACACAGGTAGGATCCTTTGAGCATGGCCTCCACTGGGAACATGCTCCACAACAGCGAGGTGTCTCCCAAGCGGGGTGAGCATTGAAAGGCAAAAGCGGACAGGCTGGCTGGAACAGACGGGTACAGGATGTCGTCATTTCTAGCCCCCAGGGAGGAGGTGCCGGGAGTGCCGGGGCATTGTGGGAAGTGCTTTGTATTCATGCCCCTCAGTGTGAAAGAAGCTATTTGCATATATTTTCATATGTATTTGCATGTATATTCAACCACACTTAAATTGCAGCCATCGGCATGTGCTGTGAGTATCATTGTGGTCCCCGGGGCTTGCAAAGTTGAGTAGCCTTGGTTTATAGTATAAATCTTTTATAATTCACCCATTACTTCTCCTTTTCCAAACACACCAGAAAGCACTTCTTGGCAAGAGCAAGAAATGAAATAAATCTGGAGTTTGAAAGTCCTCCCATTTTGGCTCTATAGTAGGCAGGGACATGTTTAAACACCCTAGCTTTCCACCTCCTTTTTTGATTTTTTCCAAACTTTCCCACTCAATTCGAACCTGGGCTGAGATGTGCTACCTGACATTTTAGGGGGATTTGGGAGGAAATTATTAGGGAGTGTAGTGGGAGAAAAACAGGCTTATAATGGAAATCTCATTTTCACTTTGACTGCTGAATAGCTACCCCCATCCTATGATAAATAGCTGTAAATGCACAAGTACTAAAACTAGCACATGGCTCTCTTGGCATCTGGTAATGATTAACCATATGCCAGTTCCAGCTTTGGTGCTCATAAAAACAGTGCAAGTCTTTTATTCATAGAAAAACAATTATCAGTGTGTCAAGCTTCAAATGCACAACTCTCTCACCATTCTGGCCAGACACCTACAGCTTGTCCCAGCACGATTGTGTACCATTTCCAGTATCTGAATTTCTATAAAATTCTTTACCATTGCAATTTCAAGCTGTTGCAGCCCATGCTTCTGAACTTTTGGTTTGTGGTAGGTGATAATTGTGCAATCATTCCTGCTGACTGTTAGGCCTCAAAACCCTCTAATTCTGTATGAATGTTGCCACTTGTCCTGCTGGCTCCATCTTGTAGCCATCACATCACTTGCTGATAAACATGATCTTGCTCATCTCAATTACATGACTTGAACTGCATTTGACAAATTTAGGAGATGCAAAGAGTCTGGCTGGCTGGACCTTCTCCCTCAGTTTTGGGGTTTGCCATCAACAACCTGGTACTTTCAAAGAGAACACAAGAACATCATAATGGCCGTACTGGGTCAGACCAAAGGTCCATCTAGCCCAGTATCCTGTCTGCCGACAGTGGCCAGCACCAGGTGCCCCAGAGAGGGTGGACCGAAGACAATGATCAAGTGATTTGTCTCCTGCCATCCCTCTCCAGCTTCTGACAAACAGAGGCCAAGGACACCATTTTATCCCCTGGCTAATAGCCTTTTATGGACCTAACCTCCATGAAATTATCTAGCTTCTCTTTAAACTCTATAAGAGAATCTTATACCCTCCCCCTTTGCTCTCTGGAAATGCCCAGCTTAAGATTTTTTTTCCCCCTGAATCATAAATGGACCCTGTATATTCCACAGTCATGGAATTTGTTGTGGAATTCACCACTGAACATAGCTCAGAATTATAGCTTTTATTTAAAAAAAAATACAGCTAGCTCTTTTGGTTGCAGGGAGACCCCGTTAAAACCTGAACTGAGTGTAAATCAGTCTAGTGAGAACTCCCTACATTTGCAACCAGTCCGTAACAGCAGCTGAGGCATATAGACTGCCATATGCATCGTAACAGTTGTCTCTGAAAACTAACGATGTTGCATATTGAAAACTAACGTTGTGAAGGGGGTGTAAAAAAAATTGAACCTCAAAATAAATAACACGCAGCTGACTGGTTTATTCCTGTTCACATTTAATTCAGAGAAACCCTCCATTTTTAAATGTCTCTGAAACTATTGGGCACCAGATTTCTTCAGAGTCTGGCACTCTCATCAGTGCAGAACTGAAGGCCAGCTTGCTGTACATGCAGTAGTTTGTGGACATGACTTTAGTAGCTGCTCATTACATCTTCCCTTTGAGGAAGAAAAAAGTGTAACCCTCCCCCACCACCATACTACAAACTAAAAGTAACAGCTAGCTACTACCCTGTGAACTCTGTACCTGCTGCGGCTGAGTTTTTTCCAGCCTAACTGCCGTGTTCCACTGATGGTCTATCAATAATAGTACCTCTAGGCAACATGGGCCCTGGGGCTCTGGTTCCTCTGACCATGGTACATCATGCTTGCCACAAAGCTGCGGACCTACAGAACAAGGGTTATAGCAAGTGTTAAATGGAAGTAAAACAAGGGCATTGAAAGACAGCTGAAGAACATCTGAGGGATGTTTTCAGTTTTTTGTCATCTTAATCAGCTGCTCCATATTAAGTGTCAGGATAAGATCAGAAAGGAGACTACGGTGTTTTAGCGCATATAACCCGTGGGTTATACAAAGTTTTACAAACCCTGCAACCCCCCGGTGGTATACACGTCCGCAGAGTATACAAGTTTATTTTTACTTGCCTGGGTGCGAGTGTGGCTCCCCTCCTGCAGGCCGGCCAGCTCGCCTGCGCTGCGCTCTCCGTTCCCCCCTCCCGGAGGCTGCGACAAGTATGTGCAATTACCAGGTACCTTAAAGTAGCATGTATAACCCGCGGGCTATACATGTGAGCGGGTTATCTAAGACTTTTTTTACACATTTAGGAAAAACCACGGGTGCAGGTTATACATGAGTTCAGGTTATATATGCTAATTTACGGTATTCAAAATCAGACCCAGCAACTGCCTCCACCTACCCTGGTTCAGTTTTGGTGGTTTTCTCACTATGGACATATTATTAAAATGGACAACCAACACATTCCGAAGCATGTGTACCAAGGAATGCCACTACATGCGCCAGTAATCTTCTGGATTCCAAAAGCTTCAGGGCCATGATAAGATTGCTAATGAAGTACATAAACTGAATACCCACCCAGATCACCTTAAGGATATAGCCAGAGATCACTCCAGGTGGCGCTCAACCTGACAGGAGGCTACTCCCTTTCAGATTCACCATGATGATGATCACCTAAGAGCCCCAGCCATGGACCAAGATCCCATGGCTCTAGGTGCTGTACAAACATTGAACAAAAAACAGTGCCTGCCTCAAAAAGATTACAATCGGAGTTGATCCATGATAGAGACCCAAGATAGATTTCCCACGTTGCCTTAAGAATGAAGAGTCTTCAAGAGCTTAAAGTTCTCACAGTCTCACATTAGGGAACTGAAATCCAGGTGTAAGAATCCTGTTGGAATGGTATCTTCAGTGAAGGACAATTAGTGTCAGTGGAGGTACACTTGTGTAAAACCCACGTGCGTTAGATCAGAGTCAGATCCTTGATTTTCAGGAGCAAGAGAAAAGGGAGGGAATTGTATAATTAATGTGAACTTTAAAACATTTTATATTTTACCACAGTTGGTTTGATTTTGTCCTTTTTATCCTTTTTATCTGTTTCTGTGAACTGCATGCGCAAAGTTGCACCTGTTATGTTTTGCACCTCTTGTAAATGAAGTAATGTTTTGAAACCCATTTAATCAAATTGATGCAACTTTGTGTGTAGAAACTCAGAAACTGATTTAAAGTCTGGCTCAGATCAATTTATCTGGTAAATGTACAGGTGCACTTAACCTGCTATAGGCATGTGGGGCTTCGTCCTCATATGTATCAACCATCCCTGTATTTCTCTCTCTACAGGATACTCAATCTTGCTACTTAACAAATGGCTACTGATCTGAAACATCTTCTTAAAGTTATTTTTTTAAGACTGAGGTAATTAAATTGCATATTTTCCTGTATTTATCTGTCTGGGTCTCCTTTTTTATGCAGGATTACATAATTTAATTTATTTAATATGAAAATTCTATATTATTTATTATGGTCCATGATCTTTATCTGCAAATATTTTAATGAATTAAATTCCATAAATAGTTCCTTACAAAAAAAAATCAACAAACCCCTATGACCATTTTAGTTATCTGAAAACAGAAAAGCCAATATTAGGATTATAGTTTTCAGTCCTCTAAGACAAAACTGTGTTATATGGGCCTTGAAAGTCTGGGGCAAGGCTCAAGCTAAGCTGTGACTAGTACTAATGTACTCATCAGGGGAACTGGGCTGGAGTAAGGAGAGGTTAGGGCTACCTGGATATTGGTTTAGGATCCCGTGCTCAGCATAGTAAGAAGGGACAGGAAACAGGTGAGACCAAGTCCCTGCTACCCATCTTCAGTGGAGCTTTCAGGCCATGTTGAGGGAAGCATGCTGCCCCTTTTTCCTCCCAGGCGCCTTCTGGGGCAGTGCAGTTTCCCTTAATCCAGGCAGGGACTAGGAACACAAACAAGCCCTGAATATGTCACAACAAATAATGGAAAGGGAAGCTGGAGTGGAAGTGGGGTTCATTTCTTTAACATGCACACCTTTTCTGCCATCTGTTCCCGTGCCTTGAGGGCCCCATGCTGCAATTAACAAACACATTTGGGGTGCTAGCTGCCAATCAGATTTCTTGTGCTGCGCAGGTCTTGAGTTGTGCTAATAGTTATTTTAACATTGCTTAGCTGTTCAGCTCTATAGCTACAATGCACAAAAAAGGCTTGATGAGATTCTTTATTGGAACATGGTGGACGTGATATACCTAAACTTTAGTAAGGCATTTGACACAGTCTCGCATGATCTTCTTATCAATAAACTAGGGAAATACAACCTAGATAAGTGGGTTGCATAACTGCTGTAAGGTGGGTGCATCACTGGCTGGATAACTGTTCTCAGAGAGTAGTTATTAACGATTCACAATCCTGCTGGAAAAGCATAAGAAGTGGGGTTCTGCGGGGGTCTGTTCAATATCTTCATCAACAATTTAGATGATGGCATAAAGAGTATGATTATTAAGTTTGCAGATGATACCAAGATGGGAGGTGTTGCAAGTGCTTTGGAGGATAGGGTTAAAATTCAAAATGATCTGGACAAACTAGACAAATGGTCTGAGGTACATAGGATGACGTTTAATAAGGACAAATGCAAAGTATCCCATTTAGGAAGAAACAGTACATTTCACACATACAGAATGGGAAGTGATTGTCTAGGAAGAGTACTGCTAAAAGGGATTTAGGGGTCATAGTGGAACACAAACTAAATATGAGTCAACAGTGTGACACTGTTGCAAAAAAGCAAACATGATTCTGGGATGCATTAACAGGAGTGTTGTGAGCAAGACACGAGAAATCTTTCTTCCGCTCTACTCTGTGCTGACTAGGCCTCAGTTGGAGTATTGTGTCCAGTTTTGGGCACTGCATTTCAAGAAAGATGTGGAGAAATTGGAGAAGGTCCAGTGAAGAGCAACAAAAATGATTAAAGGTCTAAAAAACATGAGCTATGAGATTTGAAAGCCCTCTCATTTTGGATCAATGGTAGGCAGGCATACAGCCTTCATAGAGCCTACAAGCACACATAGCATGCCTGTTAAGTGAGCTTTACACAGAAGGTTGCCTGATTTTAGATCCAAATGTTTTATATTGGTGTTATGGTATTATTATGGAGTGAGCATTATCAGATGGCACATTTACATGTCTTACAAGTTATTTTTCTCAGCAGTGTCTCATCTTTGAAGAAATGCTGTATTCTTGTTCGTTGTGTGATATTCCTTCTTTTTGGGGAAGCTGTTGCAAACAGCAGTCTACACTGCAGCACAATGCAAATGAAGCACTCATTAGCATTTGTCGCGATCTCATTTCCATATTCTCTGCCGATGCTTTTTGCAGAAGAGGTTTTAGAGCAAAAACAAGCAGTGTAGGCGGGGCCATTTTGCGCAAAAAAAAAAACCCCTTTGCGCAAGATCCTGTATACCTCCTTTTGTGAGGCATAAGGGATCTTGCGCAAAAGGGGTTTTTTGCGCAAAACTGCCCCATCTACACTGCTTATTTTTGCGCAAAAACCTCTTCCTCAAAAAGCATTGGCAGAGAATATGCGTGCTTCATTTGCATTGTCTCTGCCAACAAAAGGCTGCAGTGTAGACATAGTCCAAGAGAGTTGGCTTTGTCTTAATCTCTAAAACTAGAGTCAATTCCTGATACAGAGTTGCTGCCTATGAACTGGATACTGCTGTTTGGGCTGAAGCTTTTGGCAGAGGGATTTTGTTTGTAACCATCATTGTTCTAAGACACTCTAGATATAAGAATGGTGTAATTAAAACAAGGTACGTTAGGAATATTTAGACTCTGCTTCTCTGGTTTGTCTTTCAATGGAAAACTAACCTTTAAGGCCCTCAAATCTGCTACTGCTTGGCAGTATTACTATTAACATTACTAATTTTGCTATTTGCATGGCCTTAATTTTGGGTGTTTGCATTAGCTTGCATCCTATATTTGAACCTCAACAGGTAGACAGGTATGGCCATAAGTGCGATCCATGGTCCAGATGCTCAGTTGATGTAAAATGAAGTCAGAGAAGCTATATCAATGTACACCAACTAAGGATAGCTTTAGGCCCTGTAAAGGGTGGCTTTTTTCATTTTGGCAAGTTATTTGCAAATAATTCCTTATCAAGATGCTTAGAATAGTTATTTTTACCATATGCTGTATGACAGGATTGAATGTAACAATATGTATTAAATTGTTTATTCTGTAATATAATCAAAGGATTGATATTGCTGCTCTCCTGGCATTTTTAGGATACAAAACATTTTAACTTGGGAAAAAAGCATGTTTCCAAGAAAAAAAATACAAGTAGTGTTACCATAAACAGAGGACATGCCAACACTTATTCTTTTCCATTTATTGCAGTTACTTCTTTTAAAGCAATATGAGTTAGTGAAAATATCTGGAAACAGTGGACATCTAGAAGGACGTTACATTTCCAGATAGCTGTGAAATGAATAATACATTGGGAAGCAAGCACAAGTATTATTTCTCTTCTAATCAGTATCATGAAGCATTTTACAAATTAACCACTTTTCCCAGACACTTACTATATAAGTGGCTCTAGGCAGAGCTCCCATCAGGGTGGACTGTGCCATCTGCATTTAGAAAATTGCCTGTACATTTATTAAAGTGAAATTCACCCATTAATTAATCCTGTCAGTGTTCTCCCTGGAGATTCTCATTAGCACATTGAGCTTATTACTGCAACCAGAGGCAGAAGGGGAGGCGTTTTTAATGTAACCGTGCAAAAAACATGACATTCTTTTCTTACTTTTAGTTTAAGAAGAAAACTTGACAAAGTCATAATAACCTTTGGAACTGAATAAACTTTCAATCCCAGCAGTTTAAATTCTCTACATTTCAGGAATCTGTGATTGGTCCATGCTGGGTAGGCTTCAATTTTAATTTTTTCATAATTTTGACAGATAATATCCAGATTTATTTTAAGCATTTTTATTTTTATCAATTTAAATATTCACAGTTGTACAAAATTCTGGGGGCAGACAAGAGGACAGGACTATAATTATTTACTGACAGTAGATTTGAATTTCAAAAAGTTAAAGCTTTATATTTGTCAATAGCACAAATCAAGATATACAAAGAAAACATCCTTAAATCAAATTCCACTAAGTTCTCAAGTAGCGCTTATCTTACTTTGCCTTTCTGTACATTTTGACTGCTAACAATGGAATACCTTTTTCCTCAGTTTGGGTATGTCTAGACTACATCCCTTTTTCGATAAAGGGATGTAAATTAGACATATTGAAAGTGCAAATGAAGCCGGGATTTGAATTTCCCATGCTTCATTTGCATAATGGTGGCCACTGCTTTTTTCTGAAACGGGGCTTTTTCGAAAAAAAAAATGGCAGTTTAGATGGCAATCTTTCAAAAATAAAACCCTTTTTCAAAAGATCCTGCAAACCTCATTTTTTGAAGAGTACAGGATCTTTTGAAAAAGGGTTTTATTTTCAAAAGATCCCCGTCTAAACTGCTGGGTTTTTTCGAAAAAGCCCTGTTTTGCAAAAAAGCGGCAGCCGCCATTATACAAATGAAGCACAGGAAATTCAAATCCTGGCTTCATTTGCACTTTTGATCAGTCTAATTTACATCCCTTTATCGAAAAAGGATGTAATCCAGACATACCCTTTGTGTGTGGATGATGAAATCAACATTTACCAATAAAAGTCAAATCCTTTCAAGCTTACTTATGGGAAAATGTTGGAAATACCATACAGATTATTTTAAAATGGATGCATGGACACTTATGTTCTCTTATTACGACCATCAGAGATGGCACTAGGCATAAGCACATTAAGCAATTGCTTAGGGCCCCCAGCAGCCTGTATTGTTGTTAGGGGGGGAAATATTCCTGCTTAGGGCCTCACTGGCTCTGAGGTAAATTTCTAGGCATTGCTCTGCTATTAAATATATTTTGAGTTGGGATATGGACCATGCATTCATGTGGAAACCTATAGTGTTCAACTGTCTATTGCAACACAGGAAGCTTTCTTCTTCTTCAGGACTGGACCACTCAATAAATTGATCTGTTCATTCTCTGCAAAGCATCTGGCACCAGCTGCTAGCAGAAGACAGGATAATGATCAAATGGACCATTGATCTGACCCCGTTGTGAGGGCTCACAGGCCTTGAACCCAGGTCTGTATGTCCCCAAGCAACTCAGGGCACAACCTGACTAAAGTCCCTGACTGACTCAGAGACCACTGTATCATACACATATTAAGAGACAGCCTCTGCCTCAAATAGCTTTCCATCTGTGATGGAGCACCTGCCCCACAGTGGCCTGCTAGGTGTTAATAGAGCCGTAGAGCAGCTGTGCAAAAAGCAGCCAATAGGAAAGGGGCTGAGAGAAACAGCCAGTCAGGGCCGGGCGCAGCAGAGCAAGTTCAGTAGCTGACTGGATCTCCATGAGGGAAGATCAGACTTCTGGCCAGAAAGAAGGGAACTAGCACCCTGGACAGAGCAGTGCTGCTAGCAGCAGCCTTTGGGGAGCTAAAGATAGCTCCTGGTTGACTACAGGAAATTGCAGGCTGAAGCCCTGAAGCAAGGGCTAAGCCTAAGAGCACAAGTGGGCAATCATTTGGGGGAAGGCACTCCCCCTTACCATTTTTTGTAAGAGCTCACAGGCCACACTTTTCTATGGATGAGGTGCAGGGCTAGGATGGAGGTTGGGTGCAGAAGAGCACATGGGGCAGGGTGCAGGAGACAGTCTGAGGTTTGAGAGGGAGTTTGGGCGAAGGAGGGTTGTGATCTGGGGCAGGTGACTGGGGTGAAGGGTCCAGGAGGGGGGTATGGGTGCAGGAGAGGATTTTGGCTTGGGGAAGATGTGTAGGAAGGGGGTACAGGATCTGTAAGGGGGTTGTGATCTGGGGTAGGGGAGTGCAGAGGGTTTGGATGGTGACCTGGGGGAGGGACTGAGGGTTCGGAAAGGGCTGGAGTGCCAGACGCAGTCTCTGGTTGGTAGGCGCTTACCTAAGCCAGCAGCCCTGCAGCATCCCCAAGACAGGCTGGGCTCCCTGCCAGCTGTACCCTCCATGTGGCTCTCCGCTCCAGGCAGAGGAAGGAGGGCAGAGGCTTGCACTGCCCCCCCACCCCCACCCCAGGCCAATCTCTCAGCTCTTATTGCTGGTTGTTTCTGGCCAATAGCAGCTGAGAGATTGGCTGAGATCAATTCCTATTGGCCAATTGTTTCCAGCCAATTGGAGCTGAGGGTTGGGCTGGGGGCACGGAGATCACATGGAGCCTCCCCCTCCCACCAGAGCAAAGAGCCACACAGAAGAGCCAGCTGCTTAAAGCAGCAGTTACCAACCGCCAGTCTGTGGAACGGCTGCAGGCCATGAACTGCTGCTTGCCAGGCTGTGGCACGCTGCCAGGCCATGCCCTGCTGGTGCTCTGTGCTGGGCCTCTGGGTGCATACAGGCACAAGCAGCTCGGGGTGCAGGGAATTGCAGGAGTGGGGGGGGGGGCATGTCTCATGCCTCGCAGCCCCAGGAAAGGCACCACCTGACTGTGGCACAGGTTGCTCCAGGAGATCCGGAGCAGCAGCGCTATCCAGCCATAGACCACATGTGCGGAAGAAGAAGTCTGCCAATGTTTGCTTCTTAGGGGCCCTTCTAGGCCACTAAGCTGAGGTGTCTCTATGGCCCCTGGGTGCAGCTCATGTGTGGAGCTGTGAAACAAGGGGGAGCGGTGATGGTGGCAGCACCTCCGCCTGTGGGGGATGGGTGGGAGATGGGTGAGAGCATCAGCCCCGTCAGCGATCCTGGTGAGCTCGGGCAGCCATGGCACAAACTACTTTTCTGCTTCCCTTTTCAGTGGGGCTCGGAGCACCTGGCCACCCAGTCCAGTAAGTGACAGCATGGGGGGGCCACGTGTCAGGCACCATAGTTCTCTCTAAGCTGTGTGCTTGTGCATGCAAAGGACATTTCTACCCCGCCCACCTCCTAAGCAGAGCCATGCAGCAGTGTGTTGGGAAGCACGCTCGGGCTGCCAGGGCCAGAGGAACCGCGTGGCTGGCGGGCAGGTGTGTGGCTGCTCCAGCTGGCTGGGACTGGAAGAACCGCATGGCTGGCGGGCAAGTGGCTGCTCCGGGCCGGAGGAACAGTATGGTGGGTGGACATGTGCAGCTTAAAATTAATTGCCATAATGAATATGCAAATGTGTCTGCCGATCCACCAAAAGTTTTTTAATGCGTTCATCAGTCCAGGGTATAAAAAAGGTTGTGAACCTCTGGCTTAAAGCAGCGGCTGCTCTGTGCCTGAGGGTCCCAGCAAAGTGGTCTCTGGGCTGGATCCGATAGCTTGGTGGGCCGAATTCAGTCCGTGAGATGTATCTTGCCTGCCCCTGCCTAAGAGAATGCTTGGGCCACAGGGAAGTGGTCAGAAAAATTAACTAAGCAGTCAGAGGGTATGCAGCAAGTAGTCTCTACAGTGTGTCTGGACTAGAGTTGTGTGCACTGGCTAGAGGAGCTAAGCCTTGGGACAGCCAGCAGGAGGTGCCACAGGGATGAGTGAGCCACATCACACAGTGTAACCAGCCAAGACATAGGGTATGTCTACGCTACAGAGTTTTGTCAGAAAAACAGCCTTTTTCCAACAAAACCTGAGTTACGTCCACACCGCAATCGCGTTCTTTCAAAAGTAAATTGAAAGAACAGAGGGGTTTTTCCAGTGTTGGTAATCCACTTTCTATGAGGAAGAAGGCTTTTTCTGAAAGAGCTCTTCAGAAATAACACAGATGCCCTGCTGGACACTCCGTCCAAATTAATCAGAGCTCTATAGTTACTGTCTCCAGCCCCCTGTTAAAGCTGCAGGCATCCTGGACAAGCCTTGTGACAGGAAGCCAGCCTGAGAGCAGCACCTCACCATGCAGCTCTCCCTGCCAAAGGCCTTGCCACCCCCTTGCAACCTCCCTGGCCCTTGCAGGGAGCAGCCCCAGGGGTCCCAGGACCCACCCAGGGGGACCAAGAGGCAGGCACCCTCCTGAGCCGGAGCGGAGATCATGTGCCTCCTCGAGCTGTGGGGCAAGGAAGACACCTTGCAGGATCTCCGCTCCAAGCGCTGCAATGCAGACATCTATGAGCGCATGGCCAAGTCCCTGGTGGAGTGCGGACACCGACCCCGGACCTTGGAACAGGTCCAGAGTAAGGTTAAGGAGCTCCGCCAGGGATACATCCGGGCCAGAGAGTGCAGGTCATGCTTAGGGGCAGCAGGACCTCACACCTGTCCCTACTTCAACAAGCTGCACCAGATCTTGGGGGTGGGTGGAGAAATGTCTTCCCCACCCATTGAAGTGGACTCTGGTCAGAGGTCATGGCAGAGGAGGAGCAGGAGGACCAGGGCCAGCCAGAGAAAGAGGAGGAGATGGACACCGTCAACATGTCCTTGGAGCTGGTGCCTGTGAGCCAGGACGTCTCCCAGGCCTTGTCAGACACCGGGGAGGGATCTTCAGATGAGTGGTCTTAGTTTGGGACACACACAGGGAGGGGGAGGCTGGTGCGGCGGAGGGGGATAGGGGGAGAGCATCGCTTGGGCTGGACGTCGTGTTGCAGTCCACGCACATGGAACCACATGCAGTGTTAGTGTGCAGCACACGGACGCAGCTGGCAGCCCCAGAGCACAGGTGGGCTCCTGCTGCCAGGCTCAGGGGAGGCCACACACGTCTTGCCATGGAGCGGGGGGGGGCCCTCCCAGCACCTGCCGCGGCTGGAAGCAGGTTAACCACAAGGGTTCAGACACGACCCCAGATACACCGAGGAGTGCCACACACAGCACATGGGCATGCCTGCAGGTGCAAGGCACCACCCACTTCCGCGGGCAGTGCTGTGAGCCACAGGTGTGTGTGCAGACGCCAGGGAGGGCCAGGCTGCTCCCAGCTCCTCTGACACCAATGAGGGGAGCCCACTGTGGCTGGACACTTCCCTTGCCTGCTTGTCTGTGGGCCGGGGTGTGTGTGGGGGGGGGGGGAGGGGAAGTGGGCAGCACAATCCCCTGGGCACCTCGGGGCCCCTGTGAGGCAGGGCCCACTGTGCGGGCCACACATGGCCTTGCTCCCAGGACATCCCCTCCTCTGCCCCAAGGACTGTTGGTTGCTGCTCACAGAGGAGGGCATGGCCTCAGGGACAGTGCATGGATTACTGACTGCCTCTGCCTCTTTGTATTCTTCCCAGCCGGCTCAGCCAGGACTGAGGGGCGAACCTCACCACCGCAGCCACCCACCAGAGCCCGGGGGACCTGAAAGCGCACCAGGGTCCAGGAAAACCTCATGCACCAGCATGTCAGCGTCTTGCACAACATGCAGCAAAACCTGGCGCAGCAGGTCTGCAAGGACTCAGAGTGGTAGAACCGCGCATGGGACCAGCTCATGCAGTGGTGTGATAGCACGTGCGCCATAATTTCTCGCATGATGGCACATCCGCCTGCTGTCACTGCTCCTGTCTTCCTCTGCTCCCTCCCCAAGTGATACCCATGCCCCCTCCCCCTGCCATCCCTGACCTTGCACCAGCCCCTCTTGTGGTCCCCGGACCCACCCAACCCCCACTCCAACGAGGTCCCCACACCTGAGGTGGCACATCTAGCTGCCCCCTCCCCCTCCAGGTTATGAGCCCTCCCCCCCCCGCCCACCTTTTTTGAACATAAGATAAATACAGACTTCATTTTGTTCAAAATCAAACAGGTGTTTTTATTCTGAGGTCAGGGAAGGGGGTGAAGGGAGGGGTTGTGGTGGGGGAAGGGATAGGGCTGCAAGCCGGAGGCCCTGGGGAGAGTTACTGGGGTGCTTGAGAGAACCTCTCCCTCAGGGCCTCCTGGATTCACACCCCAGCCTGATGAGATTGTCAAATGGCAGCTGTCCTTGGTTGCTGGAAGGCTCTCCCCTTGTAGCTGGCATCTGTCCCCCACCCTGGGAGGAAGGCCTCCCCCTTCGTCTCCACACTGTTGTGGAGGACACAACATGCCATGACCACCTCGGGGATGTTGTGCTCCCGCACATCGAGGCGGGTCAGCAGCCACCTGAACTGCACCTTGAGGTGGCCGAAGGCGCACTCCAACTGGATCTGGGCCCAGTTCAGGTGGGCATTAAATTGGTCCCTGCTGGGGTCCAGGTGTCTGGTATATGGCTTCATTTGCCACGGCATAGGGCACGTCCCCCACGATAAACAATGGCATCTGCACATCCCCAAACACAAAAGTCATGGCAGGGGAAGAAAGTGCCCGCCTCCAAATTTTCCTACAGGCTAGAGTTCCAAAACACGCGGGCATCGTGTGCCCTGCCTGACCACCCAACAAAAATGTCCGTGAACTGTCCACAGTGGCCAACCAGGGCCTGCAGCACCATAGAAAATAGCCCTTCCTATTAATATACTGGGCAGCTTGATGTTCTGGTGCTCAGATTGGGATGTGGGTCCGATTGATTGCTCCTTCACAGTTTGGGAACCCCAGGGCAGCAAATCCGACCACGATCTGGTCCAAGTCTCCCAGGCGGATGACCCTCTGCAGCAGGATGGAGTTGATGGCCCTCACCACCTGCAGAAGGAGACAAACAAACACAAAAAACAGAGAATGAGAAAGGGGAGTGCCTGAACCCTTGGACGGTGCCCACTCCCCTCTTGTCCCCTCCCTTCCTCCCCCAAACACCCCGGGATCCACCCCTTATGAGGCCGCCCCACCCCCAACAGCAGGGCTGTGTGAGGGTGGGAAGGCACAACCCGCCGGGGATGGGACTTCCCCCCACCCCCACTCCACCCCCCCACAGCCTCCAACCCCCCTTTCCTGAGGATCCTCCTTTTCCAGGACTCCCTGCCCCGCCCCGGCAGGGACTGCAGCCTCAGAGTGCCTTACCTCTACGAGGAGGGTCCCAATGATGGACTTCCCCATGCCAAACTGGTTGCCCACCGATTGGTAACTGTGGGGGGGGGGGAGGTGGTAAGTTTCCACAGGGCGATTATGACCCACTCCTCCAGGGGAATGGCGGGCCGCAGGTGGGTGTCACGTCGCCAGAGGGTGGGGCGAGCCTGGCACACAGCTCCATGAAGGTGGCCTTCCCCAAGCGAAAGTTTTGGAGCCACTGCTGGTCATCCCACCGCTCCATGACCAGCCGGTCCCACCAGTCCGAACTGGTGTCAAGCCTCCAAAAATGCCTCTGTGGGGTGCGGTTGCCAGAGTATAGCAGCCGCACCCATGGAGAGGGTCCCCAGAAGACGCTCAGGGTCCAGCTCGTGCAGGACCAAGAAGGCACTGGAACAAAGTGCTCCAAAATCTGCAGCATGGCTGTGTGGTGCCATCGCATGCCCAGGGGCAGCTCCGGCTCCATGGCTCAAAGGAAAAAGCTGTGGTGTCCAAAAACAAAAGGGCAACCACAGCAGGCATTACAAGAAAGAGTTTTGCTGTCCCTCGAAAAGGTAGGCAAGCACTCAGCAGAAGTGGAGAAACGGCTGTCCAGGGGGGTCCCTTTAAGCGTGTTTCTCTGCAAGGCTCCAGCACCAGCATTCAGAAGCAACTGCCTGAAGTGGTTCCAGGTGGCCTTTTATGCGAAAGAGCATCCAATCAATCTGGACACTCACTTTCAAAGAAGCACATCGCTTTTTCGATGCGCTTTTGTGTGTGGACGCTTTTGTTCAGAAGAAGTTTTTTCGGAAGATCTCTTCCGGAAAAGCTTCTGCCAAAAGAAGCCTGCAGTTTAGACAGCCATAGAGTGGAAGGGGTAACAATCATATAGAAATGAAGTGACTTGCCCAAGGCAAAGCAGCAAGTCAGTGGCAGAGCCAGCAATACCTTTCTTGTGTAAGGTTTGCTTAGGTATAAAGAAAAATGTCTTATTTTTAACCAGTCTCTCTCTCTTTATCACATAATTATTAAAAATAAAATTCAGTTGGGTCTCCTGGCTCAATGGGTGCTTATCTAATCCATTAAACAACAGGGTCACGTCTGCAAGCTGCCACATCTCTCCACACCTGCAGTTCTCCACCTGAAAAGGGGGAATAATAAGGAAGAGGATTGGGAAAGACAGTTCATCGGACAGACTCAGGGGCCAGTTCTCAGACGATTAAAACTACAGAATATATGTGGTGGACATTTGCACATCAGTACTACAGTGGCAGTCAGCAGAAAAGCATTCCATGTCTGGAGTTGATAGAATCACGTGTGAAAAAAAATTACTTCACAAAAGTGCTGTAGGGTTCATTTGTTAAGCTGTGCACAGTGCTTTGAACTGTACAGTGCTACTGGTGTAGCAATATTATTATTAGATGCCTCCTGGTGGCTGAAGGAGCAGAGAGCAGCTCTGCAGCCCGCTTTGTACATTAATCCTGCACTTTTCCACGGAGCCCAGTTGGAGAGTCTTGGAGTACGTAAGAGGGGAGAAACAGGGAGGTTTGGCAAATGCAGTTTGTGCAAATAATATTTACAAAGAAAAACAGGTTCCCACCTAGCACTGCAGCAATGGCCTCTACTGAAGGGGATGGCTCAGTAGTTTAACTAGCAGGTTTAACATATTTTAGTCTTCCTGGAGCCACTGGTTCAAGGTTACTCAGGGTTTTCATCATCCTCGAGGTAGAAAACTGACTTCTATGTATTTTACTATGCAGATCTTTCAGGTAAGACTTACAAACTGAAGCTTTCTCTTCTCTGGAGAGTAAATGAGCCTGTGACGCATTTTGTAAGTGAGAGTGTAATTGATGGTCAATGTAAAAGTTTTCTTTCTCCAGGTTTAAACTTGATTTTATTCTAATTTAAGCACAGCATGTCCCATGTAAACATAAGTAACTAATGCCCTGACCCTGTAATCTAGGAGGCAAATTGCAATGTAGAGTTATGCCCTGGCTTGCCATGCATGAACTTGCCATCTCTGCAAGCCCTCATGCAGATGGTTTAAAACACTAAGCTCATAGGAGACATGCCACTGATTTAAGCCTTGAAATTAGGTACATTTTAAGTTATTTGTTTTATCTGGAACCCAAATGAGCATCAATTTTTGAGGACATGTTTACATTGGGGAGTTATTTCAAAATAACAATGTGAACGTCCACACTACCAAGCCTGTTATTTCGAAATAATGGGCTTGTTATTTCAAAATAATAACTTGTGAAGCGGAATAAGCTTATTTAAAAATAGTTATTATTTTGAAATAAGTTATTTTGAAATAACCTGGTAGTGTAAACATAGCCTTAGTGACTCTGAAATCAGTGGGACTACTCTCAGGAGTAAAGTTACTCTCACAGGGTACGTCTACACAGCAGGGCTAAAGCCGAAATAAGCTATGCAACTTGAGCTATGTCAAATGGCATAGCTTAAGTTGAAATAGCTTATTTTGGCTTTTAGCGCTGTCCACACCAGTGTTCCCTCTAAGCTGCCTGACAGCCCAGCTTCACAGGTGATTAACCAGCCCTGCCCAGTCAGAGTTTCAGGACTCTGCATGGAGCTGACTGACTGGCTGGGGCTGATGAATCACCTGTGAAGCTGTGCTGCCACTCAGCTTAGAGAGAACACTGGTCTACACAGCAGGAAGTCTGAGAAAGAGCACTCTTCCTCCAATTTCCCTTACTCCTTGTAAAATGAGGGTTACAAGAGTCGGAGTAAGAAGTCCTCCAGCTCGACATTATACCGACATAACTGCTTGTAGTGTAGACGTGGACTATGTTATTTCGGAATAGCGCCAGTATTTTGCATTTAATGAAAAATATTACAGCATTGCTTCCCCTTGAAGAAGCAAAAGAGTAGGAAATATAATGGTCATGTAAGTTTGTTTCTAGATAGACTTTGACGTGAACTAAAGAACAGGCTTGTTTGAACTTTATAGCCCTCTTATGCAATTTTTATCATTTAAAAAACTCATTAGAACTCAGACACATTAATCTAACAATGGGGGAAACTTTCCTGTGGCCAAAATAATTCCACAAATGCAGATGCTAAATACTGTGTAACATATTGATCTAAAATACCTGTTTATATTGCAGCTCATATATCTATGAAAATTTCGATTCATTTCCCATCTATGCCACTATAGGTCAATTCTTGCCTTTTCATAAAGCACAGTGGAAAAAAGCAATGAAATAAATGCTATCAGAGCCCAAATATTTCTCATATAGGGAAAACAAACAAAACAAATAGAAAGCTAGAAAGGAAAAACTTCAGACATATCAGTCACGCCAAAATAAGATTGTTTATTTAAATAATCAAGAAAACAAGATGAGTTTAGGATTAACTTGTTTAATATGACTATTTAAGTGAATAAATCACTTGTATAGTGGTTGTTTTTGCAGATGTCAGGCTATATTCATCTCTGTTGCAGATTTGATGTATCCAATACAGTTATGCCATGGATGAGTATGGCTTGTCCTTTCTTTACATGTCCAGACTGCTTTTTCCAGCAGTTTACATGAGAAATATTTTGGGTCAGATAGAGCTATGTTGATGTACCAGTTGATATTATGTTAATGAATAGTTAGATAAATCCTCTAGCAAATTTGCATGTAATGAGCATGGCCATAACCCTTCGTTGAAGTGGCTGCCCCAGATAATAGACCTTTTCCATAGCTACTGTGAAACCAAGCAGAGAGGAAAAACAGGTTCTGTGAGTTCTCTTTCATCCAGGCAACAAAGCTACCATTGTGACTGCAGAGATATCTGGTAGTTACTAGTCTGGGTGTCACTATCCAAATGTAGTCATACAGTGGTGGTATGGGAGTGACAACCTGAACTTAATCTCTGTGGGTATGTCTGTACTACAATTGGACATCTGTGACTGACTCAGGTTAAGGGACTATTTAATTACATTGTAGATGTCCAGGCTCAGGCTGCAGCCTCAGCTGTGGGATCTTCCCACCTCATAGGGTCCTAGAATCTGAGCTCCAATCCAAACATCTACACCACAATGAAACAGCCCCTTAGGCTGAGTCAGCTAAGAGGAGGAAATTTGGGTGTGGGAGGAGACTCCAGGCTGGGGCAGGAGGTTGGAATGTAGGAGGGGGTCTTGGGGTGCAGGATGACAGCAGTGCTTACCACAGCTCCTAAGAAGCAGTCCCTGCAGCTCGTTGGCGCATGGCCAGCCCAGAGAGGCCCTCTGCACTGCCCTTCCATTTACAGGCACTGCCTCTGCAGCTCCACTGGTCATGGTTCCTGGCCAATGAATGCTGCAGAGCTGGCACTTGAGGTGGGGGTAGCAAGTGGAGCCCCCCTTAGCACCCATATGCCTAGGGGCTGCAAGGACCTGGCAGCCATTTCCAGGAGCTGCACAGATCCAGGGCACGTAGGGAGCCTGCCTTAGCCCCGTGCCCCTGCTGCACCGCCAGCCAGATTTGGTGCCGACCAGAGTCCCTGGGGTCCCTTTTTGACTGGATGTTCTGGTCAAAACCAGGATACCTGGCAACCCTACATTAGCACCATATGAAAGTGTATGAACAAAAGCACATTTACCATGTTAACATGTCATTGACCCAAGGTCCTCAAAAACCACAGAGGTAGTGGGGTGTTCCAGTTAGAATATGTTACCAGGAATCAACTCTCCTGGTTTCTAGTCCTACCTCTGCATTTTCTTCGCTCTGTGGCTTTAGACAAGACATTACACCTCTCCATGCCTCATTTTATTCATCCATAAATTAGCTATAATAGATATCATTTCAGTGACATAGTGAGGCTAAATTGGGGTGCAGCTTGGTTGGGGGGAATGGAGTATAGGCTTGGAAGTTAAAAAGTCCTGATTTCTAATCCCAGCTATGGCATTTTCTTCATGTGTGGCCCTGGGCAAAACACTTCACTTCCGTTTGTCCGAATGGAACACAAGGATAATACTTATTTACCTTAAAGGGGTATGCTTAGGATTATTAAGATAGGTTTGTATGGTCCTTTGACTAGCTAAAGGTGCTGTAGTGACTGCTAATTATATTAAAGTACTTTGAGCTGCGCCTGTGATTAGCATGACTGTATACAAGTACTGATAGTATTTAATGAGCATATTTTGCAGAAGGGTTCTCTTGTGATTCTTTAACTCTTAAAATCATTGTGGTAATTTCTATAATATGACTAGATTCTGCTAAACCTTATTTGCCCTCTCTGTAGTTGTGATGTACTGGAGAACTGATCCTAGCTAAAAATGTGAGTTAATTTCAGAGTGCAATTCAAGAGGTTGGTGCTGTTCTGGTTCCTGGATCCCTGTTAGCTAAGAGACTGCTCCCCTCTATGCTTTACATTAAAAGATGTGATCTGACACACTGCTTGTGTTTCCATTACCCAGGTTTCAATGGAAAGGGCTTGGTGTCAGGGTATTGTTACTAAGAGATACTCAATTCTGGTATTTTAACGGTATTGATAAATATTGATATTTATTGATATTGTGCTAGATATTGTGCTATGGTTGGTGCTGCATAAATCCAAGGAAATAAATAAACAATACTTCAAATTTAAAAAGAACTATACACCTTCAAAGGACTTTACAATTGTGAACTAATTAACCCTTAAGTTTCCTACTCAGACACAATGCAAAGGAACTGCCATTATATTTCAGACTGGATTGATCATGTATGTACTAGCCTGTGAGATGCCTGACATAAGTAATAACAGCTGCAAGAAAAAAGCAATTTAGCAAGAGCTAATCAACACTATTGGATGTAATATTATGGTGATGAGCATGGTATAGAAACCTGTAGAATAGAACATGTTACCTTGGATTGTCAGTCTAACCCATTTGAAAATGGAAAGAAGTAGCATAATGGGCTGGCTTTTGCCAATAGGCTCTTCTAAGGAGATTTCCTTTTAAGACCCTCATCTTGCAAAAAGATCCACAAGGGCAGAATCTTGGAGTCACATGGAGTCTCAGTAGATTTTGGTGAAAGCCCATAGATGCCCGAGGATCCTGTTACAGGGCTGAGACCATAATAATAGAATCATAGGACTGGAAGAGAACTTGAGAGGTCATCTAGTTCAGTCCCCTGAGTTAGTCCCTGACTCTGGGCATATGATAAGCGAATGGACTCTGACAGGCTGTTTTTCCTTCAGGGAGTGAAAATTCTGTTAGGAAAGTCAGTTTTATGGGTTCTCCTGCAGTGACAATATGACATCCAGTGACTCTTCAGCAGAGATGGGATGGGGATTTAATGGTGGAGCTAAGCAGGACAAAGGTGGAAACAAGCTGCTGTGGGAAGCCATACATGAGCAAAGTCTTGCAGACAGCTGACTTAAGTGGGGTTCTGGAAGTTGGCCCCGCTGCAGACACATTGCCTTAGGATCTCTGAGAGTAAGCGTGATGTAAAAAGAGAACTGTCTGGAAGCAAAGAGCTATAGGAATTGACTGTGATTGACTCTGCCATATGCATGAAGGCAGACAAAATTCTCCATAGGTACAATTTGACATACTGGGAGCACTCTGTTTTCATTGTGGATGGAGACATTGGAGCTGCGAACAAGAGCAATAGATTGGCATGGATGCTTTTGTTCTCATAACAGCTGGTGTTTGAGTGTAAAGTATAATCACTAATTATGAATAGTGTAAATATTAGATCTGATGGAAGAAAATCCCAGAGAAGGGAGAATGAAAATTATTAAATTTTGCTAAGACCATGGCTCTTGCACTGTCATATTAACAGCTGTGACAGGTCAGCATAGCTTTCCATGGAGGCATGGTGATTTACTGGAGCTGAGGATCTGACCAATATCCCAGCCGATTTGTACTCCATCTGGAGACAGACACACAAAAGAATTTAAGGGTTCTGACAAATGGAGTTCATTGGCTTACAATTTGTGTGAAGTTCTGAAGATCCCTACTGAGATTTTGATTAAAACTGCATTAACATTAGTTGAAGTATTTACAGCATTATAAATGTTTTCTCACTACACAGATATAACTAACACGTGCCTAATGCTGTTCCTATTCAAAAGACTACATAAACATTAACTAATTAATCAGCATCCAGGAATCCTCAGTCTTCTGAAGGACTTTTATTTTGTTAAGACTGTCAGTGCAGCACTCAGCTCATGGGAGAACCCTGATCCATTGTTCAGATTGCCTCATGGAGGAACATGCTATTATTATTTATTTAAATTACACTCGTGTTAAAAGGCTAGGCACATTGTGCTAGGCACTGTACAAACACATATCCACAGATAATCCCTACCCTCAAAGAGCTTGCAGTCGAAATAGACAAGACAAAGAATGGGAGAGGAAACAGAGCTGAAGTACCTTGCTCGAGGTCACATGGCAGGGTAGCTGAAGAGCCGGAAACAGCACCCGGTCTCCTGGCCCAATACCCTATCAACTACATCATTAGACTATTCTAAATTTAAAGCCACACTAGTACCACCAGTAAAAATAGAGCAACGATTTGTAATAAACAAACACTCCCCACACGGCAAGTTAGCAGCAGTATTGCCATTAGCTTTACTTTGCAATTCTCTTCCTACCCAAGCTGCAACTTTCACATGGGTTGGCTGATGCCTGCTGTCTGTGTGAAGCCTCTGAAATAAACTGGCAAAAGCTGCTTGAACAGCTCAAAAGAAAAGTGGCAGTGTTAAATATTTTAAAATATATTTCTATTCCCCTTGAAGCTCAATTTTGGCTGAGCTATGTGAACAGAATAGTAAGGGGATTTTTTTTTTGTTTTTTTAAAATGCCATGTTGTCTGTTATGTGCCTTGTTTGGTTTTGTTTTATAGCCAGTTCATGAGGAGATTAGATGTGGGGCTTTCAGAAAGCTTTTGACAAGGTTCCTCACCAAAGGCTCTTAAGCAAAGTAAGTAGACATGGGATAAGAGGGAACCGGTTAAAAGGTAAGAAACAAAAGGTATAAATAGTCAGTTTTCAGAATTGAGAGAGGTAAACAGTGATGTTCCCCAAGGGGTCTGTATTGGAACCAATCCTATTCAACATATTCATAAATGATCTGGAAAAGGGGGTAAAAAGTGAGGTGGCAAAATCTGCAGATGATACAAAATTACTCAAGACAGTTAAGTCCCAGGCAGACTGTAAAGAGCTACATAGGTGATTGGATAACAAAAAAGCATGTGAAATTTAATATTGACAAATGCAAAGTAATGCACATTAGAAAACAATCTCAACAATACAAATAAAATGATGGGATCTAAATGAGCTGTTACGATGCAAGAGAGATTTTTGAGTCATTGTAGATCGTTCGCTGAAAACATCAACTCAATGAGCAGCAGTAATCAAAAAAGCAAACAGAATGTTGGGAATCATTAAGAAAGGGATTTTTTCAGCTTGGAAAAGAGAAGACTAAGCAGGGATATGATTGATATTTGTAAGTCATGACTGTTGTAAAGAAAGGAAGTGCTATTTACTCCTTCTCATAAGGAGAATGAGAAATCACCAAATAAAATTAATAGACAGAAGGTTTAAACCAAACAAAAGGAAGTATTTCTTCAGTCAACACATGGTCAACCTGTGGAACTCTGCAAAATGATGTCGTGAAGGCCAAGACTATAACAGGGTTAAAAAAAAATAGATAAATTCATGGAGGATAGGTCCATCGGTGGCTATTATCCAAGATGAACAGGGGTGGTGTCCCTAGCTTCTGTTTGTCAGAAGCTGGGAATGAATGATAGGGAATGGATCATTTGATGATTTTTCTGTTCATTCCCTCTAGGGTACCTGGCACTGGCCATTGTCAGAAGATAGGTTACTGGGCTAGATGGATCTTTGGTCTGACCCAGTATGGCCGTTCACATGTGTCCATCTGCACAGTGGTGGGGCTGTCCTGTGGAGGTGGAGCCCACAGTGGAGAGATGTACTGTCCTGAGAACTTGGGCCAGCTTGTGCTCCTGTCCTTCATATCTATTCACAGAGAAGGCCCTACCTGTTTACTACCACCCCAGCCCCTATCACCTGGCTCACTGCCACCTTCACAAACACAGTCATCTGGTGGTACACTTCATCCAAACTGGAAATAACTGCCTTACAGGTCTCTCTGGCATTGATTCCTTGGAAACTCCCAGATGTCCCATCTGTGGGCAGAATTTGGCCATGTAAAATCATGAAAAATAATATTCATTACTCAACTTTAGGGCCAAATTCAGCTTTCAGTCACACCAGTACAATTTTAAGTAGCTCCAGTGATTTTCGATGGAGTTACTCTAGATTTGAGCTAGTATGTACTAAGAGAATTTTGCCCTTAACAGCCAGAAATATATATTAATCTATTTCACGAGAATAACTTACCTTTGTGGGCATTGCTGTCGATTTTGTGTCATACACTACAAAATCTATAATCTAGCTATGAAGGAGCAAAAGTTCTCAATTTAAAGTTCACACCAATTAATGTAATGAGGTTGTAGCAGGGTCAACTCACCACCATGGTACCTCCTGCTGATCACACTAGGAGTTAGCTCTGTTAAGTGTGTCACATCCAGGTCAGTGTCTCCCCTGTCATCACTCCTCTCTTTTTGTCTCCACTTTCTGACTCTGACCTATGTCGTTCTTGGTCTGCAGTGGCCACCTCAGGACACTGCCATCCAGCAGTGCTCACCACCCCACTTCCCCCCTTCCAGAGGGTATAGCAATCCTCAGTCCATACACCCACCTGAGCATCCAACTGCAGCCCCAAAATCTAGCCCCTTGCCTCAAGGACAATCTGCAGTCTGCAACAGCCATGCGCCAGTGTGCCAAGGTGAGGTGCAAAGGCGGCAGGGGAAACCCAGGCCCACCCACTACACTGGGTCCCTGGGATCCTCTGAAAGCAGCCATATCATGCCCTCCTTCATTCTCCTTGACTGCTCCTGTTCCCTGGGCCACTTCCCCATTACTCTTTTAGCTTCTCAGCCCTTCTAACAAGGCCCACAGCCTGGGAGGTGTAGGAGAAAGAAAGAGCCTGAAGCATGGACTTGGTGCTTGAACCAAAGTAAACAAGAGTTATACCATGAGTAATAGGCTATGTCAAAAGCAGATGTTGCCTGTAAGTCAGTGTCTCTTGGCACTAGAACTGCGAGCACTGCTAAAAGCACATGAAATACGTAAATACATTCCACCAGGACAGTACAAGGACATCCAGCTGAGTAGATGATAAAATAGTTTAAAACAACAAGAGTATAAGCATAACAACAGGAAGTGAATGCTTTGGAGGAAAGTACAAGGGGAAATACCAAATGTGTCATTAGTGCGTAAGATGATATGTAAGTTGTGTATCATACATTGTACATCTCTGTCTATAAATGTTGGGGTACCTCACCTTAACTCTTTGGTCAACCTAGGGGACAATAGTGAAATCCATACTATTTATTGAACTGAGTCCATTGTCACGGGTACAAACACATAGAGGCTCAGAGGCCATCAGGCTACCGACAACTAATAATGTACTTTGTCTGACAATAAACCTGACTCAGATGCCTTTGTATCTTATCTGAGTCTGTGGTCTTTGGAGGATCTCGTGACGACTATTATGCTAGCTACCTGCACGCAGCTGACATAATATACTGAGGAAGCATACAAAAAAACCTCACAGCCAAACGTTTATCATCACTGATGGAGCAGGAGACAAGTCAGGATGCCACACCAGTGAATCCTAAATGTACTGTATCACTGTCCTGAACTAAGACAGGACATATCAGGCTGGAGCTTCTCTCCTGCTCCCCTGAGCCAGTCCAGGGCTATGTCTACACTGACGGGTTCTTGTGCAAGAACAGCTGTACAGTACGTACAGTACGGTGTCGGAAGACAGGGCTTCTTGTGCAAGAGCTATGCTCTTTTCTAACAAGTATAAGCCCTCTTGCGCAAGAGCTCTTGCGCCAGAGGGCCGTGTGGACTTGTGGCAGGGGTTTCTTGTGCAAGAAAGCCATGTGGCTAAAATGGCCATCAGAGCTTTCTTGCGCAAGAGAGTGTCCACATTGCCATGGATGCTCTTGAGCAAAAGCATATGGCAGTGTGGATGTGTTCTTGCGCAAGAATCCGCCAGTGTAGACATAGCCCAGCAGTGCTCTCTCCAAGGTACTGCTGATTCCCTCCCCTACTGAGACCCAGCTCCTTCTCCCTTGATGGTTGCGATGAGAGTGAACTCCCTCAGCTCTGCAGCCTTTTATAGAACCTGGCCCTGATTGGCTGACTGCTCCTTGCCCTGATTGGCCAGTTTTTGCAGCTTCCACTGGCCTACTTTTAACCCTCTCCCTGCTGCGCTGGGCAACAGCACCACTATTGATATTCACTCCAACAAACGACCCAAAATTTGGGCCTTTGTGTTTCTAATGCACAGATCATAGTGACATGCATTATAATATCCAAATAAATCTTTTTTACAGTAAAGGCTAATTAAATGTATATGTTTATACTAAATATTAATTATCAGCAGATTTAATTAAATCACATTTTAGGATTTAAAGTTCAAGAATTCAGAGCAACAATTAAGTAACTTATCCAGCACACTACAAATAGTTCTTATTTTGCACTAGAATATACCACACAAAGAACAGATTCATTGGCACAAGCAGTGTACTTCCAGTACACCATAATATAAAAGATCCACCTGAATATTTATGTATTTTACTTGTATCCTCTGAAAAAATAAGGTTGAGAGAGCATTTTATCCTTTGCATTTTAATAAGCTGAATGAGAACTCAGTGATGTGAATATTATAGTACATGGTCTGTCTATCAAATGCATCTCTTCCTTTACTGAATGGGGGGCAAAAACTAGTTCTATATATTATGAACCAGAAAATATTAAAGAAAGATGAAGCAGGAAGTTTATTAAGAGGATTTCACTCCGATCATATTTAGTAGTAGATAGAGGAAACTCCACAAGATTATCTTGGAAAAAAATACATACACAAAGACTGTTCAGTATTAATATTGCTGATAAAACACTCTGCCATCCGCAACTTGTGTGCAAAAAGCTCCTCCATTTCTAATGTGTGTGTGTGTGTCTGTTTTAACATCTACAAATTATTTTTGACTTAGCCAAGCAGGGAGCCTACTTTCAACCCTCAATTGGAAAATCATAGAAGCTTTATCAAGTCTTCCACCTGCATCTCTTTTTAGCATCACAGTTCTTTATTTTCTAAAGGATGAAAAACCCTGGCATATAAAAACTTTGTTAAGCTGTCACTGTCAATAGAGTTTAAAAAAATAATGGCTGACAAAGAAGAAACAAATTGCATTTTCAAATAAGTTTCCTTCAAGCTATTGTTAAAAGCTATAACCTCTGATGTTAACTAAATTTAACCTATACTGACCCTCATTGTGGCCCCTAACCTCCTCTTTATTCTGCTTCCTGTGGCTGCTGAAGAAAACTGGCCCAGTCATTGGAAAAGAGTTCTCTGTTGCACACAAAGGCTCAGCCTAGCTGCTAGTCTGTCAGGAGGCACAGAATAGATGGAGAGGTCAGCACCTGTGCTGAGAAGCAGGTGACAGTGAACTGCCTAGATCATTCTAGGGCAAGTTGTAATAGTTTCTACCCTTCAAATATCACACTGTAGTTTAGGGTATTCAAGGCAGTGAAGTTCACATTTTCTTTGTGAATGCAGACTTTAAACAAATTAATCCATTGCTGTTCAACTGACTGTAAAATTAGTAGATTTACTGTTGCAAAAAGAGAGAGAGAGAAAGCTTTCACTTCTACTTTAATAAGGTCACGGATGTGTCCTAGGCTGCCAACAAAGCAGCTTTTAAATTCTTCGCAGCTGAACCCAGCAACTTGCAAAGGATGCAGAACAATGCCTTAGATGTACAGTGGAAAGTCCTCTCCATACAGTCAAGATGTAAAACTAGACATTTTAAAAACCTGCTACACTGTGAAGTTTTAACTTTAATTGTATTTCGCCCCAGGGACTCACAGGCTTGTTTTATGGTTAACATTCTAATATATTCAGTCAGCCTTGCTTTTCAGTGAGGAAAAGCAGTCCTTTGCTGGGATTCAGTAAATCAGTCTGAGCAACATAATGGCAGGGCATGCATCTTCAAAAGATTTTTTTTTATTCATAGAAAAGAGACAGATTTTCAAAAACAAAACAAAACTTTAGCCTGTTTCAACTGGATTCTTGCATTATGTGTGAGGGCTCCGTTTATCACTTGCTAGTTTTTTAAAATTTAATTACCTTCTCCTGTTAGAAAAAAGAAATGGGACTGTAGTAGCTTTCAAAGCCTAGGGATAAAAAATTAATGAATGAATTATTGTAGCTGCTAGGTATCAGTTAATCTATGCACTGAGAATTTTTGCATCATTTGGATGTTTGTGTATACTCAGATTTTTTTTTAAAGAAAGATACATAAAGTTCTTTCCTGTTCTATCCCTTTAGTGCAAAGGAGTTTTTCAAACCTGACAGAGCCATATACAAACACTGAGATGAATGTTAGTTGTAAGAGTACTTAATATTTATTCATAGATCTTAACAGGCTGTTCGAAGAAGGAGACCATTTTTATTCCCAGTCTGCAAATGGGAAGCCTGAGACACAGAGAACCTGTGGGAACTATAGGTGTTCAGCTCCTCTGAAAATGAGAACACATTTCTATTAGGTAACTAAACAGGGATTTAGGTGCATAACTGTAGACACCCACGTTTGAAAATTTTGGCCTATGACTTTTAAAGAACATGGTTTGGAAAACAGAAAACATTGTGTAAACAGATATTTTCCATACAGTTTGGGTTGGAATTCTATTTATCTCTTGTCCAGTTCCACAGGCTGCTTTTAAAAACGTCAGTTATTCCTGAAATAGGTATTCATGATATGTTGTACTGACCTTCCTGCCATTCTCGCTTGTCATTTAAGGGACACTGGTTAGCCTTACCATTTTAATGAATATTCTGATTTTGTTACTAACTCTGTGGAGAAAGATCCACCCAATCAGGACTCCTGGGCTCTATCTTCAGCTCTGGAAGGGAATGGGGTCTAGTGGTTTACAACAAGGGGGTAGATACATTTCAGTTCTATATAAGAACATCAGAATGGCCAGACTGGGTCAGACCAAAGGTCCTTCAATCTAGACCAATATCCTGTCTTCCAAAAGTGGCCAATGCCAGGTACGTCAGAAGCAATAAACAGATGAGGCAATCATCATGATCCATCCCCTGTCACCCATTTCCAGCCTTTGGCAAACAGAAGCTAGGGATACCTGTTATAGTTTGGGCTTTTCCACTATCTCCTGGCAAAGAGTTCCGCAAGTTGATTGTGAAAAAATAATTTATTTTCTTTGTTTTAAATCTGCTGCCTATAAATTTAATTGGGTCAGCTTCTTGTGTTATGTCATTGAAGGAATTCATTTCCTAATTCTATTTTCCACACTGTTCATTATTTTCTAGACCGCTAACATATCCCCCCACCCTTTAGTAATTTCTTTTCCAAGCTGAAAAGTCCCAGTTTTGTTAATGTCTCCTCATATAGAAGCTGTTTCTTACCTCTAATAATTTTTGTTGCCCTTTCTGTACCTTTTCCAAATACAAGATACCTTTTTTTGGATGGGTTGTCCAGATCTACCTACAGTATTCAAGATGTGGGCACATAGGCATCCAGTAGCTTAGGTGGGGGAAGGCTCTGCCTTCCCAAACCGCCAGCCTGGCCCCACTCACACTCTGCCCCACAATGCCTACAGTACGTGTTCTGTGGTCAAAGTGTTGCTGCCCCCAGCGGCTGCCCTCCCCGTGCTCCGGGAGCCAGGGAGGCTGAAGCTATGTGACCTCCTCCCTCCCCACTGCTCTGGGGGACAGGGAGGCTTGGGCCGCATAGCCACCTCCCTTCCTGCTACTCCAGGGGCCGTGGAGGCTCGAGCTGAGCGGCTTCTTCTCTGCCCACTGTTCCAGAGCTGGGGAGGCTCAGGCCAGCTCAGGCCACGTGGCCTCTTCCCTCTCCGCTGCTCCGGGGAGGCTGGGGCACGCACACTCTTCCCCTCCCCATGGTGGAGGGGCATGCGCACTTCGTGCACTGCTCCTCCTCCTCCCCCTTCCTGTGGTGGGGGTGGGGCCTCAGTGGAGGGAGCGGAGCTGTAAGGCTGGGAGCCTGCCTACCCCAGCCCCAGCTGCACTGACCGCCCATGTGTGGGGATACAATGACTTTATGTAGAGGCAATATGGTATTTTGACTTATGGTCTATTCTTTTCCTGATTCCCAATATTTTGTTAGCTTTTTAGTTTTTAGATTGCCACTGCACATTGAACAGATGTTTTCAAGGAACGCTCCACAGTGATTCCAAGATCTCTTTTTTGAGTGGTAAGAGCTATTTTGTATGTATAGTTAGGATTGTATTTTTCCATGTGCATTACTTTAATCTTATCAACACTGAATTCCATCTGACCTTGTGTTGCCCCGTCACCCAATTTTGTGAAATCCCTTTGTAGCTCTTTGCAGTCAGCTTTGGATTAGTCCCTTTTCACCCCTTTTTCAAGAACATTTGTAAATTTAACACAGTGATCCAAATGCAAAACCCAGCAACACAACACTCATTCCTACTCTTTTCTCCCCCATCTTTTACGTGGCATATCTGGCAATGTTTTTGTGATTCTCTAATAATCCTTCAATTACTGGAATACATATGGTACCTTTTGTTATCCTTAATCACCCTGCTTTCCTCTTTTATAACAAACTCCCAGACCCAAAAGCAAAGCTGCAAGCAGCTCAAACTCTGTTGCATGTAAGAACTGCCTCTGGAGCCAGGGCATGCAGTTTTAAGCAGACCTCAAATATGAAATCCAGGGGGTTCAAACTCGGGGGGGGGGGCTACACTGCCCCCCCTCCCCAGCCTCCATAAATGGTGCCCTTGGATGGAAGAAGCTGGGACTAAGAAAAATAGCACATACTGTGAGGCTCACAAAAAATGGTTAGAGTTGGCAATATTTAATTATTCAGAGTCTGATTCACCTCCTTCTTGCCGCAGATTACACTTCTGTAACTCACTGGATTTAAATTAAGTCACTCCTATTTCATAACTGTTTGAGAGGCGAACCCAGACCCTTTGTTGCTGTGGAGTTTTAAAATGTTTCTTCGAGAGAGGTGTTTTCGGTTGGAGAGCTGTGGACTTTTACAGAATTTGGAGAGCTTTTGCTATTGTACGAGGACAGACGTGGCGGAAATGAATTTGACATTACTTCACATGATAACAGGATGACACAAAATAAGCAATCTTCTTGAAAGGTGACTTGTAATAGATATATCCAGGTTGACTCAAAGGCTCAGTTTCCTTGTAACCCTGAAATAATACGATAAAACAGTAAATAGCAAAGAGGCCATAAGAACTAGAAAATTTAATTTTAAAAATCTTAGGTGAATAAAGTCCTAGTAATTTTCTCAGCCCACTAGCAGAGACTTTCAAAGACAGTTAATATTATGTCTCTACATATTAGACAGAATGGAACAGAAGGATCTGCCACTTAAAACCTCTGGATATGGCCCCACTCAATCCCCTTTTGGTGAATAAAACTATAATCCTTGGAAGTTAAATAACATTTTATTTTAAAAAATCTTGGGCTTTTAAGAGAGATAATTCTTCCTTTTGTAATACAGCAGAGCCAGAGAGCAGCAGGAGAGAGGGAATGGGGTGATATAAGGCCTAGGCTAATTAAGACATGGTTCCTTGCAGACTAGGGAAGGTTATTTACAGGTTAACTGAAGCATGTGTAGTCAATTAAGGCCCTGTCAGGAACCTAATAACTCCCCCACCACATTTCAGGCAGATTGAGGGGGAGTGAGAAAGGATTGGAGTTATGTTGCTGAAATTTGAAAGACCAGAGAACTAGAGGAAGGGAGAGTCCCTCCCCTAGCATCAAGAACTGACGATAGCCCTTACCCACGGGGAAGCGGGTTAAAAACCTGTAGTGGATGAGAAGGGTTGGGGCTCAGACCCAGATTCCTTCCACGCTCCCCTCTCTCTTCCACCAGGGCATGAGCAGAGTGCACAAAACCAGGAATAGGGGAAAGGAGCAACTGGGTAAGGAGTGGCACCCTGACCCATCTCACCAGGGGAAGCATGGGACCCAGCACGGTAATGTTGGCCATTTGCTATACTTTTTTTCCATACTTGATGTGGTGCCCCAAACTCACTTTTGAAACTTTCAAATATGTTTCCCAATGATGTATCATTTCTTCTTTGGCATGTGCAGCAAGAGGAATACTATTTAAATACTGTGATGCTTTCCACAGAACCATACGCCACTGTGTTACCTCTCTGCCTTAGCAAGAGAAAGCTCTGCTGGAAGTCAGAGTATGAGACAGCTCCTTCCCTCACCAATCTATCTGCTTCTCTGGCAAACTTTTTGAGATTCTGCAAATCTTAACCTTGCCTGGCAAGTAACAATTGGGGAATGTTTCTTCCTGAGTTCAGAGCTGTCTCTGCAGCATCCAATCCCTCTCACTCGCCGTTCAGACATTATTAAATTTGCTGCATCCAGAAAGACAGCACACACAAATCCTTTGGTTTAGCTGAGGTTCTACACTTTAACATACAGCACTGAGATGGCTGGGTAATCAAGAATAAGTTTATTAATAAAGAACACAGATTTAAGTGATACCAGGAAAAAATAAGAAAGGGGTTAAAAACAAAAGAGAAATAACACACTTTTTGTGCCAAAAACTTAATCCTTCTAAGCTATGCCTTTACCTAACACTGTTTCTGACTTACATCAAGTTACCACCATCTCCAGCACTCCATGCAAGAGGATCCAATGTTCACAGAATCAGGGGATATTCTCGTCTTTATGCTCTCAGTGATGAATACCTAGAATGTTTTTTCTCCCTCCCTTGTATTTTCCAAACTCCACTGACTGCCTCAAGATCCAGCAAGAATGCCTGAGAGTTTGGGCTCCAGTGTTTTATGTTTATAAGAAGCAAAACAGAATTTTTTTCAGGGGAAAAAGCAACACACACACACACGCACGCACGCACGCATGCCCCTGCCAACAATGTTATAGTTACCAGTATGTACCATGAGACAATCTAATGGCTAGTTACATTGAGCTGGGGGGGGGGGCGGGGCAGATTCTCTTGGTGGTAATGCAGTGCTCTGATGTTTTTTGGGGTGTTTGCCTTATTTGGGGGGTTAATTGGCTTCTTTTTAAGCATCAGGTATAATGGGTGCAATGTAATGATCTTGTGGCAATTCCACATTTTTTACTCCTCCCTTGACCATCTGGACTTGGTGATGGCACTCGTTCTTATTTTTTATCTATATATTTTTAGAAATGTGCATCTGTCTATATGTGAGTTCAAAACAATAGGCTGTTTTATCACAAAATAGATGGGTGGACATTTTTTAGCTGTAGCAGTCAACAACTTGCCACCTACTTTGCCATGATCATTAGTATCAGTTTTCTCTATTCATTATCATGAAGGTGAGCTTTAAAAAGGCATCTAAAGTGGTTGCTTTACTTCATTGACATCCCAAACATGTGAACATGAGGTTCAGATTTGAAACGGGTTTAGAAAAGAGTATTCCTCTTATACAGAACTGCACATACTGCATTTTCTATAAATCACAAAATTACACTGCCCTATTTAGCAAAAACTACAAAAAAATAGCTACAAAATTTCTTCAACTGACTGCAAAAACTGAGGGGCACGCTCTCTCTCTCTCTATAATTTGTTATATATAAATAAAAGAAAATGTGACTGGGGGACATTTTTCCTCCCCCCCAGTGAAAGCTTCACATATAGTCTTGCAAACTAAAATAAGCTAAACTCAAAATGTTGCAGTTTGCTATGAGGGAAGGCCTGAGGCCAGGATCCTCCTCTGTTCCTTTTTCTTTATTTTGTAAAACAATTGCTAACGGCTGAACACTAAAGCCTGCTCTGCACGACCAAGTTAAGCGGATGCAGTTGCCTCGCGTGGCACGTGCAGCGCAGGCCCGCCCATGGGGGGGGGGATGCACAAACAGCAACACAAATGCGCAGCTCAGCAGCCAGCGACACGCCCTCACCGCGCAACCCCCGCCGGCCCGTGGCCCACCAGTGGGAGTCTCTGCAGAGTCCTCGCTCCGCCCCCGCTGCCGGCACAGCCCCGCGCGCGCTGCACACAGGCCTGGCGCCGCGCAGGCCCAGCCCCGCCCCGCGCCGCGCCCGCCGTTACTGGATCCCCGGCCCGGCCCGGCCCGCCCGGCAGGTAAGCTAAGAGCCCCCGCTCCGGCCGCCTGTCCCAACGCGGGCCGGGGGAGGGGCTGCAGGGAGGCGCTGACAGACATGCGGGCTGGCACCGCGTCCCGGGCCTGCGCCAGCCGCCCACCAGGGTGAGGCGGCTCGGGCAGCTCAGCCAGGCAGTGCCCCTTCCCCGCTCGCACCGCCTCCGCACACCCCTTCCCAGCACACACCCCGCCTGCACCCCCTTCAGCGCTCACCCCGTGTGCCCCCTCCCCACGCCTCTTCCCAGCATACGCTCCCCAGAGCACCGGCTCCCGCCTGCCTCCCTGCGTATAATCGTCTGCAAAAATAAACACACTTCAACATCCCTAGCATGTACAGCACTTACCTCTTCTGCACACCCATGTACCCCCCATAGCACACTCACCTCTCCACACCCCCAAATAGCCTCATATGCTTACTCCTGCACCCCCCCCCCCCCAGGCAGAGCCCGCTTCAGGCAGTGCAGGGCCCAATTCGAACAATTTCGAGGGGGCCCTGCAGCAATTTTGGTTGAGCAAAAAAAAAAAAAAAACCCCGCACACAAAAAATCCCCAGCTACCTCCCCTGCAAAGCCCCGGAGCAAACCCTGTGAACTCACACCTCCTGCCGCACAGGCAGCCACCACACTCCTCCTTCCGGGGGCTAACACCCCCTCCCGCAGCACACCCGGCACACTTCTGGGCAGGGGCGGCTGGTTGGTATAATTTTTGGTGGTGCCCCATTAGCCACACTCTCTGACCCCTGTTAACCATGCCCTGACCCCCATTAACCGGGCCTCTGGAGGTAATACGCTTGGGGCAAGATGGACACATGACCAGAAGTAAAAGGTGTCATGTCAGCCCTCTTGAAGGACTTTTCCCACCATCCTCTTACCAACAGGGATCAGTTTGGCCCCCACCAAACCCCCCTCATGCAACTATCCTGCAATTGCATTAACCCAATGTGTGTGACATTAACTCGGGGGCAGAGAGGCTGGGGGAAGTGTTCCCTCTAAGGCTATGTCTACATTCGCGGCTTCTTGCGCAAGTATAGCCGTTCTTGCGCAAGAACCCACTGAGGATCCACACTGCCCGCCTGCTCTTGCGCAAGAGCATTTACAGTAAGGCGTGCTAAGAGAGGGCATCTTGCGCAAGAGCTACGCTCTTTTCTAACATGTGTAAGCTCTCTTGCACAAGAGGGCAGTGTGGATGCTTGGCAGGGATTTCTTGCGCAAGAAACCCCTATGGCTAAAATGGCCATCAGAGCTTTCTTGCACAAAAGAGTGTCCACACTGCCATGGATGCTCTTGCGCAAAAGCACAGCTCGTACATGGCAGTGTGGACGTGTTCTTGCGCAAGACTTCTTGCACAAGAACCCTTGTGCAAGATATTCTTGCACAAGAAGCCGCCAGTGTAGACAAAGTCTAAGAGTTTCCTCCCATGAGGAGAATGAATTGTGTTGTGCACCAGTACTGAGTTCATGTGGCTTGTTTGGATATGCCACTGTGGCACCCAAGTTATTTATAAATATTTTATAAACCTTTACCTTTTCTCTCTGCTGCCATGTCTCCTCCCCTTGCTCCATCAGCTCCCCTGGTGCCTGCTGCCCCCCCAACTCCTCACCCTCCTCTGCTGTCCTGACTCCTACCCTTCTCACTGCCCTCAGCCCTCCTGCGACCTGCCCCCCTCCACCAGCCCTTCTCTCCCCCCTGTGCCCACTCCTCCAATAGCCCCACTCTGATCATGTGAGCTACCCCTCCTCATTCCCTCTTCTAACACCTCCCTCTACACACCTGCCCTGCCGCTCTCCTCTGGTGCTGGTCCCTCCCCTGCAGGTGTCTGCCCTTCTGCTTCACCCTCAGAATCCCCTGGCATCTGCACCTTCCCTTAGCCCTGCATCCTCCTGGTGCCTCCCCCTTCCCTCACTGCCCCTGCCCCCTTTGCCCTCTTTTTCCCTGATGCCCCCACCCCCTCACCACTCTCTGCCCCCATTCCCCTCATGCCCCTCTGTGCCCTCACACGACTTGCTCCATCCCCACCTTTCTCATGCTCATCCCTTCTTTCAAGCCTTCTCCCAGCAGCTCCCTCTCCCCCCTCTAGGCCCTGATGCCCTTACCCTCTCCTCTTGCAGCATTACCCTGTCCCCCCTCCCACTGACATCTCTCCTCCTGCCCTTTTCCTCGTTGTCTTCACTTGGCCCCCTGGCATTTGTCTCTCCTCTATCCTGTCCCTTGGTGCCTTCCCCTTTCTTCCCCCCTCCCCTTCCGCAAAAGCCCCTTCCTCTCCCACCCCTTCCTCTATTTTCCTCCTCCCCCTAAGCCCCTTCCTCCCCCATTTTCCCCTCCCCCCTCCGCACAAGCCCCTTCCTCCTCCGCACAAGCCCCTTCCTCCCCCTCCTCCTCCCCTTACCTTACCTTCTGCCTTCCACTTTGCGGGGCCGGAGTCTGCGCTCGGGTCCCAGACATCCCCGGACACCGAACCTGGAGCTAGACTGTGCGGCGCAATGCCGCGCCGAGCAGTTTTAAAGTCCCGGGCCGTGACGTCACGTCACGCCCGGGTGTATCCCCGCTCACCTGGGAATGCTGCGCATGGTAGCAGCAGCCGGCAGCGCGTGCCGGCGAGGGGGAGCCGGACTTAAAGCTGCGCACGGCAGGGCCGGGCTGGGGCCGGGGGGGGATGCTCTGGGGCTGGGGTGTGAGGACGTGCGGGGGGACCGGGGCCCGCTCTAGGCAGGGCTGGGGGAGAGACCTAGCTCCACATATTGCTGGAGCAGGGCCCCCAGCTCTGAATAATGGAGCATGGGCACCACAAGCCCATATAACTCGCCGCCCATGCTTCCGGGTTCAGGGCACGGGGCCCCTTTAGGCGTGGGGCCCAATTCAGGGGAATCGGCCTAAGGCCGGCCCTGCCCCCAGGTATCCCTGCCATACACACCCACCCCTACAGTACTCAATCCCCATGTACTCCTTTCAATACAGCCACCCCTCCAGCAGCCCCCATGTATCCCTCCAAATACAGCCACCCTCTAGTAGCACCCCCAATATCCTTTCCAGTACAGATTGACCTTTTGCACCTCCCAAACAATCCCTAGAGTACTTCCCAAGTATCCCTTCCAAGGACACACATCCCAATATCCCCATATACCTCTTCCCAGTACACACACCCCTCTAGCACCATGTTCCATACCAACGAGACTTCCTACCGGCACCCTAAAATACCTCTTCAAAATATACACACTCCCTCCCAGCACCCTTCTTAAATACGCCCTCCCAGCATCTCTCTCTTAGTACCACTCCCAAAATATACTCTCTTGGGTGGATATAAATAGATTAAAAATATCAGATTTTGTAATTGAAATTGGATTTTTTTATTGTTTAACTTGTAATAAGAGTTTCTTTACAAAATTAGCCTGTCAAAATATCTGAATTTAGTACAAAATATGCTAAAGCCTAAACTTATAATCTCTTAAAACAGGTGAGTAATAATTTTTGAGCAAGGACCACTTCAAAAAGGGGTGGGGCCTCAAACAGGGCGGAGCTTTTACATAGCAGGAGATGAAAGGGCCCATGCCTCCCCTGCAGCTCCCAGGCATCACCTTAGCCAGAGACGGGAGCTGCACAGCCTTTCAATTTCTGCTATTTAAAGGGCTCGCTGCTAGCCGGTTGCCTGGAAGCCAGGGACACACAAGCCCTTTCAACTGTTTTATTTAAAGGGCTCATGCTTTCCCTGGGCCTGTTGCCTGACAGCCTCTGGGAAGGCACGAGCCTTTTAAATAGAAGCAACTGAAAGGGCTCGCGTGTCCCTGGCTCCCAGGCAACAGGCAAGCATGGGACCGGAACTGCTAGCCCTTTCAATTGCTTCTGTTTAAAGGGCTTGCGCTTTCCCTGTAGCTGCCAGGCAATGCATTGCCTGACAGGCATGGGGAAGGTGTGAGCCCTTTTAAATAGAAGCAGTTGAAGGGGCTCACGCTAGCAGTGGGGCAGGAAGCTGCAAACTGTTTTAACTGCTTCTATTTAAAGGGCTCCAGCCTCCTGGGCGGCTATGTTGCCTGGCAGCTACCCAGCAGGCGCAAGCCCTTTAAATAGAAGCAATTGAAAGGGCTAACAGTTCCAGACCCACGCTAGCCTGTTGCCTGGGAGCTGGAGCTGTGTGAGCCCTTTCAGCTGCTTCTATTTAAAGGGCTCGCGCCTTACTCATGGCTGCCAGGCAATGCGTTGCCTGACAGGCGCAGGGCAGGCACAAGCCCTTTAAACAGAAGCAGTTGAAAGGGCTCACGCGGCTCCGGCTCCCAGGCTACATGCTAGGGGGCAGGGCCTGGAACAGTCATGTGGGCCGAATTCGGCCCGCTGGGTGGCTTTTGCCCACCCCTGTCTTACAACATTTAAATAACAAATAAATATTCAGAACCCATGAGCCTTGATCAACACTTTGAGTTTAAGGCTGCTTTTCCTCATGAAGAATCAGAAGAAAAACATCTAACTTTGAGGTCAAGCTTTATAAATATGACAAAATAATGCCCTATATTAAGGGCTTCTTTTGTTTAATACAAATGAATTTTGCTGTTTCCTCTGTTTAATTAATTTCCAGTTGCTACCCTAATGCAGCTTGACAAGGCATGAGGAAAAAGTTAATTATCTAGCAAATAAGCAATATATCATTCATCATTCTCTAGCATACTAAAATGACGATAAGAATCTGAAAACCTCAAATGAAATAATTGCTTAAGTTTATGTATATAGTATACTAGATAGCAGAAATTACCAAATCTAGTATAAAGGCTCTAATTAGTTGTTAATCTATGTTCTCAGCATGCATGCAAATATATATGCACACACCCTCCATGCATGTGTGCACAAGCAAAAAAATCCTCCTGTTTGTATGCATGCACACTGTCATGCAACAAAATATACCCCCTCATGATGCACTCATACACACAATGAGCACAAAATATCCCTTCTCAGCACTTGTGCATTAAAATACCTCCCTTTCAGGATGCACAGGAACATGCACAAATACCCCATCCATATTCACAACAAACTGCTCTCCTCTCAGGATACAAACACCCTGCCCAGACACTGTAAAATTCATAGAAAAATACCATTTTATAGTTGTGCATGTTTCTTCCCAGAGATTAATTTGTAACATACAGCAAAATATACACCACCAACAGAAACATAACCAGCAATATCCACTGATGTGAAAAAAATAACTTCTTTCTCCCCCAGCAAATGAGGTTGGGGTTTTGGGCGACAATGTTAGAGCACTGCACTAAATATGGAATGCAAGGAAAGTAAAGTTTGAAATGATGTTTGTGTGTGCAGTAGCAGGAGTTTCATTTCTTTAGACTTAAAAAAATGTCATTACCACATCTATCATTTGGTATTTCATGAAATAATAGCATGTTCTTTTGTGGGGGGGGGAAAGCATACATTTTCATGATGAACATTCTTTATAATCAGGTACAATGGGGGAAAAGTAGAGTGGTGCAGTGGGTAGGAGACAAAACTGGGGATTCAGAAGATCTTGGTTCTAGTCCTGATTCTGCCACTGACTTGCTGTGTGAGGTTAGGGCAAGTCACTGAATCTCTAATTCCAACTTGATCCCTTTCTGTTGTCTATTTAGACTGAAGTGATAAAGCTGTGGTGTCCAACGCAAGTGGATATTTGGCCGGTGAGTGTGGCTAGTTTGCTACAGCAGCAGCCACTATAGTGGCTACTGGTTGGACACCCATAGCTCTAAATCATAAGGACTACCTCATATCAAACTTGGGGGCTCAGGTTGTAGCATGTGTTTGGAGCCCCTCCCTCCTTGCATGGTTCTCTCTCTCTCTCTCTCTCTCTCTATATATATATATATAGCCTATGCTCTAGCCCAGGGTGGGGAACCTTTTTTCAGTCAGGGGCCCCTGACCCACAGAAAAAGGAGTCAGGGGCCACACACAAGTGAGAAGCAAAAGAATAAAATAAAATTTTTTAAAAAACCAACCCCCCCCCTCACTGATCTGGCCTCTATCTGAGAAGGACATTCTCCACGTTCCTTTCGCACCCCAGAGCCTGGGGTGGGAGCTGCTTAGTAGATTTTGTGTGCTCCAGCCCCGCGAGGGGACAGCAGTAGGGCTGGAGTACCAACATGGACTCAATGCTGGGGGGGGCGGAGGGGGAAGCCCTGAACCTCAGGGGCCAGATCCAGGCAAGTCTGGGGATGCATCCAGCCCCCTGGGCCTTAGGTTCCTCACCCCTGCTCTAGCCCAACAGGGAAGTCTTACACTGCAGTGAAACAGCCCTGCAGCCTGTAGATTTTTCTTTGCTGTGTAGTCAAGCTAGGACTCAGGGTTCAGCTCTGTTGTTTCCCTGTGTAGATGCAGCCCCACAGGACTCATACTCTGCCAGTTCACCAAAAGTATTCTGACTTTTTGGTCCTCTAGAGTCTAGATAGTCAAGTTTGGTGGCCAGCCAAGTTTTCACACACTGCACTATGTACAAAGGGCAAGCTAGAAGGACCATATTTTAGCAGTATGCCCTAAGATATGGATGGTTAGACTCAGGCCTGCATGGTGCACTATAGATGCTGGAGCTCCAGAGTGGGATCTAAGCTACAACTCCTAACCTGAGGCTAAGTTCCCTATACAATGCATGTGTAAAGAAAGGGACCTAAGAATGGGATCCACAAAACCAGTATGCTAGGCAGGGAGCAGCCTATATTAGGCAATAAGAAACATTAAGGACAAGAGTATGTTGTAAGGCACTTATCTCCGCTTACTAGCCTCAGCTGGGAACCTCTGTCAAGGAATAATGTGGTTTAGGATATGTTTACACTATAACGTAAGCCCAGGATTACTTAGGCTTGAACATACTGCAGTGAGGACATACTCTATGAAATACTCCTCCCTTCCCTATGCCTGTAGCAAACTCTTACCTTATCTTTCTCTCCCCAGTCTGCCTATTTCATAACCATCACCTCAGAGAGAAAAAGAATTAACTGCTATGATGGGATGTCTTTAGTAAAACACACTCTGCCCTCTACCCTGGAGTTCTTGCCTGAGTGCATTCTATATGTAAGCTCATTAAATGTCTTTAAGGAGTAGGGAGGAACATCAGGCTATTGTCCTAACTCGCTATTATCACTGATGGGCACCCAAGGCTAATGATTGGGTCGTGTGAGTGGCTTTCTTTCATCTCAGTGGGCAGCAAGATTGAAATCAGGAATGACCCCAAGAATAAGATTAAACACATCGCACTTGATTTTCCTTATCATGTTTTTTCAACACAAAGTGATCCCTTACTAAGGGAAAATTAAATTGCCGGCCAAAGTAGCAAAGTGGGAGTTTGTGGCTCTCAAAATGTTGTGTACAATCAGCATGCACCTTACACGTGCTCTTGGTATAAATGCGTGTCACTTCTCATTTTGCCAGGGCTGCTCGACCCTCTGCTCTAGCTCCCACCCCATCCCTTCCTTCAAAATCTCACCTGACCTCTTCCCTGCCTCCTTCCCCAAGCACACCCTGTCCCTTCTCTTTCCCCTCCCCCGCCTCCTTCCCCAGCATTTCTGGATCACTGTGAATTGACTGATTTGCACTCCGGTCCCACTCCTCCCAGAGCTTGAATGCTGCATATCAACTGATTCACAGTGCTCCAGAAGTGCTGGGAAGGAGCAGAAAGAGTAGGTAAGTTTAGGGCCCACAGTGTGAGAGGCATGGAGTGGCAGAAGGGGAGTGTGCAAGCCGCATGTAGAACGCCGATGGGCCGCATGCAGGCCATGGGCTGTCCACCACTGCACTATATTCAACAACAAGATTGTGGACATGGTTAAACACTACCAACAGCAAATTTTTATTTTCAATTTCTGTGAAAATATTATAGCTTGACAAAATTAAATTATTAATACAGATGCAACTGTGCTCTAATATTTCTGCATATTTCTCTGAACTTAAGAGATGGCAGAGCATTCTAGTTTAGTTACTGAAATGATAATAGGACTTAACCCATACAACAGCAAAACTGCTAAGCATCTTTCTTTGGTTGCTTATATAGGATTAAGTTTGTATAACTCATACTTTGAGGAAAATAAACTATTGTTTTGAGTCAGTGATGTACAAAATACATTGTATACTAAATATACAATTTCAACCCTAAGATGTGTGTTCCTTGCTATGGGCTGACTATAAATATGGTAATAGTTGGATTTTAACCACATGTGCAAAGTTTATGCATGGACATTTCATTCTTTCAAGTTCCAAGCCTCCTGTAAACCTCAGGGACATGAACTTCTAAGAACTTAGCCAATATCTGATGCATAGACATCAGCTTCTGTTGGGTGTCTCGGTGAGCCTGAATCAGTATAGTATAAGTAAAAAGAAAATATTTTATCAAGAAGTATGCCAACAGTACCAAGACAGAAGTGTGTCTGTCAGATTTTTCCATCCAACTTCCTTCATTTGTAGATGTCTTCAAATGCTGAAACTTAATTTAAAAACAACACCTACCCTAGCTCTCAGAACTTTTAGACCCCAAATTTTAAAATATTAGGGGAAAACTACTTGTAATAATCCTTCAGAACCTTGAAGTAGTTTCCCTGCTGAACCCTTTTGCTCTGTTGTATGAGCACATTATTGTGGGGTCACTAAACTCCATGAACCTTGTCTTATTAAATCAAAACCAACATGATTTCGCAAAACAAAAGGATAGTTTCAGAATTAGGGCTGCCTTCCTTGACTTAGGCCTTTTTAACTAAGGACCAGAAGTTTATTTTTTTCTTTTTTCCCCCCTCTTTCTCAGAATGGCTGCTCTTTGCCTAAGGAAATTACTACATCAAGCCACAAGGAATGAAACTAATTGCATAAATAGATACTTTGATATTCGCTTGGTGCTAATCATGCAAAAGACAACATTCTCTCAAACACTGATGGTGATGGCTGGTGCTAACCAGAGACCTACGTTTATACCCACAAAATCATTTTGTACATCTGAAGAAGCTAAAAAGACACAAGGAAAGAAAAAAACCCTAAATGCCCCCAAAACATTTGGAAGTATTGGGAGGAAAATTCCTCATCCGATTCTTCATGTAATCAGTGAAAATGGGGATAGTTTGGGAAATATGCACAGAGGAGATGTGATTCAACTCATGAATGAAACTGATCTGAAGCTTGTTCCGCTGCGTGAAAATGAAGACCCTCCAGTATACAGACTAATGACTGGGAAGCAGATTCATGAAGAGCAGCTCAAACTTAGAGAGAAACAAAAAGCATGTTCAAAAACTGGTATGTGCCTCACTATGGCATTAAACTCTTTGAAAAGTGATGTATTAGAATTAGTGGCAGTAGATCAAATCCTGCTTGTTACATCAATGTAAATCCAGAGTACTGCCATCTCAATCAATGTTCGTTTGGATTTGCATTCGGAAAAAGAAAAAATTGGTTTAGTCTACTTAATTTTACATTTAGTTAATGTATTGTGCTCTCAGTTTATATTTTGGCTTTTGGTATTGTTTGAATACTTATAAATGAATGATCTAGATTCCAGTAGCATGGCATTCACATTGAATTTGTTTTTTTTAATAGACCCTTAGTTTTTATTAATAGAAACTTATAAATGACTAAACTGAATATGCCATAAAAAGCATGGTTTTGTCTGACAGTCTCAAAATATTGTTCAACATAAAAGAGCCTGGGCTTATCAGTTACTGTAAACAGTTACACGTAGGCTCCTGCCCCACTCCCAAGGATCCAGCTGCCACCCTGGGTTGCTGGCTCTGTATCAGAGGCACCAGCGCAGGGTGGCAGCCAGCTCTCCAGGAGTGCAGTAGCAGACAGGGAGCACCGGGGAGTTGGCTGCCACCCCATAATGAAGGCGCATGTAACCACTGAAATATTCAGCAGTTACATGGGTACCCAATTACCCACTTTTTAACATCCCTAGTATTTAAGTGCTTCAAATGGACCCTTATGCTTTTTGATATAAAATAACCAAAAATCATTCTGTACCTGTAGTTTAAATTATCGAGCTGATAAAGTGGCAAGGGAGCACTTACCGAGGTGTGTGTGTATATAGTGATGTCTGGCTGTTTGAGAATAACACAAGACAGGACATACAAAACAAGAAGTTCTTCACATTTTTAGAAGCTTTCTGCTAGTTATTACCGATTTGAGACAAGTGAGCTACAGCAGTAGTACCATTTTGACAGTTTTGATTAGCTCTTGTTAGAACAAAAAAAGTCAGTATTATTGGATATTTCAGAGCATGCTGTGAGGGTGGGAGGAGAATGAATTGTAGTTATGGTCTTACAAAGACTCTTATTTCTAATAGAATTTAAAGCTGTGTGATCTTTTGAAACAGAATGGAGAACAGAGTAGAGGGTGATGACTAAGTTTTCCCACTTAACTATACAATGGGCAAACAGTCTTATTTTAAAAAAAAATTAGGAATTCATCCATTTTGTGGGCAAGTCTATGGTGGAATTGAGTCTTATTTGTTAAGAACCTGAGTTGTACTCCGCCTTATCCGAGACAGGCAGACCTTGACCAAACCTGGTTAACCTGAAAAACAAGAATTGAGTGACTGGACATGATAAATTTAAGACTGTAACCCTTTCCGCTACCACCCTGCATTTCTAGTTTAATATTGGTTGAGAGTTCTGAGCCTTATTGAAAAGGCTACTTTGTAAGAGGGATGTTGGAGGAAGAAAGGCCTGCCATAATGGTAGAGGGAAGATGTTCCAAGCATAAGGAACAGCATAGGAGGAGGCATGATAATGAGCAAGATTAGAGGACATAGAATCATAGAGCTGGAAGAGACCTCAGGAGGTCATCAAGTTCAGCTCCCTGCCCAAAGCAGGACCAGTCCCAACTAAATCAACCCAGCCAGGGCTTTGTCAAGCTGAGACGTAAAACCTCTAGGGATGGAGATTCCAGTACATAGGATATTGTGAGTGAGGCAAAAAGAACGATAAACATAAGACAGGGAATGCTTAATGGAGTAGGCAAGATGGGTTCTCAGAAATTAAGACACTTATCTGACCTGTACTTTTCCTCCCCTCCCCCTAAAACAATGAAACTCCTAGTATCCTCAGTGCATTAATAAGGGGGTGCACAACACTATCAAACTCTTAGAAGCCTATATATTGGTTATATTTTAACAGGGCCTGTTCAGCTGAAGGAGTTAACTTTTTCTGCAGCTATTGCAAAACATGACTTAGAGACCAAAATTAAACAGATTCAGCAGTGGATTGATAAAAAGCATCATGTTAGAATTTCTGTACAGCAAAAGAATGTTGCAGATGGGCCGGAAAAGATGGTAAGCTATTAAGGTTTGTTAAAGCTTTTGATAAGTCAACTAGTGGTAACTGTTTCCAGATACAGTACTGTTTTCTTTCTTTGATAGTATATCACCTATAGCAAAAAGCGATGGTTATGACAGTACAAAGGGCAAAACCTGCATCCTTTTAACTGAAGCTATTTCAACTTATCTATGCTATTTCAATAGATATCAGTCTTCAGGACTAATTGTCCCTTCACTGGGATAGTTTGAACAATGCATTTACACAAGTAAATCTCACCCACTAATGTCTAGAAAGGTTTTAACACTGTATTATTCTACTATATAATAAATCTAGAATAAAACAAAGTTGAAACAAATTTAGACTGGACATGAGCCATAACTGTGAGTGTAGTTAAAACTGGAAAAATTTAGCAAGAGTTACGGTAGATTCTTCATCAGTAGCAAATTAAGAATGAAATTTTTGACGTTACTTTAGAATTATTTTAGGAATTCATCCACTTTGTGGGCAAGTCAGTGGTGGAATTCAGCCTTATTTGTTAAGAACCTGAGTTGTACTCCACCTTATCCGAGACAGGCAAACCTTGACCAAACCTGATTAATCTGAAAAACAAGGATTGAATGACTGTAACCCTTTTCACCACCACGCTGCATTTCTAGTTTAACATTAGTTAAGACTTGAACAGGGTTCAAAAAAGAACTAGATAAATTCATGGAGGATAGGTCCATCAATGGCTATAAGCCAGGATGGGTAGGAATGATGTCCCTAGTTTCTGTTTGACAGAGGCTGGAAATGGATGACAGGAGAGAATCAAATGATTCCCTGTTCTGTTCACTCCCTCTAGGGCAACCTAGCATTGGCCACTGTCGGCAGACAGGATACTGGGCTAAATGGACCTTTGGTCTGACCCAGTATAGCTGTTCTTATGAAAAGAGATGTGCAAATTCCGTGTCCTTTGTTCTACCAAAGGTCAGACCAGATGACTACAAAGGTCCTTTCTGGCCTTCTAATCTGAGTCCCAGCCCATTATCTCTTTCACAAACATGCATGCAAGCAAGCTCAGTCACCTTACTGACAAATATAAAGCATCTAATTTCTGTCTCCCCACTTCTGAGTTACCTTCTTTGGTAATTCCACTTAGGACAAAGTAGGTGGCTTTGAATAGCACATGATTCCTTTTGTTTTAGTACACATTATTTTGCAGTGATTTACAGCTGATCAGGGTGGGCATATTTGCTAATTTAAGATAGCAGGACTTAATGTCTCATTCAATCCAATTCTTTGTGGGTATAAATATTAGTGATTTAATATAGAAGGGGAAAAGTTTTATTGATACTTTTAAAAGCATTTCTTTAAATCTGTGAGAGAATAGATCTCTCGCCACTTGTGCAGGTACCAAACAGTATCTTGCATTACACCATTTCATCATTATAACTTAATTTGACCTTCAGATTAGAGAATTTCACTATCCTTACCCCCTGACAAGTTACAAGATATCAGAAGTGGAGAACCTATTTCATAAGTCTCAGAGGGTAGTGGTGTTAGTAGTCCTGTGGCACCTTACAGATTAACACATTACAGTATCACTTTAAAGACTAACAAGATGGTTTATTAGGTGATGAGCTTTCGTGGGGCAGACCCCACGAAAGACTTAAGTGGGTCTGCCCCCCAAAAGCTCAGCACCTAATAAACCGTCTTCAAAGTGCTACATGACTGCTTTTTTTGTTTTACCAAGATCAGACTAACATGGCTACCTCTCTGTTACTTGACATTGTAGTATCATAAGCTTTCATGGGCAAAACCCATTTCGTCAGATGAGTGACTTGAGATCATCTCATCTGAAGAAGTGTGTTTTGCCCATGAAAGCGAATAGTATTATTTTTGTTAGTTTCTAAGGTGCCACGGGGCTACTCATTGTTTCATAAGTGTTTTCCTTCACTCACTAGTAGAGCCTATAACAGTAGCTGTACAGCTAACTTAAGCTAACTTTTTGATTAAAGGATTTCATGGTCACATTGATTATGCTTTTACTGAAGAATCAAGTGGAAAGATAATATGCCTAATGGAGAATGTTCAATTTAATTTTACCATTGCAACTGCTTCCTGGAAATGGAAACATTTGGTAGTGGCTGAACCACTTCAAAAAAGTCTCACTTACTATTGTGGTGATGAGTAAAGGAGAGCTAGGAGAAGGCAAAAGTGATTTGGTCTACTTTGGACCACAAGTGCAGCAGTGTTAGTGTATCAGATTAACTGTAAGAAATTGCCAGAGGTAGAACAGACTTAACATTTTATTTTCTCTTCACTTACTTTGAAGAATTATTAGAAGTGTCCTGCTTAAATCCCATTGTTCATATAACCAGAATTTTTATTTTCCTTGTTTTCAGCTAGCTTTTTTTGACCAGATTGTTGAGACAATGCCTGCAAAAGCTACTTACCTATCCCAGCCAAAAGTCATTAGAGAAGGAAGAAGTACATGTGTTTTGAGGCACTTGTCAGACAAAGAAGTTAATGAATACAAGAAAACAGAAAAAGAAAAACAAAAACAAAAAGACACTCTGAACAAGAATGAAAATGAAACTAGTGAATCCAATGAATTGCAGTGACTTTACCCAAACACCAGAAGTGATTACAAAACAAAATATTCAGCTTTTTACATAAACTGACCAATGTGATAATAAAGCAACTGTCAAAATTAACCAGAGTTGTCTCCAGAAGTCTTTAATGTAGAGTGAGTGTTTCGACAGTTGGTAACTCATTTTCTGCAGGTTTATTCAGAGCCCCATTTTCTCTTGCCTCTTCAACCTTTCGTCGTCGTCCTTTAGGAGGAATATATCCACTCAAACGAGAGGCCAGACTCCGTTTAGGACGAGGCTGTTTTGCCTTATGAAAGATTCACAGTAGACAGGTTAGGAGCCTTCCTATTGATCTGAATATTCAAAATTAATCTTAGCTGCTCTTGAATTTAAATACTGTAAAGGAGGGCAAAGTATAAGCTAGGTTATCTAAAAGGTACTTTACATACCTGTATGTGTTAATTTACTCTTTGTTTCTTAAGTGAAAGGAAATGGCTCAGAGGCATTTCAGAATATTTGACTTACTTTTAAGTTCAGCTTTCCTTTGTCAGGATCATGTACAACAGCATGCCTTGTGAGACTTTGCTGCAATTGAGAAGAAAGTTATGTTGACATGACCCAAGGAAGGATATTCTGGATTTCAAGGCAGTCTATAATACCTACTTTCATTGCAAACACTTTTCCACATCCAGCATAATCACAAAAAAATGGTTTTTTCTCCTCATGAAATGAAAGAATATGACTCTGAAGATTAAACACAGTTGTGTAAGTTCTCTCACAGCCTTCTCTTGGGCATCGACATACTTCTCTTTCTTCAGCATGGGTTTTCTGATGTTGTCTGAGGTAATCTTTGCGTTTGAATATTTTAGAACAAACATCACAGACTACTGGCTCTAGGTGAAAGACAAGAACAAGGCAACTTACTAAAAACAAGAAGTGATGTTTCTGATTAACTCAAAGTCAGTCCTTTAGAATGAGAGAGTCTGCAATTCATATTAACTAACTGCAGAAAATTCAGGGACTATTACGTGTTCCCATATGAATAATCTAGCATCTGGTATTTTGTTTAATAGGTTATAGTTTCTTATTACACGATCACATCAGTGGACAAACTAGAGACTTTAGTATTTTTCTCATTACAGACTAGTCAGAATTGTATTAAAATTCAGCGTGGTAAAAACTGTAGTGAAATTTCCCTTTAGGTTAGTATTTGGGTTTTTATTTAATATACTAGGGGACTGAACGTAAGCGATTATATAGAACTGTAAAAGCAAGTTTTAACTGAGCTTACCTGCATGACTGTCTTTCACATGTTTTAGATGTTCTGTCCATGTTTTCCCAACAAATGAACAGTTGTCTTTTTTGCATGCATATCCTATTAACACATTGCTTAAGTTTAGAAAGTGCACAGGTTCAGTTAATTAACTAAGATACAGAGATATAGCATTAAGGACCTATATAGCATATTTCCAAGTTTAGTGGAGGTTCATAACAGCTAAGAGCCACTAGCCCTTTGTCCTATGTGAAATGAGTAGTTCAGTCCAATTATGAAGTGGCATTGCAAACTAGTTCGTTTGTTGGCACTTCAGCAAAGAGTGCAATTTCAATAGCTTAAGTATTGTATGCTCAATATTTGGTTCCAGTCAGCTTTATATAGTGTGAGTACTTTCAATTCTTTGTGTGCTGTTCGGCCCCATCTCAGTTCTTAGAAGGGTTTCCCCTAAGAGCTGAGATGGGGCTGAACAGCACACAAAGGTATTGGAATTGTAACTAGAGTGTGATAATTGTCCTTTTTCATTCTTCCAATATAGGCCACATACCAATGTTTGATTTGCCAAGTCATGAGTTTGAATCAAGTATGATTAAACTAGGTTTAAGTCATTTGACTTGGAGTTAAAACTAAGCACAATTCTATCTTATATTAGATACTTGTATGGCCCCCACCACAGTAATATCTGAGTGCCTCAGAAGCAAATGTATTTACTCTCAGCATCCCTGTGAGGTAAGAAGGTATTACCATTTTACAGAAGAGGAATGGAGTCAGGGTAGTGCCCAGATTTTTAAAGATATTTAGGCACTGCTCTACTTAGCAGTGCAAGGCATAAATGACAGAGTTTAATTTTCAAAAGAGACTAAAGGCATATCAGCCTGTCCTGTAGTTTGGATGAAGGTGGTGTGAATAGCCTTGTGTGAGAGAAAGTGCTGTAACTCCCCTGCATGGATAACGTGGGCATGAACTTAAGAGAGCCTAAATTTGCATATGAGATGAAGTCTTAATGACAGTTAATGGAACTCAGACTACGTATTTAAATCACTTTTGAAAGCAAGATTAATTATGTCATTTATGCCTTGCAAAGCAGAATTTGAGGTATTCAGTTGCCTAATACTATTTTCAGAAGTTGGGAGTTAGACATCTGAGCACTTTCCAAAAATCCCACATCTGCATTTTTAGGCCTGTCAATAACATTAAAAAGTGGGTCTTCAGTGCCTTGCCCAGGGCTACACAAGAAGTATGTGTCCGAACAGGAAACAGTGTGAAGATCTCCCAAGTCCCAGGCTAGTGCCTTAACCACTCAATCATATCAAAATTATCTCAGAGGGGAAGAAAACATGGTCAGGGAAGGACCAACCTGAACAGTATGACTAAAAACACTTGGAGCTATTCTGCCAAGCCTGTGAATGTTCTCACTTGCATTAAAAGTGAAGTTACACATCAAATACTGCAACCCTATAATTACCTTAGCCAACTGTACAATTAGTCAAACCTGTTTTGTGTCAATTTATAGTGTTTGGTTTCTGAGGAGAGTGCCATGTCTAGATCTGATTGTAGATCTTGAAGCCTCCAGGCTACACTGAGAAACAAGCTATTTTGTGGTACTTCAGTGTGAAGCAAGAGGGTTACCTTCATGTATCTTCTCATGCCGTTTTAGTCTACTTGGAGTAAGAAAATGTTTTCCACATCCTTCATGACTACATCTAGGTGTTAAACACATTTAAAACAATGAAACAAAACGAAACAAAGCAAAGACACTAATGAGCCAAAAACATTTAGAATGGTGCAGTCAAATGCATATTTTAAAGATTCTGTTTCATTATAAAAATATAAAATAAAACACTTCACAGTACAGTTCTGATAAGCCTGATGTGCTACACAACTGCAACCTTATGTTGTAGTTAACAAACATTTGCTATTTCTATAGCAAGTTTCATCCAAGACTTTAAAAGCTTAGTTAAACCTCATCATCCCAGTGAGGTAGTTTTTCCCATCTGTTAAACGGGGATAACAAGTATGGACAGGAGGAGGTGGGGAATACATAAGAGATATACAGCAACAAGTCAGTGCCAGAGAGCCAAGAGGATGGAAGGCGGGGAGGGAGGACAACCAACAGACATCTGTCACCTACTCTTATGATCTAACCAGTGGACCATGCTAACTCTTATGCTATTAGATGGTTAGGAGTAACAAAATGGAACTCATAAGGAAATTCCACCTATAAAAGAGAATTAAGACCTAATTTTGGTTTCACTAATTAAAAACACATTTTGTTTTGCTGACATGTACAGCTCCACAAAGGTATTACTGTTCACTAGGGATGTTAAAATGCATTTACTTTTGTAAATATGTAACTGCTGAAATTTATAGCAGTTGCACATTTATACCTAGGGGGCCAAGTGTAAGTCAGCGCTCATGGGGAGCATTAGAGGCAGCAGTGCAAGGGGGTGGGGCGGAGGCGACTCAGCAGGAGCTGACATGCGCAGGTAGCCGGCTTAAAAGCTGGCTCCCCTCACACCGGGGGGGGGGGGGGGGCGGTAGAGGAGGCTGTAAGTAACCATGGGGATTAACCAATGACCCCAGGCTCATCTGTTAATTGTGTAAATGGGTATACATTCACATCCCTACTGAGCAGGGAAACCACTTGTGTCCCTCCACCTAATGCACCTTTGCTCACCACTTATTCATGTTAGTTAAGCAGCTGCTCCCTAATGGGGAAGCAGGCAGGGGAGCCAACCTCGAAAATGGAAAGTGCTTTTCCACTTATGGATTACACTTTATATGTAAAAAGTAAACTATACAAGTGTATGATGTTGTAATAAACCCAAAGTATTCTGTGTGCTAACACTTCCAGTTATGGGACACAGATTTGTTGCTCAGAATAGACCAGCAAAGTGAAGGAATAAGCATTTGTATGTAAGTCTGTAGAAAAGAACTAGGCTGCTAAAACCTGAAGTTAATCTAACAGCATCCCTTAAAAATATAAAGGAAGACTTTTACATATAAAAAGTTCATAATCAAAGCAAATGATTTCCATGCTGCATTATCTATTCACACTGAAGATTTCTTTATTTTATTCATTTAATATTGTATACTAGAACAGTGTTTCTCAACCCGTGGTGGTACGCGAGAGAAGTCTGGGGGTACCTCAACACACGTGCCTGTCAAATTGAATGTTCAAGCCTGGACGTTAACAGTTGATCTGTACAGGCGCCCCAGGCCTGGAGGGAGAAGCATGTGGCTGCAGCAGTGGTGACAGCTCTGGTGAGACCCAGACATTGGGTTGGGGGAGCTCAAGGTGCCTGGCTCTGCGGCAGAGGCATAGCGAGGGAGGTCAGGGGGACAGTTGCCCCCCGGGCTGGTGTGGGAGCACACAGCTGCACGTGGCGAGCCTGGCGTTGGCAGGCCACTTGCTCCTTAGGGCTGGGCGGTGGGAGCGGGCACTTCAAAGGCCTGCCGGAAGCCCAGCACTCCTGTCTCGGGAGCGGCTGCTACCCCCACTGAGCAGTTTGGCGCCCGGACTAGACAGGACCGGGGTGGGAGCCAGCAGAGCAGAAGCCGAATCCCGCCCCCCCACCTGCCCGCCCCCCCAGGTACCAAAGGGTGGAGGGCAGGATGGGGGCTGGCTGGCTGCTGCCTCACACAGCACCAGCGGTCCCCCAGAGGACTCCCCGTGCTCCTCTGTCACCCATGAGCTTTGGGACGGGCACCAGCTGCCGGCCCCAGCCCACTACACCCAGGTGCTGCCCTTGTTGCTCATTAGAGTGGGGTTGAGTGGCTCCACAGAACAGCAGGCGCAGCCCCGGGCAAGGGACCCCAGCTCTGGAAGGAACAGCCCATGAAGCACTGCCTGCCCCCTAGTTCCTCCGGGACCCGGAGTCCCCACCAGTCTGCAGAGCCCCTCTGTGCGCCCAACCGCTCCTCTCCTTCCCCACAGGTGGCTCCAGGGATACTTTATTTTTATTTTATTTTTTTTTTTTTACAAAGGGGTACTTTATAAAAAAGGGTGAGAAACACTGTACTAGAAGATTTACCTACCACTGCCCAGGTCCAGCCCCAGGCGGGTGAGAGACCATGCACATTCCACATTACAACTCCTTCCCACCATATCAGAAAAATCAAATTCCAGGTACATCCCATTGTCCTGGTACAACCAAACCCTGACCTCTTTTTAGGTTAGGATAAGAGGAAGCTGCATTCCAAATTTGGTGGTCTTCTCGTTTAGGAGGAGTTCTTGAACAAATGGACTCACAAACTGACAAAACACATTTCTGAAATATTTAAACAGGTGACAGGGACAGGCAAAATATGGAGTGTGGGCTGGATCCTGCCTGCCACAATACTCTGGGCCACCAATGTCCCATGGCCCACAGCCCCCACATGCTGCTCAAAGCAACCAGATGCTGGGGCCATGTGCTTCTCTGTGCCGCTTGCCCCAGGGAAGGGAGGCTCTGCGTGCTTCCCCCATCCCCAGCACAATCCTCACAGCTCCCATTAGCCAGAAAACACCCAATAGGAGCTGCCTGTGCCATGCAGTCCTCCCCTCCCCCAGGGGCATGCAGTGTAAAGATGCATATAGACCAGCAGCTGACAGCTTTGAGCAGGGTGTGGAAGCATGGCAAGCAGGGAGCTTGCCTGAGGGTCTCACTGGGCTCCTGGCCAGTAGCTACTTCGGGTAAGTGCCTCCCGGCACCTCTTCTTCCCCCATCTCTCCCTGCCCCAGGTCACAACCCAAGCCCTCCAAACACCCCCTGCAGACCTTCCCCTGGTCCCAATTCCCTCTGTACCTCCTTCTGCCAGTGTTCCCTATAAGCTGTGAGTTTGTGCAGTTGCTCAGGAGAAATTCCAATGCTGCCTAGCTGATTTGCACAGCACCCACAGCTAAGTTTGTTTCTTCTGGTGATGCATATTCACACATACTTTGGTGCATATAACAAAATTTATTCTGCAGATAGATGGCAAAATCCATACATGGATGGAAAGATTAGAGAGTATATTGCCTTCTGTACCTCTCCCTCAAGTCAGAGTCTTCTCCTGCACCCATAATCCCACATGGACCCTACACATTCATCCTCTACCCCTAGTCACATTCCCTTCCTTCACCTTAAGTGCCTCTCAGACCGCACACAAGTCTCCATCCCAGACCCAGCACTTCTTCCATTAACACAGAATTTGGTAAGTGGTCAAGGGCTTTACTCTTCTTCGAGTTGTCCCCATCAAGAATTATTGCCCACCCTGGTATAATTTATTAAAATTATTCACCTACTTGAAAAAAGGTTCGCTGGTGTGCTGACACTGATGAACTTTTAGCTGTTGATGTTTTCTAAAAGACTTGCTACAACCTTCGAAGTCACACTGTTTAGAAAATTAAGTTGGCTATAGTTAGAGAGGCCAATTTGATCCACAGATTTTTGCTAACATTAGTATCTGTACAAATTCAGTACCATATCTGCAACTAGAATAGTAATAGAGATGTAGCCATGTTAGTCTAGTCTAGCTGAAACAAAAAACAGGACTATGTAGCACTTTAAAGACTAACCAGATGGTTTATTAGTTGATGAGCTTTTGTGGGCCAGACCTACTTCCGCAGATTAAATTCAACTGAGGAAGTGGGTCTGGCCCACGAAAGCTCATCAACTGATAAACCATCTTGTTAGTCTTTAAAGTGCTACATAGTCCTGTTTTTTATATCTGCAACTGTTTTATAACAACATTTGAACATACATTCACATTTACAGGGTCTGAAATATTTGGTTAACTAGTAAGAGGATGTTTAATGCCAAACATATACTAGCAAGGAGTTACTTACTACATACTGCTTTTGTAGATTTTCGTGCTTACGTTCAATATGCTTCTTCAAGTTTGATTTTGTTGTACATTTTTGATTGCAACCATCAGCCATGCACCTACAAATAAATTATATTTTCTTAATACTGTGTTCAGATAATCTGGAGGCTGAAGGGAACGAGCTAAAGCAACAAGATTAATACTTCATATATACAAGTCATTATGCTCAATATTTTTATGACTATATGATGCACTAACATAACTGTCTTCAAAATATTGCACAAACATTAATCAAACTTCACAATCATCCTATAAAGCAGAGTTCCCAAATTTTTTGACACAGGGACCAGTAAATCCATACATGAGCTTTTGGAGGACCAGTAACATTAATTTGCATATCTGCATATTCATTAAGCAAACGAATATTCAAATAGGTTGTTTCTGGTCCTCCCAAAGCCCCCAGTGCCAGCTTTAGCAAAGCTTTTGACACAGTCACCCACAATATTCTTGCCAGCAAGTTAAGGGAATATGGATTGGATAAATGGACAGTAAGATGGATAGAAAGCTGGCTAGACCAGGGTTTCCCAAACTTTTTACTTTAGTTGGAACCCGTTTTTTTTTTTTTTTTCAGTACTGTTTTTTGCAGCCCAAAAATATAAATGCATATAAAAAAAGAATTAAAAATGAACAAATGTTCAGTGTTTCAATCGGCTGCATCCTCTGCCCAGCCTGTGCCAGGGCTTGGGGTATGCGGCGCCGCATGGGCACTCCAGGAGGTGGGAGCAGGAGCAGATTGGGGGTAGGGTATCTGGCTAGGAGGGAGGGTGCAAGGAGGGGTAGGGTTGCCAGGTGTCTGGTTTTGTACCGGACAGTCCGGTATTTGAGGGTTCTGTCTTGGAAACAAATTGAGAAAATACCAGACATATAAAATGTCCTGTATTTTCTAATTCGGTAAGTTTTATTATTATTAGGTGTATCAGTCTGTAGCTGCAAACTGCATGGCTGGTAGATGTGCTCATGCTGTGTGAGTGTGTCTACCAGCCAGGCAGTTCGCAACTACTCGAGAGAGGGTATGGGGGGGGGGGGGGGCCAAAATGGAATCCCCGGGGCTGGACTCACTCATGTGCCTGGGTCAGTCCCACTTCCCGCCAGCTGATTTGCTCTCCCCCACCCCCACCGCTTCTCCTCCCAATCTCCCCCATCCAGCCCTGCTGCCCCCATCCAGCCCTGCTTCCGGAGGCTGGTTCTCCCGTCCTCCTCCTCCTGATCTCCCCCTGCCAGCCCCCCCACCCACCGATCTCTGCTGGACAGCCCGCTGCCCCCAACCCTGCTTCCAGGCGGCCATCCCCCCCCAAACACACACACACACACACTTCCTCCCAGCCTGCCCCGCTCCCCTCCCGGCAGCCATGCTGAGGCCCAGTATTTTTTTCCCCGTGGCCCGGTACTGGGCCGCAGCCCATAGTCTGGGAAACGCTACTATAAAGTATTATCTATATTTTAAAGGTAAAATGGGAGGATAAGTGACTTATTTAAGACTACTGTGGCAATCTCTATCGGTGCACAAGTATTGAAATTTAGGAGTTCCTGGCTCCCAGACTAGGGATGTTAAATTGCAGTTACTCAGCTGACTACTCGATTAGTCAATAAGAAGGGGGTGCACTCACTACCCCCACAGCAGCTCTTCAGTTTAAATGTAGTATGAGCCAGACATGCAGCAGCCCAGCTCCTACTACATTTAAACTGCAGAGCTGCAGCGGGGGTAGCTCCCAAGGGCAGCGCGAGCTGGGACTAAACAGTCCAGGCTCATGCCAGCCCCAGGACACTGCAGCTCTGCTCCCTTGTCTCACAGGGACAATGCTGGGGGGGTGGGGGGGCGGCTTTTAAGCCAGCTTTGAATTTTCAATTTGGTTCACTTGCAATAAAGGCAAAATAATTACTTAATTAGCTTATTTATACAGTTGCTTCAGTGATCTCATTAAGAGTAAGAAATACATAGATTAGGGGTGGGCAAAAGGGCCTCTGTGGGCCAGATCCAACCCACCAAGCAAGTTGATCCAGCCCACAGAGGCTCTGCCACTCCCCCAAGCTCATAGCAGCACAGGAAGAGACTTCACATACTCCCCCCACCCCCAAGTCCTGATTGGCCAGGGGGGCAGGAGCGTGTGAAGTCTCCTCCCACCCAGCCAGGAGTGCATGGTGCTTCCAAGCATCGCATGCTCCTTGCAGAGTGGGGGGAGATTCCTTGCATTCCCCTGCCCCCAGGCCAATCAGGGTTTGGGGGTGGGGGAGCACATGAAGTCTCCTCCTGCCTTGCAAGGGGCTCAGCTCTTGGAAGTCAACCGCCAGCTACTTGTCAGCTAGTGGTTGACTAAGCACGGTGCTCCCTTGCAGGGCAGGAGCAAGAGACTTCACGTGCTCCCCCTCCTCAAGTCCTGATTGATCTGGGGCAACAGGGGGCAGCACATGAAGTCTCCTCCCACCTCCAGGGACACTGGTACCTAGAGGGAACCTCCAGCTGTTCAGAACAGCTAGTGGTTCCCTCTGGGGGGGGGGGGACCCGAGAGGGGGCACAAAGATTTTGCATGCTTCCCCACCTCCAGGCCAATCAGGGTCTATGGGTAGGGAACCATGTAAGTATCCTGGCACCACCCCTTCAGGGCAGCCCGGAGCCACTTGAAAAATTTCTGAAGTGGGCCCGGTCAAAAATTATTCGCTACCCATGACATAGATACATCCCCCAGTGTGTGTTAGTAATAGAACTTGCTGGAAATTTTTTTGACAAAATTTGTGTCATCAGAAAATGTCATTTTGCCTAAACTAAAACTTTCATAGGACATTACCAAATTTAATTAAAAGTTTCCCTTGGGATTTGAGACCAAGGATCAAGTCCCTGCTGTAAATCAGGCAAAAGTCTCATTCTGATTTTTGTGAAAAAGCTTTAAAACATCTTTGTTTCATCTCCTTATGGAAGAGGAAATCTCAAATTTTCATTGGACAGGAAAACAATTTTCCACTCAACTCTAGTCACACAATATTTTGTACATGGCAACATGCATTGATTTCTCAAGATTTTAGTAGCACTGAAAAGTTTAAATAGTGTCATTTAAAAAACAAAACAAAACAAAACACATTGTTCAGTTCTGGTCACCCCATCTCATGAAAGACTCCACTGTAAGAATATGAAAATATTGTTACTAGTTATTTTAGAAAGAAGGGGGGGAAAAAAAAGAAGGAGAGGGAGACACCTGTAAGACAGTGAATGGAAAACCAATTAGGCAGTCCTATTTACTTTCTCTCAAATAAAAAGGGGAAATCAAATGGGGAAAAAAAATTAAAACCAATGAAAAAGAGCCCAAGAACTTGGTAGGATTCCAGTAGAGGATTTGACATTAGTTCTGAGAACACACAACTGTTACTTGAGATTAGATAAACTAGTTGAAAAATATAAACCCTAAGGCCTAAGGCATCATTGCACAAACCAACCACTAACTACTTGGTACTAAGACAGGGTATTCTACTATGGCTTCCCTCTGCCCCAACTTCCTCGGAAGCATCTGGTTTGGACCATTGCCAGATACAAGATACTAGGCTAGATGGCCACTAGTCTGAACCAGCATGCCAGCTTGTGCTAGTTTCTATGACACTTCAAATCATGCTAGTTATACTTTGTTTGGCTTTCCTGAATGTAAGATTTCTATTTCAGTTTGCTTCTACAGGACAGCAGTTAATCACCTTTTCAGTGCTTGAAGGAAACAAACACAGTACTTACTCAAATGGTTTTTCTCCACTGTGCGTAAGAAAGTGGCGGGTAAGATGGAAGTCTCTGGTGAAACCTTTACCACAACCCTTATAACTGCAAACAAATGGTCTCTGACAGAGAGAGAGAGAGAGACAGACACACACACACTGCTTAAAAACTGTAAAAGTTAGTTATTTTAAGGAGACTACTAGTTTTCAGGAAAAATGGCCCTTACACTAAGGAAGCCAAGTGATTTTTACATATATCAGCACATTTAACAACTGTAAGGAAAAAACCTAAAGCACACAGAGCACATGTTTACTCAGTGTTAAACTATTAAGAGTTACGAAAAGCCTAACAGAATTATTAGAGAAAAATACTAATGCAGTTTTTGTTTACATTGCTTATTTGTCAGCATTATGAGATTAGTCAGTTTATTGAAGTCAGTTTCCTCTATTTTCCTAGTTTTTCCATAAAGCCACACGGAAAAGCGCACACATTTTAAAAAATAAATAAAAACAGGGAAGTTCATTGGTTAAGCCACAAGATCTGGCAGTAGGACAGACAATTAAAATACCCAGATCAACTTTTAATTAACTAGATTTCAAATAGTGTCTTTATTAATGTGGTATGGTACTATTTCTATAGGATTCTTTCACCCAAAGAGCTTGAGTAATTGTCAGATGTTTGTAAAGCATTCTGGAGATAGATTGTCAATCCTGCAATCCCAGAGCACCCAGATGATTTCACTAGGACAGGGGAGGGAATTTGTACAAAGTCAGTTGAAGGACCCGTTGAAGTGAAGTGTACCTTCACAAGAGAAGACTAAAGCACAGAGAGGTTAAAGAATAACACGAGTTGAAGCTTTTTTAAAAGTGACAATGTTTTTAAAACCAATTTTCTGATAGAGCATCCTTTATTGTACTGAGATTTTTAAAAGGTCCTTTTAATTTAAAGGGTAATTTAGTTGCATCTGTGCTCTTTTATTTTAGAAAGTCCTGAACAAATCTGAGTGTATCATCCCTTTTTCCACAATTCACATGCTTGTCTGTGACTATTATTGTTACAATTCCTCTTGCAGAACCTATGGAAGGATATGCACCCTCAATAAATGTGAAGCCACCCAGTGTTGCCAAACCTTCCAAATAAAAATGAGGGGGAAAAAAATGGGGGGGAAATTGAGGGGTTTTTTGTTTTTGTCAGTCAGGGTTAAGGATGTGAAAGGTTAACTGGTCAGGATCACCATAAGGGGTGATGCTTATTGGTTCCCATTAGGAATCTTAGGAAGCAGATATATTAATAATAATCATGTAACTATTACATTTCACAGTTACTTGATGCCATTCCCCACCCCACCCCCAGGGGCAGGGCCAGCAGCCAACCAGCTCTCAACTCTACTCTTGGAGACAGGGGCAGCCCGTGAGCCTAGGCGAACTAGGCAGTTGCCTCAAGTGCCGCTGGCCCGGGTGACCAATGATGATGTCATGGCCATTGACGGCCGTGCGGGGGGGGGAGGGGGAGGAGTGCCAACCATGCCGCCCACCTGGGGCACCAGCTGCTGCAGCCGGCTGCTCCTGCTTGGAGAGACCCCTGCCACCCCACATGGCAGCCTCTGATACAGAAGCAGCAGTGCAGGTTGGCAGCAGCCCCGGTCTACAGGAGGCCCCACAGGGCCTGCCACAGACAAGCAGCTGCTCTGGGTGTCTGGAACAGCCCCAGGCCACCGTGTGCCCGAGGACCTTTAACCGGCTAACCAATTAAACAGGATTTTACATCCCTAGTCACAGTAGTTGCTTGTGACAGCAGCAGACACTAGATTATTCTGGTGGAAAATGTGATTTCCAAGTTGCCAGGGCCCAGCAAAGTGACGCAAGAGCCCCCCATGCCCATTTATACCGGGACACGTCCCTAGGCTGCTGCGTGCTGGTGCATCTCTACCTCCCCACTGTTTCCTGCTGAACTACGTCCCCTTCCCGCCCTGCTCCCGGCCCTGGGGTTTCTAGAGGCTTATCAGCGCCTGCCCCGCGCGTGCCACGACACGTGCCCGGGCAGACACAGCTACCTTCCAGCCCCGGGCTTCGCCCCGCCCTCTCACCTCCCCCGTGTGCCGGCAGAGGTGCGCGTTCAGCCTCCAGGCTTTGTTGAACGTGGCCTCGCAGTCGGGGAAGGAGCAGATAAAGCGCTTGGCACAATCCGCAGAGGGCCTCGGCTCCCCCATGAGGCCCCGCACGGGCAACCGCCGGCTCTGCACGCGCTCGACAGCCGCTCCCGCCGCAACCTCCTCCTCCTCGGCCCCAGCCATGCTGACGCCACGTGACGCGCTTTTACTCCTGGCGCGCCCGGCATTTGTTTTCTGTCCCCTCTCGGCTCCCATCCTGCGGCGCGGGCCGCCTGATCTCTGCGCTACCACCGGATTGGTTCCTTCCGTGCGGTGTGCGCTTGCCCGCTGCCACCCAGGCGCTACGGCTCGCGGGCGTCACGTGCTCCGGAGCTAGCGTCAGGACGCAGCCAGGAGCGCCTGCTTGGGTGAAGGGTGCGCATGCGCTACACTCTCTGGCTATCCCTAGCGTCTGAGCGAGCGAGCGAGCGAGGGAGGGGTTGGGGTGAAAGGAAAGGACGGGAAGGGAGCCCTGCTCTAGGTTAGTGAGCTGCAACTCGGTAGTTGTGGGTTCGAGTCTAGGTAGCGCTGCTGGTTGTACTCCTGGTAGTAGCGGAGCTAGGGAACCACTACTGGCAACTTGTGTACAGACTGCTGCAGCTGTCTCAATTTTAAGTTGCCTGTAGGGGCAGAAGCAGTGTCAGTTCAATGCAGCTGGTAGTGTTTAGACAGGAATCTGTAACCTAGGGCTCTAGAGCCAAATATGGCTCTTTTGTCATTCCCAATATACACTCAACTTTTTAAATTAAAATGAATTCAAAATTTTAAAACATGTGATTAATCATGTCAAGATGATTTTTTAGGGATCTATTTCACCTTTAACTGTTCATTTTAACAAACATCCATCCTCTCCACTCTTTGGGTGTCATGCGTATTCTCTTTTTATTTGATTGGTCAAGAAATCCTTCCATCATCATAAGTGATGGTGAACCCCCAACAGTAAAAATAAGGAAGAGAATGAGAGATGATGAGTACTGAAATTTTCAAAAGGAGTGGATAGATTTGTATGCTAGGTCTGGATTTCCACACCATCTCATTTGTAGAGACAAACTGTTCTACAAAAAGAAAAAGAATTTCATGACAAAACATGCAGCATTTGCTACAAAATACCCCAAGGATGTCACATGAAGAAAAAGCCTGTGAGGAGCTGCAGTGAAAAATGAACATTGGACAAAATAGCTCCTGGCATGGTCAAAAAAAGGTGGGAGCTTAAACTCAGCGAGTTTTTCGGGCTCACACAGCATTATTCGCAAGGGGAAGCCTTTCTCTGACAGGGATTACTTGAAGAGATGCATGCCAAAAATTGGTCATTAACTATTTGACAAATTTCATAACAAGGACAAAAATCTTACAGAAAATTCAAGACATGCCATTATTGGCAAAAACAGTTGATGACAGAGCTGTGAAAATGGCCCATGAAATCGACAAGGAACAAATGCAAAATTTGAGTACAGCTATTTATTTTTCATTTGCTTTGAACAAGACAACTGACATATGTGACGTTAATCAGTTGCGTATTCTGGGATGATATATTTGTAGAAATGCTACGCACGAAGAAATGATTGAGATATTACCAATGAAAAATCAAAACAAGGGACAAATACATCCTTAAAACTTTGATGAACTTTGTAAACAAGAAAGAAATACAGTTGGATAATCTTGTGTCTGTGTGTACAGACGGTGTACCTAGCATGGTCGGCAAATACGGGGGATTCCTCACTCTTGTCAGAACAGCTGAACTGCCCGCTTTTGAACTTTCATTGCATTATGCATCAGGGGGCACTTTGTGCGCAATCTTGTGCAACTGAACTCAAAAATGTAATGGGACTGGTCGTTCATCTTGTCAATTGGATTCTTGCCCAAGCCCTTCATCACTGTCAATTTTAGTCACTGCTTGAGGAAGTAGAGTCCAAATACCCCGATCTATTAATGCACAATGTTCACTGGTTATCTCATGGCAAAGTTTTGTCTTGTTTTGCCACCTGCATTAATGAAATTAAGTCATTTTTGGATATGAAGGGTGTCAAACGCACCAAGCTTTTAGACTGTGACTGGTATCTCAAGTTTTACTATCTTGTCTACATTACTGGTCATTTGAATGAGTTGAACTTTAAGGAAATACAATCCTGACTCTGCAGCAGGCAGTGTTTGTATTTGAGTCAAAATTGACTGTCTTCATCAAAGATATCGACACAGGTGGACTGGCACATTTTGAAAGATTACAAATGTTTTGTGAATTGTATCAGAGAGAGAATCTAAATAACAGCCTTGATTTGCAGCAGCTTGCCGGTTTTGTTTCTGAGCTCCTGATGGCATTCAAGTCTCATTTTGTTGACTTTTGCAGAAAGAACTGAATTTGACAGTCATTCCAGGCATCTCAGTCAGCGATTTGGAATGGAAATAGCAAATTTCAAGGAGTTGGCTATCTGGGTGGAAAAATTCGTCAAGCTGAATTCTGATTTAGAATGCCTTGCTCGATAACATGCAGAATTGGCAAAACTGCACAAAGAGGCTGACATGAAGAAATTGGAGGACGATGATAATCTGATTCTGCAAACTTGGAAAGAACTTCCTGTCACATACAACACCATGCAAAATGTCAGCTTGGCCTTACTTTCAATGTTTTGCTCCTCCTATATGTGTGAGCAGGCTTTCTTTCATTTGAATCATATCAAAGGTAATTGGCACTCAAGATTGACAGAAAACAGCCTGAATGTGTGCATGAAGCTGAATTTGACCAGTTATGATGTAAACTTCAAAGAAATGTGTGAAAAGATGCAGCAGCAGAAGTCCCATTAAAAAAAGCCCTTTGAGTACAATGTTTCATTTATACTATTATTATTATTTATACTATTATTAATCACCATGTCAATTATTAGTAATATTAAGTTGTATATTTTCAGTCATACAAATGGGCATTCTTATACTGGCTCTTTGTTGACCACTTGTTCTGAATATTGATGCAGTTTGGCTCTTTGGTTTGGAAAAGTTGCTGACTCCTGATTTGGAGGTTGGTGCTGCTTGGATGAGTAGTGCAGAAAGTTTAGCTGCACCTGATACATAGGCCAAGAAAGGAGCAAACAATGCCACCGGGCATAAAGGTCTTTCACATAAGAATTGAGGTACCACAGCGGAGCGTTTAAGATTATTCTTACACACTTTAGCTTCTCCATTATTAGTATGTACCAAATTTTAGATGCCATAAAAGAAAAATAAGTTTTATATTCTGAGCTGCAGTTAGTAAAAAATCAACCAGCAAAAGATTTCTTTCTTGTCTGGGTGTCTGTTACATAGCCCTAGGAGAGGTTGGGCTCTATTGAATAATTTTGGCTGTCCCCTTCCTTACTCATAGAATACTAGAATTGAAAGGGACCTTGAGAGATCATCAAGTCTAATCCCCTGCCCTCATGGCAGGACCAAGCACCATCTAGATCAGGGCTACTCAACTTTGGAAGCCCCAGGGGCCACAATACTCACAGCACATGCTGAGGGCTGCAACTAAAGTGGGGTTGCATATATATGCAAATATATATGCAAATAGCTTCTTTCATACTGATGGGCATGAATACAAAGATTAAGGCAAGATTACACAACACGCAGGCCCCATGTAAGTAAGTTCTGCTGATATTAATAAAATGCAATATTTACTTGATTTCCACCCATATGACAGCACTTTTAATGACCAATGACAGTCCAGGAATTTAACTACTAAGACACATATTAATAGAAGACCATTTTATTGACTACTTTTTTGTTTTGCCTTGCAATGCATAAACTACATTCCAATTGGAATCCATAGCAGTGGTGACGGTGCTTTCCCAACAGCTGTGGGGTGCAGTTCATAGGTGTTTGTCTAGGGGTATAAAGCAAAAAGACAATATCAAGTATACAGCAAAGCAATTGTTATAACATCATTCTGGTGTATCTGTGAGCTTGGATTGTTAGGGAAGGAGGGTGTCATCTCATAGTGACATGTTAGGCCTTTCCCTGAATCTGTGGTTGGCTTTGGGAAGGCAGCTGTTGTTTCTTTCCCATGCCGGATGGCAGACTATGAGGCCCCCTTTCAGGGCTTTGGCCTTGTTTGTGTGTGTGAAACTCATGATAAGGGTGTTCAATTATGGCTTGCCACCTAATGTTATGCTACTTTGGCTCCTTCCATTTGTGATAAACAGGCGAGGCTGTTTTTCTGTGTTATTCCTAGGGTCTGTTGGCTAGGCCTCATGACTCTGCCCAGGCTGGGCAGCGTGGGCCTATGTTGGAAAGCTTAACCGGAGACCATGTTTCAGGATTTTACCTACATATCAATTGGCTATTTGCTATTTCATCCCTATATACAGAATAGAGATGTATGCAAGTAGTCAAGTTGATTACTCGCATTTTCCCCCATGCCGCCTGCACACCCCCCTAGGGTTAGGGTTAGGGTTAGGGACCCCTGTGGACAGTGGCTGCCAGATCCAGTGAGAGCTAGGACTGAGCAAGCCCTGCTCAGTACCCGTTTGTGCCAGGTCCAGGAGCCACCCCCGCTGCGGCTCTGCAATTTAAATGTAGTAAGAGGTAGGCAGGCAGCCCAGCTTCTACTACCTTTAAACTGCAGAGGCATAGCAGGAAGAAACTCCCTGAGGCTTTCTCCCTTATTGACTAATCATATAGTCAATAGAAAGTCTATTGATTACACAATTAGCTATTTACTCGTTTCCTAACATCCCTAATACAGAAACGAATATATAGAGATTTAAATCAACTGGCCTTCCAGGAATGCATTTTTTGTTGGCGAACCGATAAGTTGAGTAAGTCTACATCTCATCTTCTAAAGAGGACTCAGATTCTGAGTGTTTAACTCATCCCTGTTCTGTAGCTTGAATTTATTGGTAACTCAAAAATAATAGGAAAAACTTAAAAAACAACAAATAGACTAGTAGCACCTTAAAGACTAACAAAATATATAGATGGTATCATGTGCTTTCGTGGGCGCAACCCACTTCTTCAGATGACAGGAGTCTGAAGAAGTGGGTTTTGTTTTAGAAGTTCCCAGAAGACATCAAAGAAACTTACCTTTTCTTTTTACTTGCCAATAATAGTATTTGTTTCATCAAAACCTTCTTTCTGATCTGCACACCGCCACCTTCCAGTGTATTTTAAGCAACATCTCTGAATAGTTAACAAGGAAATTTAAAGGATACTGCAGGCACTGAAACAATAGGGTGAATATAAAAAGCGGGGAGAGTAACAGAGGTAGAACAGAGCTGGGAACCATGAAATAAGAGTTTCTGTTGCTTTCCCAAGATTAGAATATATACTGGTATGCCCTTGATTATGGCACAAAAGGCTCTACATGAAAAGTTTTTTACTTCCCAGTGAGTACAAGCTCTGGCAGGACCTTCCTCTATATGAAGTATTAAAAGGGGAAAATATTGCAGAGAAATTGTCCCTCTCTTATGTTACATCTACACAGCAGTGTTATTTCAGAATAACTAATGTTATTCCAAAATAACATAGTGCACGTCTACACTACAAGCCTTTATTTCAAAATAATGTTGAGCTGGAAGACTTCTTACTTAGGGTTACATGGTAACCCTCATTTCACCAGGAGTAAGGGAAATTGAAGGAAGAGTGTTCTTCCTTCAACTTCCTGCTGTGTAGACAGCACCAAAAGTTGCATTAAGCTATTTCGACTTCAGCTACACAACTGACATAGCTGAAGATGCGTAGCTTGTTCCAAATTTAGCCCTGTTGTGTAGACATACCCTTAGTGCCTAAGGTTATTTCAGTGGCATTTCAATGAACTGAGCCAATACAACTTAGCATAGAACTTTTCGATTTCTAAATGTTAAAAGGGAATTGTGTTTCCCTTTCCCTTCAGTCTGATGAAGAAATCTTGAAAAATATTGAAGGCCTGATTCCCACACCCCTCAATAGAACCACTTGTGCGTTTAAGTGGTTTAAGTTTCATGACAGATTGACAAGATCCTAAAGAAACCTTATAGAATTAAGACAAACTTCATTGAATGAAACTAAACCTTATTGAATTAGGGTTAATGCATTTGGGTACATCGTATTAAAAATGTAATTGTGTATGTGGGGTTGTGACACTGTATGCACCTTCTCTAGTAGGGAGGGAGCATGCTAATGAACTTCCTTCCTTATCAGGCTTCGAAGCATCCCCTGAGGAGATGTGCATATACCAGCTGAAATTGGATTCTCCAGAGACCAGCAAAGAAAAGACTTTTGGATAAAAAGCCCGGGTTTAAGATGACACAGGGCAGCAAACAGACCAGGACCCTGGTCCACAGAAGACCTCAAGCCTTAGGAAAGGATTGGAAGGATCAGTCCTATTGAGGCCTCATAAGATTGTGTGCTTATTATGAGCTAAAGCTGTGATGAACTTGTTACAGCAAAGAAACCCGTAGGGTGAGATGATAACGAGTAAGCTTATTAGCAGGCATGTAGATGTTTAATGTTTCCACTGTAATGCTTTGTACCTTAAGAATAAAGCAGGCTTATTTAGAAAAAATTGTATTGTGCCTTACATTTTGGTTATCAGTCTCTGCTGAGAAAGGAAGCAAGTGTCCTTGGGCAATCTGAAACATATACAGTGAAGGCAGGGAACTATGCAGCCTGAAAATACCTTGTAGAAATTATCAGTAATGGGTTCAGAATTGGATCTTCAATGAATTTTCATACAAAAACCAAGATGAAGATTGGGAGTATATGTCAGTAATGTATAGAATATTTAAAGGAATGTTTCCAAACCCAAGTTTTACAAACCAAGAATTTCAGAGTTAAAGTTCAATTGAAAATAAATCAGATCAGTCTGAAGTGTGGAAATGCACCATTAGGACCTCCAGATAACCTTAACTTTGCTCTTTAGTGACACTGTGCGATAACCATCTGTTTATGATTAAGATGTTTTAGGTTTTGTTGTTCTGGATGAGATTAACCTGCTTTGTGCAGATGCATTAATTCTCCCATGACGTTATATGGTTAAAATATGACCATGGTGGTATATCATTGTTGCTACCACTGTTATATAATCACAACAAATCTTGTACAAAGTTTGTCAAGTAAGGCATCAATGGAAATGTTATGATTTGCTGAATATGATTATCATATGTGTATGCATATATTGTTTTGTATCTGAAGTTATAAATAATGACTATGTACCTGTATTTCAAATGTGTTTGCTTCTGTGATAATATTCACACGTTAATTTCCATCCAGACTGACCAACACATTGTGAATGGAGTATTTGAGTTGATGGCTCATCAGCAAACACAGTGGACCCTGAAAGAAACCAGCAATTTCCCCTACCTTTAACATCCTCATTTTTGCATCAAAAGCTATGAGTGGGACGTATCTAGCCCACTTAATTAGCTTCATTAACAATTGAAAGATACTTCTTTTGTTGTTATATATATCTTGGATTCTGTTATTTCCATTCCAACTCAACTGATGAAGTGGGTTTTACCGACAAAAGCTCATGATGCTATATATTTTTGTTAGTCTCTAAGGGTGCATCTACCCTGCAGGGCTTAACTTATCTTTTTTTGAAATAGCTTATTTCGAAATAGGGAACATCTATACAGTACTTATTTCAAAATAGAGCACTTTTCCTCCGACTTCCCTTATTCCTCATACAATGAGGGTTATAGGACTCGGAGTAAGAAGTCCTCCAGCTTGACACTATTTTGACACTATTTTGAAATAACTGCCTGCTGTGTAGACACGGACTAAGTTATTTCGGAATGGCACGAGTTATTTTGAAATAGTGTTGCAGTGTAAACCACCCTAAGGCTATGTCTGAACTACCAGGTTATTTCAAAATAAGTTATTTTGAAATGATAACTCCCAAAATAACTATTTTGAAATAAGCTTATTCCTCTTCACAAGCAGGATTTATTATTTCAAAATAAAAAGCCCATTATTGCAAAATAACAAGCTGGTAGTGTGGATGCTTGTCTTATTATTTTGAAATAAGGGGAGTCATTTTGAAATAACTCCCCAGTGTAGGTTCATATCCTGGTTAGATGCTATAGGATTACTATCCATATCTGATGGACTTTCATGTGAGCATCCTAACTAGAATATGGGTAATGGCCTCTGCTATGACTCACCAAGACGTGCAAGGACATGTGACCAAGTCACATGTGACCAAGTCACATGACCCTAAATGCCATCTTGGTTTGTAACCTGTAGTTTTCTACAAACTGTGCTAAATGCTTTGTCTAGAGAAATAGGTTTCCCTCAACATGGCAAAAGCTATAAAAGGCTCTGGAAACATCTCCATTTTGCCTCTTTCTTGCTCAAACCTCTGAATTTATACTAATGGAAGTATTCTAACCAAGGGCCTGAGGACCATCCAGTGATTTGGGAGCAACCAGATACTTAACAAGCCAGCTATTTATTTCATCACTGCTTCAAGCCTGATCCAAGAATCTTGCAATTATTGTATGTATTTGATTCCATTAACCAATATTGATTTTCATCTCTATCTTTCTTTATGTCTTTTGTAAATAAACTTTTAGATATTAGATGCCAAAGGATTGGCATCACTGTTTTTATTTGCTAAGATCTGAGTGGGTATGTCGACACTTGCACCCTCTTTTGAGAGAGGGATGCAAATGAAGACATTTGAAATTGCAAATGAAGCCGGGATTTAAATATCCCGCGTTTCATTTGCATATTCCCTTTATGGTGCTATTTAAAAATAGCGCTATTTCGAAATAACAGACGCTGTTAAGACGCGGTTATTTCGAGAGAAAACACTTCTCTCAAAATAACTGGTAATCCTCATTGTAAGAGGAATAAGGGTTATTTTGAGAGAAGGGTTTTCTCTCGAATTAACCGCGTCTTAACAGCGTCTGTTATTTCGAAATAGCATTATTTCGAAATAGCGCCATAACGTGAATATGCAAATGAAGTGCGGGATATTTAAATCCCGGCTTCATTTGCAATTTCGAATGTCTTCATTTGCATCCCTCTCTGGAAAGAGGGTGCGAGTGTAGACATACTCAGTTATATATTGACCTAGATATAGGAAGATCAGAAGAACCCTTTGTTTGGTGAAATTGGTTTTAAATAATGACTCATCATTAAGTTTGGTGTCTGGACGTTGACTTTGGAGAAGACTGAATTTCTGACTTCTTATTATCCAGTGTGGTAAGACAGAAGCTTACTTTGTTGCTGGTTGAGTATATCTTATAGAAGAATAACCACCAGTTTTGAGTGTGTCTGCCTTGTTTCTCAGAAGAATTTGATATTCTGAGTTGTGACCCACAGATGTGACACCTTCCCCACCCCCCATTTTATCACTGTAAACTTGTAAAGCTTCCTGCTGCTAATGTGACTTCTTTGAAAATGGTCTCCCCCTCCCATTGATTCTAACAAGCATGAAACCAGTGGCCAGTTTAAAAGCAGCCTATGACCTGCATCCTCTTAAGAACAATGGGAGATATACACCTCTCTCTCAAAATGGCTACCTATCTGTGTGAAAATTGTGACTCCAGTCCTATTGAGAGTGATGGGTAATAGCCATTTTGAAATTCAGCAATTCTATAGGGTGTTCTCTGTTGTAGATATATTATTTATCAGATCCTGCTGAAGAAGGAACTTTCAGTTATGAAGAATAACAAGGAAAAATATCAGTAATCCTATTAGAAAAAGAAACACAAAGCCCCCAACCCTATGTAGCCTATACACAAGATTTCACTGTAGGGGAAGTCTGAAGCATCTATGTTGTTGTGACGGGGAGAGCGTACCCTGCACAGAAGGAGGAGGGGGCTAAGACTCTGTGGGTGGAAGAAGTCCTGCCTCTTTTCCCAGACTGGGCATGCTCCAAGTGCTGGAGCAGTATAAGAGGCAGCGGAGCAGCTTAGTCAAGGCGGACTGCCAGAGGGGAAGGAGCTCAGGCTGGAGTTCTTAAGCTGCCCCAGCTGCCGCCGCCGCCACCACCGCCACCGCCCTAGGAGCAGCAACCCTGGGAGCAGCTGCCCCGGCCACAGCTGCCCCAGGAGCAGCGACTGCAGCCGCAACCCCAACAACAGCCCTGACCAGGAAGGCCATCCACGGGGGTCAGATACACTGAGCAACGCCCTGACATCTGAGCAGCGCGCCGGGGATGGGAGGAAGTGGCCCAGGGCGGCGGACTGTCTTCCGGGAGCCCAGCGCGCTTCCGCCAGCGTCCCCGCGAGCAGGCAGTGAAATCCCCCACTGCCAACAGGGCCCTGGGCTGGGACCCGGTGGAGCAGGAGGGCCCAGGTCCCCCTACCTCCCCACTCCCTAATCGTTTGGGGAGACTTTCCTGTGGACTAGGCCTCTAGGCCAGAGTAACTCTGAGAGAGAGGATTGTGTTTGGGACTGGGCCTGCAGGGCTGTATTTACCCTGATAGGGGGAACCGTGTTTGGAACTAGGCTCATAGGACCACATTTGCCCTGTGAAAAGGGACATTGACCCCGACTTTGGGGCATCCCAACCGACGAGGGGACCGGCCCCTTGACAGTGTTCTATTACAAAGTCAGTTTGTGATTCTGGACAGAGGAACAAATTGTTTGACATTGGGTACTAAATTCTGTAATAGGCCAATTTTAAAATTAATTTAAACTACAGGTTGAATCTCTTTAGTCTGGCATTCTCTGGTCTAGCAACATCTGTGGTCTGGCATGATTTTAGCTAGCCAGATGTCACCTTGCCATAGGTGTGACTAAGTTTCCCACGGTCCCATAAAGTTTGTTTACAACCACCACTCCTGGCTCTCAGTGTTCTGTGCTGTTATTTAATTCTCATGTACTCCTAAATGTCTTCTAAGAGTCCAGAAAGCAGTGGAAGTGCTGGTAATGCTGCTAGACAATATTGACCTCCCAGGGTTCAGCAAATTCTCTGGTGTGGCACCAGTCAGATCCTGAGGGTACTGGACAAGAGAGGGTCAACCTGTAGTAAACTAATTCGCAGATTTATTTGTAAATCCTCAGAAAACTCATTTGGTTCAGAGATTAAATGCTGTAAGTTTATGCATGCTACTCTTTAATTTTCATATATAATAAAGTGATCAAATCCCTACTTTCAGTGCAAAACTCAAATAACCCTGAATTATGGAGCCACAAACGTGGTAATAATAATTCATTTTAAAGTGCTATAGCATGAGAGCCCAGCTTTTGACCCTTTTACATTTTTGTAAAGACCATATCATTCTACACATACATTCTTTCAGATTCTTCACTGTATTTTTTTTATTTTTAAAAGTCTAGTACTGCGGTCCTGCTCCAACAAATCACTGCCTATACATGCGTAGTAGACATGCTGAATGGGTGAATATTTTCAGCTGGCATAGATCAGGGTAGCTTCCTTGATTTCACTGAAGATATAGTAGTTTACATTGGCTGAGGCAGAATCCCTCATGTTCACGACTTGGGGAGAGGTGTATTATAAACATAAGTGAGGGAAAGAACACTGTCTAAAACAGCTAAGAAACCCTCCCTCCCCCCAAATTATCCTTTTAAGAAAATACACATGGAAGAAAGAAGTGTGGGGGAAAGATGTAATTATTATTTACATTGAGAAAGGATCAACTTGACCATGATGTGAAGTGCTTCCTGTATTTATTATATTGCATTAATCTACTGTACTATTTTCTGCAGCTTAGCTCTGCCTGTGAGGTTGCCTCTCCCTGCCCCTCCCCCCACCGTACTATTATTTTTATCCATCCATGCATTGAGTCTCTTTCTCTTTATAAATTATAACATAGACTGTTTGTCACTTAGGTAGGTGATGGCAGATGAAATATATTTGAATTATGTAAACTGAATATGGCTGGTAACTAGTAAGTAAAATAATATTTCCTTGATCTCTCTGTTTACAGAATTATGGCTGGCCGGTAATGATGCCAGTATCCTTAAAAGACCTTTATAGGGATTTCCGTAAACTACAAAAACACATTAGAAAGAGGACAGAGTTAATCATTTGGGCTTTCCTGCTGCTATATTCAGCCAAACAAGCTGACTTGAACAGATGTTTCTGTTTGTAGGTCACCAGGAACTTTATGGGCTGGCTTTCTTCTGTGTTCACGAAGCATGTAAATGGAGTGTATGTGTATTGAAGGCAGATTTTTACAACAACATTTTTTGGCAGGTAAATTTTTCTCATGGATCCTGCCTAGTAAGTAGGCCTGCTTTATGTATTTCTAGATATACTGCTCACACTTACATAGACAAAATCAAGAGTCAGAAATCAAGGTATTTGTGTGACTAAAGATACATACTTTTCTTGCTATCTTGTCCCTTTTAAGCAGATTTTCTCCTAATTTAAACCTAGTGTGTGGGTCCATAATCTCCACTGCTGCTTACAGGGCTGATGAGAAGAGGGGCAAAGGAGAGCAATTATGTCAGGGTCCCAAGCTCAGGGGCAAGGGAGGCAAAATGTCTGTAACATCTGTATAAATAAAGTGAAATGGGAGGGGGAAGAGGCCCCAGCAAACATGATGTATTGTGGCCCCAAATTTTTCTACCCATTAAAATTTCAAACATCCTTTCATGGCAGAATTGGCTTTTCATGATGATTATTCTATTGGACCATAACATTATTATTATGACTGCTGCATCATCAAATGGAATTATGTCTGTCAGTAGTGTGTTGTAGATATAGATATCAACACTTGTCTCAGGTGTTTGTTAATTATCTAAATAAACAATATTGTTTCCCTTCCCATTACAATTGTGTTATTTGTTTAATTGAGGTTATGACCCTGTGGACACCGACTCCTGCAAGTACAGATTGAACCTCTCTAGTCCAGCACCTTCGGGATCTGACAGTGTCAAATCACAGAATTTGCCAAATCACGGGAGGTCAATATTGTTTAGCAGCATTACCAACACTGCCACTGCTTACTGGGCTCTTAGAAGACATTGAGGGGTAAATTAGAGTTAAATAACAGCACAGAATACTGAGAGCCAGGACTGCTGGCTGTAAACAAACTTTATGGGACAGTAGGAAACTTGATAAGTGGCAGGAGCGGCCCGAGGCCGGCTGCGGCAGCTGGCGCCCCAGGCAGAAGGCGCAATTGGCGCCCCCGCCTGCATGACCGTCAATGGCCATGATGTAATCACGGGGCGCCGGGGCCGGCGGCGCCCTAGGCAACTGCCTAGTTTGCCTAGCCTCACAGGCCGCCCCTGATAAGTGGGCATCCAGCTAACTAAAATCATGTTGGATCATGGATGTTGCCAGACCCAGACAGCCGGACTAGAGAGGTTCAACCTGTAATTGTTGTTGATGTGAGTTGTCTCACTGTCGTTAATAAGGGCCTACTCTTGTGAGAAAGAGGTGTGGGACTGGACCATTAGAACCTCAACCTCCAAAACCTTTTGAAGTCAAAGGAAAGACTCCTCCTGTTTTTAATGGACTTTGAAGCATGTCCTTAACTTACAGCCTTTTCAAGGCAAAGGAACCTGACATCTTACATCTCTGGTCAATATAATATTCATCCTCACGGGAAACTAATATAGCCACCACAGTATATGAATGTATATTGTTTGTTTTTTTTAATATGCAGACTTTCTCTTTGGAAAGATAGCCTTCCTTGACAGATTTGATCAGCTGTACTGTGTGAGTCATGCATGCAGGAAGTTTGGAGTTGCATAGATAACCTCCCTCCAGTAATAAAGATAAGAGCTCATTCCAAACCTGAATGGGGCTTTAATGTCAAATGTTTGTAACAATAAACACCAAAATGACTTAAGAACCCACATGAAAAGATAGAAGAGGGATTTGGACAAAGAAATTGATCTGGAATTTCTCTATATGGGTACATCTAGACTGCGGGGTTTTTTGGGGATACCAGAAGTATCCTGGAAAAACTCCGCCACGTCCAGGGAACGTGTTTGCTCTTCCGCTTTTTTTTGCAGAAGAGCAAATGCTCTCTTTCAGGGAGCCCTGTATACCTTGTTCTACAAGGAATAAGGGCTCCTCCAAAAGAGGAGGCTTTTCCACCATTTGGCCCCGTCTAGCTTAAGTGAAAGGAGGAATACATCTTCAATTCATAAAGAAATTCTTTTATACATTGCCATAGATGGCATTTGACCCCGGATAAGTTTCATCACATTTTTACCACTAGGGAAGTGCTGTGTTGGAAGGATTGCAAGAAGAGGAAAACACTCTTGCACCTGTGGTAGTGGTTTCCCGGAATTAGTTTTGGGAGGAAATTACTAAAGAGATTGTTATATGAGAAAGTTGCAGGTTCCTAGGGATCCCCTGACCTGCTTACATAGTGCTTTCATAAAGGATCTACATTGTAAACAGAGCAACAGGTGTGTTTTTTTAATTTTTAGCAGCAAGACTTTGACTGGCATATGACTGGAAAAAATGTGACTAATCCTCCTTCTTTGCAATTGTGATATAGAAAATATAGACTGTCCTTGTGGACATAGTTAATGTGACATCTTTTCTATTAGAAGAGAAGCTCCTCGAGAAGTACACATGTTTAGAAATGTGGTCACCTTTTTACCAACTCAGAGGAGAAGGGCTTCCCATACAGCAAGGACACATCTACACAGCAGGGCAAAAGCCTAAATAAGCTACGCAACTTGAGCTATGTCAATTGTGTAGATAAAATCGAAATAGCTTATTTCGGCTTTTTGCGCTGTCTACAGAGCAGGAAGTCTAAGAAAAAGCACTCTTCCTTCGACTTCCCTTACTCCTCGTACAATGAAGGTTACAGGAGTCGGAGTAAGAAGTCTTTCAGCTTGCCATTATTTCAACATTATGTTGAAATAACTGCTTGTATTGTAGACACAGACTTTGTTTTATTTCAAAATGACGCCACTGTGGAGACATAGCCCAAAATAGAATCTTTAGCCAGACACTTTGAATATTAACCTGATCCAGAATAATAAATAATGCATGATGTAGTATGTTAATGTTTTATTGTAACTTTGCCTTAATAAAAAGTTTCAATAAGATAATCTCAAGATATTGTGATAGCATTTGAGGGTTTGTCCTTAAAAGTCAAACATATATAAGAGCTGTAAGATTCTTGAGCTACAACAAATTTGGGTTTTGGTGCTGTATTCTTTTGCACACACAGGACTTCTCTAGGTTTCAGGTCTTTTAAGTGCATTCTAAATGCAGGATTGAGCCCCTGGTATTTTAAAAGTGTTGCCTTTGGTTTTCATTAAGTATAGGAGTTGGATTCATCTTGGACCAGGGCACTGGAACAGTTTTTATAATGGGGGTCTGAGATCCACTTAGCCAAATTGCAAATCCAGTATATAATGGAAACCACTTCAAACTGTGGGGTGTGGCAGCACTTGCAGCACTCCTAGTTCCAGCACCTGTGTCTTGGACACAATCCTGCTCCCACTGAACACAACAGGAAAACTCTGGCTTCACAAGTAGGGTTAGGCATTTGGAGTAACATTTGCACCCTCCTGTGCCCTAATCCTGAGAGAGGCTACGTCTAGACCATGGGTTCCCAAACTGGGGGGCATGCCTCCCTGGGGGGGGGGCGTGAAGAAATTCCAGGGGGGCACGAGGCGACCCAGCCACACAAACCCCTGTCAATCCCACCCCAAGTTTTGCTGCTATTTTTTTGGGGGGGGAGGCATGAGGGTTTCTCAAAAATCAAAAAGGGGGCATCATGCCGAAAAGTTTGGGAACCACTGGTCTAGACTATGGGGTTTTTGCAGGGTAAAACCCCACCACGTCCAAGAAACGTGTTTGCTCGTCCACTTTTTTTCACGGAAGAGCAAACACTCTTTTGGGGAGCCCTGTATATCTTGTTTCACGAGGCATAAGGGCTCCACTGAAAGAGAAGGCTTTTCCACCATTTGGCCCTGTCTAGATGGGGCCAAATGGCAGAAAATCCTCTTCAGAAAAAGAAAAGTGGAAAAAGCTACGCAAAATGCGGAGTGCATTTTGTGTAGCTTTTTCCACAAAAATGTCGCAGTCTAGACCTAGCCTAAGTAGGATTTGTGCAGGGAGTTAAGTGGGGACAAGGCAATGCATGCAGACAATGGAACACTGACCCTTCCAACCAAGGAACTGCTAGAAGACTGTCACCCCCCCCACCCCCACCCCCAACCCCCCACACACACTCATGAATGATAATAGAGGATTCCAATGATCTTGAAGAACATGGCTATTGTGGAAGGCCCTGGCTGCAGCAAGAGAGGTAAAGTCTGAGGTAACTGAGGAACAGTGTATTGAGAGCTTTGATAGCTAGGACCAAAACTGGAATTCAATTTGGCATTCAATGGGGAGGAGCCAGTGTAAGGTTTGGAGCTTTAGGCTGATGACTCTAGAGGCAAGTTGCTGCATGTAGAAGCAGCTGGAAATTTTCCAAGGCTGTCATTGTCATTCCCCTGTACAGTGTTCTGTAGTTATGCCTTGAAGGGTGTGGGGTCACAAATGAGTAGATAATTGGGCCAGGTTAGCACCTGGCAGGATGAGGCATAGCTTCCAGGCCAACTATAGATGGAAAAAGGTATTTCTGGCAGCAGCTGCTGCTGTTTAGGAAGCAGCAAAGACTCCTGGAGAACCCTGAGGCTGCAAATGGTTCTGATATGGCTGCATATTTACTTCCACCCTTCTGTGCCCTTTTCATGTGGGTTTTGGGCCATTAGATCTGCATAAGCCTAAATCTTGGGGCCAGCCCCCTGCATGGCAGCATATTACGAGCTGCTGCACAGCCCCCTATGCCTGGATACTTTACCTTTTGTACCCAGCACAGCCACTGGCTCAACTGAGGCAATAGCTATTGTACAGGATGCCTGCACCTGCATGAATGTCACCCCTTACAAATAAACAGAACTTCTAGTCACTGAAACACAAAAGCCGTTGGTTGAACAACACACCATTTTAACAGTGACAAAATCGCTGTCTTTTCTATGGCTAGTTTGGCCTTTAGAGGCACAGCCTGAATGAACAGCAGCTCTGAGCTGCTACCATCTCACAGGCAGTTCAGAGATGGCTTGTGCCTGCTGTGATGGGGTGGGCTATTTGAAGGGTGCCAGTTATTCCCTCTCTGCATCTTTGCCCTCTGTTGGGAGACATGTGACCTTCTATACATGAAGGGAGCAATTCTTGGGTGGGACATGTAAGATGGGGAAATTCCTGTGCCGCTGAACAAGGACCCACAACAACCCAGCCCACTATTTCTCAATCTATTTACCATTTTTTGTGGGTCACATTTGCATCTCTGTTTGTGTTATTTGGGCAGCATCCATATAATATCTATACTGCTTGTACAGCCCTGAGGATGTCATGTGGGCCACTGCTGTGTGTTGATTGGGATTCAATTGGCCCACAGGCTTCAGGTTGAGAATCACTCCCCCAGCTGTACCTGCTGGAATTGTTGAAGCTATGGAGAGGTGCTTCTCACTTGGCCTCATGGGTGGCAGGTAAAAGCCCATTTGGGGAAGGCAAGCCCTAGCCCCACCCCTGAAGTTAAGCCCCAACTACCCCCAGCCTGATTCTTCCTGGCCACGTGGAAGGCTGGGGGCTGCTGTGCTGCAGCCCTGGCCCAGCCTTCCCCAGAGGCCGGGGGAGCCGGGCTTCAGTGGTCGGGGATGTAGGCAGTTTTGGGAAGGCTGTGCCTTCCCTTGCCTACATTACTGGCTGCTCATGCTTGGCCCCAAGCTGCTGCGGTGAGGGAGGATTGGATTAATTCTCTCTCCCCAGGGCAACCTGCATCCTGAACCCTCTTCCCCAGGCCTACCATTTTATTTTCCAAAAAAACCCCACAAAACTTAATTGAGTTAAGGACTCAAGCAACACCCAGTAAATCTTCTAGTTGTGGTATAAAGGGGGAACATCATTCCTTATCAAGATCAAATAGAGCCACCTAGTGTCAAGAAAAAGAAAATCTGCTCCTAACAGGGTGGAGTGATTTAGTGCACTTAATTTAACAGCAGCTGATAGATAAAAAAAGAAAAGAAAAGCCTTTATCCTAGTTTTCCCTTTGAACTGGTTTAACCCACATGGTGAAGCAACATTTATTACTGGCTCTCAAGATTATACAGTTCTCTAACTTGTTCTACCAACTCACTTACTGAAAGTAATTTATTTGTACACGTTTTGTTGTGGTGGTAGGTGGGTGGTTTGTTTTTTTTAAACACTATTGTCTAGACTGCCAAAATTGATCTATATCAACATTGTTCCACTTTTGATACTAGTTTTATCCTAGCAAGATTTGGTTTTAGAAATATAGAAGCAAGACTACAGTGACATTGCAATGTCAATCCTCTGCATTCACCGAGTAACTTTATTCCACGTATTGATCCTATAAGGACCATCCACACAGATCTGGGGAGCCCAGACTGTAGTGGAGCTGTAAGAGGATCAGCTGCTTGGGACTGGAGCTGGCTCATGCCCAGAGAGTTCCCTGTACCTACTGAACAAGGAGGGTTTGAGGGGAGAATGGAAGCAGCCCTGCAGCAGCCAAGTGCATGGATAATGGATCTGTGACTGTCAGTAAAAATCGTTACTCTGCCCTTACATAAAACATCAGCGTTAGGCTCTGTGAGAGTTCAGAGCATTCAGCCCCTCACCGGGATTGCTTAGCTCTTTGCTGTATAAGGCCATGTCCAAGGAGCGCGTCCGCTTTTTCAGAACAATTTCCAAAAAAGCGGACCTGTTCTTTCACCATCCCTGTAATCCTCATTGTATGAGGAAGAAGGGATGTCGAAAGAGGAGGTTTTTCCAAAATCTGGCCCCTTGTAGATGGGCCAAATTTCAGAAAAGCCTCTTCCAAAAGAAAAGTGGAAAAAGAGTTTTTCTGACTTTTCTTTGTAGTGTAGACCTAGCCTCAGTCCCCTCCTGCACATAAGAATCATGTGTTCCTGTTCTCACCTCATTTGATTGTATGTTGCTGACTATTACCCTGGCTAATTGCATAGCTGTCATTTGGTTACCTTCATAGCAAATTCAGGTCCAAATACTGCTGGTCAGTATAATCTCTCTATACAGTGGATAATCAAATTCCTCAAAAAAGTTTTTTTCAAACTTCTGTCAGAACAGTCTGTAAAAGAGAAGGCAGCAAATGTTATACTAAGTACTCATCTAGCCCTTTACAGTCATTAACTAAGCCTCAAACACCCTTGGTAGGCAGGCAATTATTATTACCATACTGGAGAATGGGGAAACTGAGGCACAGAGGTTAGGCAATTTGCTGAGGAAGTCTTTGTCAGAGACAGGGTTTCTTACAGGCTACCTATGCCATGCCTCCCTCTGTCTGGACAACGTAACACTGAGATGTGTAAAATATGATTGAGATGAAAACATCTATGGAACAGTTTTATGAAAAGTAATAGAGAACTAATTTTTCTGTTACTGAGCCATAGTATAGTTTTTGATTTTGTGTCCCTTCTACATAATTAATTGTTTGGAATTATATAGATGATCAGAGGGATTTCTATAGAGCACTTAACTCTCTATACACTCACTTACTTGAATCCCTGTTAAATTCAATACAACTTTTTTCCATAATGGAATCTTCACTTTTATGGCAAGAAGAATGGTTAGCAGACGGAGAACAATTGTTCCATCCTCTAAATGCATAACTCAGAGTAACAGCATGTGTATTCAGGGAGTGTTCTCAAGGCCATGCCCAGCAGCAGAAACGAGTGCACAAATATAATTGCTAGTTAATATATACCACTTCCCTTTCGTATGGAGCTCTCCAGTGGCAGGTGGAAAGTGGAAAGCCAGAAATCTTGCTGGCCATTTGAAATGCTAATTTTAAATCGGTAGCAAACATAGGGCTAGATCCTGCAGTAGTTATTACAGTAAAAAACTTTGGTTCGGTTTTAGATTAGTGTTTCCTCAAGGCTGGAGTGTGTCTGATTGTGACATCCCGGAGGGGGGAGGAGGTGTGCAAAGCCATCTTGCCCAAGGAGAATGTGTCTAGGTGCACTCATCTCACACAGCCAGTGCCAATGCACCCCCTACTGCACTCACAGCCTGTACCAGTGCAATAGGACATGTGTGGCAATGGCCCTATTTCTCATCCAGACCCTTGGGAAAGACAGGCTTTGCATTCCCTATGCACCCCTAAGCAAGCCTGATGCAATCTAGCTCTGAGTAGAGACCGCGGGGTCAAGCTCATAGTGAATGAGAGGAAGCAAATGGGATGGTCATATCAAGCTGTGACCTCGTTGGAAGAGAAGGAGAAGGAAAAGATTTACACAGTATTGACTTAACAATAGAGCTGTGCAGAGGCTGGAATTTTTGTTTTGAGGGAAATCCTGTGATTCTGGTATTTGGTGTTGTTTGGAATTAGAACAAACACAAAAAAATTCAAAACTTCCTGTAAAATGAAATATTTAGCGAAGAAAAATCATTTCAGGTCAAAGGTATTTTTAATACTGACTTTTATAAAAATTGGAAATCTTTTTTGATGAGATGAAAATGTGAAAAAAGTAAACTTTCTGTTAAAAAAATATTGATGAAACATTTGGAATCATCTTATCAAAATGCTTTTTCAATTTTTTCTAAACAACATTTCATCCACATTGATAAATTCCCATGGGAAAGTTTTGATTCTGACAAAAAGGCATTTTCTGATGGAAAAATGTTTTGTCAGAAAACCACTGACCAGCCCCACTTAACAATCTATTAATCTATAGGCTATGACTACATGAGCACTTTTGTCTGTCAGCAGTGTGAAAAAAACACAGCCCTGACTAATATAAGTTTGTGGACAGCACCATGTCAGTGAAAGCCCTTACAGCAGTACATCTGCATTGGTACTGCCATGTCACTGTAAGATCTCTAGGCTACGTCTACACTGGCATGATTTTGCACAAGAACTCTTTTGCAGAAGAGTTCTTGTGCAAAAACTCTTCCAGAAGAGAGCGTCTACACTGGCACGTGCCTTTGCGCAAGAGATGTGCTTTTGCGCAAGAGCATCCATGCCAGTGTAGATGCTCTCTTGCGCAAGAAAGCTCTGATGGCCATTTTAACCATAGGGCTTTCTTGCACAAGAAATTCATGTTGCCAGTCTACACTGGCCTCTTGCGCAAGAACAGTTGTGCAAGAGGGCTTATTCCTGAGTGGGAGCATCATAGTTCTTGCGCAAGAAGTACTGATTTCATACATTAGAATGTCAGTGTTCTTGCGCAAGAACTCGTGGCCAGTGTAGACAGGCAGCAAGTTTTTGCGCAAGAGTGGCTGCTTTTGTGCAAGATTGCGCCAAAGTAGACACAGCCCTAGTGTAGACATAGCCTATACTGAAATGCAGTCAGGAAATCAGCTCAACAAATCCCTGGCTCAAAAATCTCACCTCCTAATTAAGACAAGAGAAAGAGAGTGGGTGGAACAAGCAATCAGATGAAAGGTGGGGAGAAAAACGAATGCAACAGTAATAAATACATTTATTTGCAGAGGCTAGATTATCTTCAGATAACAACCTTGTACCTCTACTATGATGTCTGCAGAACACAACCACCTGACAATGCCTGGGCAAGTGGTGAGTGAGACTTCTGCTGTCATTCAAATATTGCCCATTTTATTGCTAGCACACCCTTCTACATCCCCTCAATCCATTTGTCTGTTTCACACACCTTTTGTGTCCACTCATCAACCTACATTGCAAAGAGTCTGAGGGCAGGGGCTGTCTTCTTTGTTAGTGTTTGTACAGCACCTGGCACAGTGGGGCCCTGATCTTTTACTGGAGTTTTAGCAAAGTGGGTATAAATAAATCATAATGGATGGGTATTTGTAATTGCAGAGCCTGAGTCTGATCTTGCTTATACAGACAGATGTAAACCTGGAGTGACTGCACTGACGTTAACTGCACCCAAAAAACTATACCTTGTGCACATGCTAGTTTATTTTTAGGTCAAAGTCACCTTTTATTTTCACATAATGTTCCTTATTTCACATTAAGACAGCGGTTCTCCAAGTGCAGTCCACAGACCACTAGTGGTCTGTGGCCGCCTCCAAGGTGATCCACAGCATGAGCTCAACTTCTCTCCTCCTCCATGCAGTGGGGAACCCCTGCTGCTGCTTGAGCCTCGCAGAACCATATGGTTCTTATGGTTCTGCCACTTGAGTCGGTGCAGAACCATATCAGCTCTGGCTTCTGCCTCAGAGGGCATGTGGGGGGCAGGGACGTGAAGAAAGCAACCTCACCCCATCCCCTGTGGGCTGTGGAGCTACAGGTGGAGGAGCACCACCCTGCCTCCTCCATGGGAAAGTCCTGCCCGCCTGGGCATCCACCTCACCTAGACCCCCCCGAGCTCGCAGTCACCATGGTAACAGCAGTGCTTCCCTCGGTTGCTCCCATGGGGCATGTAGCAGGTTGGGCTGTGCGAAGCCCGGCTGGATGGGGCGGGTTCTCATGGTGCACGAGCAGCTGGCACCCTCCCCCTTCCCCAGCAGCAGGTTAGGCTGCACCACACCTGGCGGCGGTGGGAGGAGGCGGCGCTGGAGCCGAGGAGCCTGCAAATGTAGGACACAGGTGGGGGCTTGGAGCCCTTCAGGGCTTTGCACCCAGAGGGACTTGATCTGGGGGGAGTGGCTGAGCCACCTCAGCGCCCACCCGCAAGAGCACCATGGACCAAACCCCCGCAGGACCCTATTCCCAGCAGAACTGGACATCCCTGGATCACCCACCTCCTCCTCACTGTGCTGTGCCCCGCCTCCCTGCCCCCTCCCCCAGGGGCACCCCGCACCCCATTTTCCTGAAACCCTTCCCCTGAGCTACCCTGACCCCAGCCCTATTCCCAGGGGCACCCTGCACCCTATCTCCCTGAACCCCTTCAGCCACTTTGCCCCCCAGCTTTACACCCAGGCACTCCCTGTCCCTGGCCAGACACCCTACCCCCGGTCTGCTCCTGAACCCTCCATCCTAGCCAGACTCTGCACCCTCCCTTCTGGCCAGACACCCTTCCTCTTGACCAGATACCTACCCTTATCCTGCTCTTGCATCCACTGTTGCTCCTTGCATCCTCCCTCCTGGCCACACACTGCACCCTCCCTTGCTCCTGCTCCCTCCCTGTGGCCAGACACCCTACTCCCAGCCTGCTTCTGCACCCTACCTCCCACCCAGACCTTGCAACCTCTCCCCTTTTGACACTCCACCTCACTCCGCGATCCTGCACCCCATCCCTATCCCCTTCACTGGCAGCCCTGTCCTACACACTGAGCCCCTTAGTTTTGTCCCCACCCCAGAGCCTATGGGAGTCCATAAAATCCACTAACTCTGGAACCCCAGAAAAGTAAATCTGGTCTATGGGAAGCCCTGAACCACAGTCCTCCCTGTCCCTTCCTCTCAGGAGTGAGGTGTCTCAGTTAGGGACCACATCAGTGAGGGTTGGGAGTTTTTAGAGGAGTTTTTTTGCTTCTCACTTGTGTGGTCCTCAACAGATTTTTCTGTGGGTCAGTGGCCCCTGGCCCAAAAAAAGGCTCCACACCCCTGCCATAAATAAAGAAAACATGGGAACCTTTTGTGTTGGACATAAATTAATATTTATTTAAAATGAAGTTTGATAAACTAACAGGAGAAAGTTAAAATTCTTTATCTGTTTAATAATTTAAATTAAACCAGTCTGCAGCACTAGCAAAATGGCTCGGGCGTAATTATGTAATTAACAGTGAGTTTCCATTAGCAACTGGTGGTCTGCGGAAAGGTTTACATTGAGCCAGGTGGGCCACGGGCCAAAAAGTTTGAGAACCATTGCATTATGCAAATAATGTGGGGTTGGACTCAATGACCTCTTGAGGTCTCTTCCAGCCTATGATTCCCAGAATGTGTGAGACTCAAAAAGGAAGAGGCTTGCAGTTTTCTGAATTTCCCTCTCTGGCTATAATGGCTGCTTGATAACTAATGGATCAACTTACAGTCAAGACCTTTAAAGAGTCATCTCTTCTAAAATGATTTTTTACAGAAAGAAGATTTTTCATTCTCTACTGCGTAGGGATGTTAAAATGCGTTTAATTGGCTAGTCGAGTAGTCGATGGAATTTCTAGTTGACGAGTCGACTAGTCAATAGGCACTTCTGCATTCCTCCTTTGAAATGTATACGAGCCCCCTCTGGGGCTCGTGTACATTTCAAAGGAGGAATGTGGAACTCTGCGTACAGCCCAGGGCCAGCAGGAAGTTCTGCTGACTCCGGGCTGCACGTGGGTGCCTACTTTGAAATGTAGAAGGCTATGTCTACACTGGAGTCTTCTTGCACAAGAACATCTTGTGCAAGAGTTTTTGTGCAAGAAGTCTTGTGCAAGAAAACATCCACACCGCCATGTGCAAGCTGTGCTTTTGCGCAAGAGCTCCCGTGGCAGTGTGGACGCTCTCTTGCGCAAGAAAGCTCCGATGGCCATTTTAACCATAGGGCTTTCTTGCGCAAGAAATCCCTGCCGAGCGTCCACACTGCCCTCTTGCGCAAGAGCTCCTGTGCAAGAGGGCTTACACCTGTTAAAAAAGAGCGTAGCTCTTGCGCAAGAAGCCCTCTCTTACCACGCCGTACTGTAAATTTCCTTGCGCAAGAGTGGGCGGGCAGTGTGGATGCTCTGCGGGTTCTTGCGCAAGAATAGCCATACTTGCGCAAGAAGCCGCGAGTGTAGACATAGCCTAAGAGTCCCCAGCGGGGGCTCTTGTGCATTTCAAAACCATGGAGCTTGGAGTCAGTGGGGGACTCAGAGTCTCCCGCTGGCCCAGGCTCCATGCTGCGCTGCATGCTGCGTGGAGCCCAGCTAACCCCGGGTTCTGGGGAAATGCCGCATGGAGCCCAGGATCAGCTGGGGAGTCCCCAGCTGCCTCTGGGCTCCATGGCTGCCCCTTTGAAATGCGGAGGCAGCGTTTCAAAGGGGCAGCCACCACACAGCGGATCCCCAGCTCAGCTCTGCAGCACTGCAGCTTTGAAGTACCCCTTCTCCCCCTCCTGCCCCCCTTTGCTGCCTCTATCTCATATGGAAATGCTTATCAGATAGTCAACTAGTCCTTAACATCCCTACTACTGCCTCAAGTTGTTCCCGGAGAGAGCTGGTCAAATAAATATGCTATATGTTGTCTGCAAATAGTTTCAAGCTGACAACTTTTCACTTCAGATGACATTTTAGTTTGTAACAAAAGAAAATAGGCCATTTTCACCCTCTCTTAGTTTTGCAACCAAACCATCTCAATTGACCAAAACTATTTTGTATTTTATTAAGTTATTTTTCATACAAAAATGTATGATGAAAATATTGCATACTGTTCTATTCCTCAACTGTTGCAGGGTAATCAATTCTCTGATCTCTCAAAGAAGTCCAGCTCACACTGGGATTTAACTTGTCTCAGCTATCCCTTAAATTTAAAGCATACAATCCACTCTCAGCAGGAGCCTCTTCTTTCCAGGGTGTAATACAGCCTTTTCTGACTGAGCCCTGCTGCTCAAATGCTCAATAAAAAAACATCCTTTCCCTGACCAGAATAATTTCCTTTGGAGGGTGAAGTCTGTTTTTATATCTTCAGTTTTAACTAGCTCCAGCTGGAGCATTTCCTGTTTTCCCTCAGGCTCTCTTAACACCTCCCCTGCTAGGCCACCTGCTATCCCATTCCCTCAGACCTGTTTATCTGCCGCTTTTTCCCAAGAGATTCACTCCAGTCCCAAGAGCATATTCAATCTCTCTTCTGATCATAGGAGCTGCTTATACAGACAAGCAAGACAAACATTGCTATGTGACTTGTGTAGCATCAGTACTAACCCACACAGTTTATATTTTTAATATAGAGTATTGAATTCTTGGAACAAACTATTTGCAATCAGACTATAGAATAAATAAATTATAGAATATAAAAATTGTCATATTGAGTAACATCAAACATTCATATGAAGAAGTGGGTTGTACCCATAAAAGCTCATGATCCCATCTACATTTTTTGTTAGTGTATAAAGTGCTGCTAGACTGGTTGTTTTTTAAGTTTATCAAACAGAGAGTCATTGCAAGGCAATTGCAATTCATTTAGGAACCATTTGTAAGTAGAAAAAGAGGTTAAATTTGTCTAGCAAGCTTTGTGCTGTGAATTATACATTTAGCTCTGTTTGGGTATGCTTAGTCAACAATACAGAGAATACTCAATGTTTCTTCATGAGCTGATGATTAGAACAGCTCTGGCTGCCATAGCACATATATTTGTTTTTTTCCATGATCTGCAAAGTGTATCAGGGTCAGTAACTGGAGATGACTGGAAAATAGTAATTCTGTTTTCCAATAGTTTGCAAGGTTTTGAAGTTCGTTTTCATTCTCATGCAAAAGGAAAATGAGGCCTTTTGAAATTTGTTGTGAAGAAAGTTGAGAAAGGCATAGACCAGAGTTTCTTAAACTTTTTAAGATGGAGGAACACCAAACAATTTTTTTTTATGGGGAACACCAAGAATTTTTTTGTTGAGGAAAAAAAGCCCCTAGGGGAAAGTTGTTGAGCAAAAAGAAAAAAAAAAAGGAGGCTTGTTCCTTTAAGGGCAGCCATTTTGAATTCTGTTCTCTCCAGGGCACACCTCTGACTGCTTTAAGAAATGCTGGCATAGACCCTAGAATAGTCAGTAGTTGGGAGAGCTCAGCTTATGTCCCTGAACTGAATCACCAGGCTCCTATCCAGCAAGTTATAGAGTGAAGTCACTCTTTGCTTTTGGCTCAGTGATTATTTATGCAAATTGGAGAGCCCCAGCAGGAGAGAGTGGAAGGGTCTGGATGCACCATTCTTGCCTTTTTGTTTGGATTATATTAAGCAAGTAACCAGAGGTCTCCTTAGAGCTCCTAGTTGAGCTCATAGTTTTCATGTCCTGGCCCTTGGATCTAGAGCAAGGTGAGCATTTCTTGATGAAAAGACTTTTTCGTTGGAAAATGCTGATTAGTTAAAACCAAAAGGTTCATGGGGAAAGAATGGCTGTGAGAAGTTTCTCAATCAAAAAATGGAAAAAATACAAGTTGGACCTCCCTGTAACCAGGAAAGCAGTGACTGTGGCAAGGATTTAGGGATCATGCTGGGCAAACTGCACAATTTGAGCTCCTAGCGTAATGCTGTGCTGAACAGGCTACAGCCGTCAGTAGACATATGAGCAGAGGCCTGATTAGGGTGGAGAGGTGACACAGCATCAGTGAGACAGATTGGAACGCTGCGGCCAGTTTTGAGGTCTACATATTAAAAGGTATTGAAAAATCAGAGAGGGGGCAGCAAAGAGCCATAAAATGGTTTAAGGGCTAGAGAAAAATACTTTCTTGTGAGCTATGGAAAGAGCTCAACCTGTTTAGCTTAGAAAAGAGAAAGTTGAGAAGTGACTTCATTGAATTGTTTAAGTGCCTTCTTGGAGAGAAAGTATCGGGTATTAAAGGGCTCTTTAATATCTCAGGGAAAGGCATAACAAGACCCAATGGATAGAAGATGAAAACAGACACATTCATATTAGAAATAAGGCACAAATATTTGACTGTGAGGATGATTCACCATTGACACAAACTACCAGAGACAGTGGTGGATGCGCCACCTCTTGATGTCTTCGAAGGAAGACAAGATGCATTTCTGGTATGTGCTTTTACTGAAACCTAGCTATTGTGATGTACAGGAGGGCTTGGATGTGCAGGGGGTCATAGTAGATGCTCTGATGATCCCTTCTGGTCTTAAAATCTATTAATTTATTAAAACCTGAGTGTGGCATGGGGAGCAGCCTCTCATGCTTTACCATGTAGCTGGCAGCAGCCCCAAACACAGTTATGTTATTAGATATCGGCATACAGAGTACGCTTATTAAGTTTGCAGATGATACCAAGCTTGGAGGGGTTGCAACTGCTTTGGAGGACAGGGTCACAATTCAAAATGATCTGGACAAATTGGAGAAATGGTCTGAGGTAAACAGGATGAAGTTTAATAAGGACAAATGCAAAGTGCTACACTTAGGAAGGAACAATCAGTTTCACACATACAGAATCAGGAAGTGATTGTCTAGGAAGGAGTACGGCAGAAAGGGACCTAGGGGTTATAGTGGACCACAAGCTAAATATGAGTCAACAGTGTGATGCTGTTGCAAAAAAAAGCAAACATGATTCTAGGATGCATTAACAGGTATGTTGTGAACAAGACACGAGAAGTCCTTCTTCCGCTCTACTCTGCGCTGACTAGGCCTCAGTTGGAGTATTGTGTCCAGTTCTGGGCACCGCATTTCAAGAAAAATGTGGAGAAATTGGAGAAGATCCATAGAAGAGCAACAAGAATGATTAAAGGTCTAGAGAACATGACCTATGAAGGAAGACTGAAAGAATTAGCTTGTTTAGTTTGGAAAAGAGAAGATTGAGGGGGGACATGATAGCAGTTTTCAGTTATCTAAAAAGGTGTCACAAGGAGGGAGAACACTTTTTCTTCCTAGCCTCTGAGGATAGAACAAGAAGCAATGGGCTTAAACTGCAGCAAGGGAGGTTTAGGTTGGACATTAGGAAAAAGTTCCTAACTGTCAGGGTGGTTAAACACTGGAATAAATTGCCTAGGAAGGTTGTGGAATCTCCATCTCTGGAGATATTTAAAAGTAGGTTAGATAAATGTCTATCGGGGATGGTCTAGACAATACTGGGTCCTGCCATGAGGGCAGGGGACTGGACTTGATGACCTCTCAAGGTCCCTTCCAGTCCTAGTATTCTATGTGGGAGTGATCCAGGGGAAGCAACTCAAACATCCAAAGGAGCTTGCGGAGGTGGAGGGGGGGCAGGATATCAGCCTTGCAGAGGAGGGATGGGTGTGGCAGTGACTTCACAAAGGACTTTTGCAGCACCTCTGCTGATTGGACAAAGGTGGTGACCTCACAGAGAGAACCTGACATCAGCCATCCTGGACAGAGATTTAGGGCAGGAGCAACCTCAAAGACCCCAATGGCTTTGCTAGGGCAAGGCTTCTTGAGAGTTCTCCTTGAGGACTGAGAGAGAATTAGGATTCATGTACTGGAGATTAACGACAGACTTCTCTGGAGTTCTCTCCTTTTCTGATTTTGTAGTCCCTCTTTAGAAGGTAAAAAAACCTCAGAAAGGTTTGGAACCCATCCAGTCTGATCCAGCTGGCAGCATCCCTAGAGGGAGATGGGACTCAGTACACATCCCCTCCACCTCTGGCCTGCCCCACCTCCACTCCACCCTTCTCTGGCCCTACCCTGCCTCTTCCTAACCCTGCTTTGCCCTCTCCTGCCACCATTACACTCCTTTCCCCTAATCCTCTCTGCTGAGTGACACTACCCAGGAGATTATTGAGACCAGCAGCAGGAGTTGGGTCCCCACAGCACGCACCACAGCAGCAGGAAGTGGAGCAATTCAGCCCCAGCCTGCTGCGCTACCCTGAGCCCAGCCCCCAATCATGTTTCTTGGGGGAACACAGTGGGCTGCAGCTGGGGTGCTACATTTTCCACCATTGTGGTGAAGCAAAGAGACCCAGATGGCAGATGATGAAGTGAAGCAGGCTGGGACTGGGTTTCCACTTCCCACCACTGCTGGTGAGTGCAGGGGTAAGGCAGGCCCCTACTTCTGGTGCCAGATTCTCCAGTAATGCCTCAGGGTCCCCCCAAAGGGCAGGGCCTGATGCGGCTGCCAAAACCATCAAATGGGGAGCACTGTCTGGGTGAATTCTAAGCCCTGACAACACCAGTTTAAGGTGTCAGAATTGCATTTCTTCCCCTAGGATTTTCTCCTTAACTTTTGTCAACTGGATACATTCGTGTTTGTCTTGTTTTGGTTTCCCTTTCCCTCTTTTCCTCCCTTCTTTCTCTTCTTTTCCCCATTTTTCCTGCTTATTTCCTCTGCTCTGAGCATGTTTCCCGCTGGCGGTGACCTGGGCCATCCTTTGGAACATCTGGTGAGACCCCTCAGGCTTCCACCTGTCAGAATATAAATGCTGATTGGCTATGCACGGGGCTACTGACAAGAAGGACTCAGAGCCTTCTGTTCTCTTTTAAGACCATCCAGATAAGTCATAACCAATCAAGTATTTGGTTAATCTTGCTACTTATCGACCGTAATTGTCTCTGAGCAGTTCATAAGTCTCACTAATATTCTAGTTCTTCTAAAACATTTGGTGAATACTGAGGATAAACAACTGATGGTCTATAGCTCATCTGAGAGCACTTTATTCTGATCATTCAATATATCCAAACAGACTGGCCAGAGGTAAGCCATAAGACTTGCAAGGGAAGGGAGTGGTTGTGGCAGTGATCTCACAAAGGCCTTTTGCAGGACCTCAGCCTATTGATGGGGAACAGGTGATCTCCCAGAGAGATCCTGACATCAGCCAGACTGAACATTGGTGCAGGGCAGAGACAAACACAGAGACATTCATGGATGCTCTTTGAGGACTGAAAGAGAATTAGGATTCATGTACTACAGCATAAGGAGTGACATCTTCACAGTTCTCTCCTTTCTTATTACATGATTTTGTAGTCCATGCTGAGTAGCTATGATTGTTCATCTCTGCTCTGCTCCTCTGCTTTGCCTCTGCTCTGCCCCCTTCCCATCTCTGTTCTGTTCACCCTGCTCCCACTCCACCTCTTCCCCCAAACCCTTTCCCCCGAGTGACACAGCCTCCAGACCTGGTGCTGGCAGCAGGGGTCAAGAACATAAGAACAGACATACTGGGTCAGACCAAAAGGTCCAGCTAGCCCAATAGCCTGTCTTCTGACCGTGTCCAGTGCCAGGTGCCCCAGAAGGAATGAACAGAACAGGTAAGGTAATCATCAAGTGATCCATCTCATCACCCATTCCCACACTCTGACAAACAGAGGCAAGGGACACCATTCCTGCCCATCCTGGCTAATAGTCATTGATGGACCTATCCTTCATGAATGTATCTAGTTCTTCTCTGAATCCTGTTACAGTCCTGGTCTTAACAATGTCCTCTGACAAGGAATTCTATAAGGTTGACAAAGCTGTGTGAATAAATACTTCCTTTCGTTTGCTTTAAACCTGCTATCTATTCATTTCATTTGGTGACCCTTAGTTATTGTGTTATGGAAGCAAGTAAATAACTTTTCCTTATCACTTTCTCCATACCAGTCATGATTTTATAGATCTCTGTCATGTCCCTCCTACGTTTAATCTTTTCTTAGCTGAAAAGTTCCAGTTTTATCAATCTCTCATCATATGGCAGCCATTCCAAACCCCTAATAATTTTTGTTTCCCTTTTCTGAAGTTATCTTTTTTTGAGATGAGGTGACCACAACTGCACACAGTATTCAAGATGTGCGTGTACCATGGATTTATATGAGGCTATAAAATATTCTCTCTTATTCTCTATCCCTTTTTAAATGATTCCTAACATTCTGTTTGTTTATTTTTTCCTGGATATTAACTAATACAGTTAACTAAATTGCTAATATGAGTTAAAAACCATAGATACTGGGCCCTAGAAAGTCTACAGGAATGCTAGAGAAACAGGAAGTGAGCTGGCAGGAAGCCAGGAAAGCCAGTGAAAACAGTGTGGGTTTTTGACTGGGAAGCAGAGACCTTCCTCTTCCAGTCTTTGTGTGACTGGAGGAGGGCTGAAAGGCAAGAACTGAGCCAGGGAGTAGGGCATGGAGGATCCAGGGACATCCATGCATAGGGAAGGACTAAACCTTGGAACAACAGATATGTGAGTAGAACATGGAATGTTTAGTCAGACACAATGAGATTTTTTTTTTAATTTTGGGTTTGTTGTACTTCTCGGTGCTGAGCACATGTAACTCCCCTTACACAATATCTTTCCAAACTGAATCCCAGGGAAGCAATTCTCTGTGTTTTAATCTTTTTTCAGTTGCTCTGTAACACCTAGTAACCAAGTAATGGCTCACCAGGTTTGTTTTCTTTGTTTTGTTAATAAAAATCACTTTTTTAAGACCATGATCTGATTTCTGTGTCCTAGAAGGCAGGAGGTTCTGTGTGCATGTGTCTAAAATTGGAAAGCCAGCTATTAAGAAAAATTACAGTTTTTTCAAGCTCTTTCCAGAGGGAGGGATAAAAAGCTTGAGGGTACCTCCCCTCCCCAGTAAGAAATTCCCAAATGCATCTTCCTGGGTTCTCAAAGGAGTTTTTGCATTTGGCTGGTGGCAACAATACCAATCCAAGCTCAGGGAATCTGTGACCTTGGAAAGTTTTTAGCAGAAGCCTTTAGTAGCAGGATATTTTAAAGTCTCTTGTGGCCCCCCACTTTCTGCACTTGAAGTGCCAGAGTGGGGAACAGCCAACATCCCAGAATGACGTTTTCTTTTTTTCAGCAATGTCACACTGTTGACTCATATTTAGCTTGTGGTCCACTAAGACCTCTAGATCCCTTTCTGCAGTACTCCTTCCTAGATAGTCAGTTCCCATTCTGTATGTGCACAGCTGATTGTTCCTTCCTAAGTGGAGTACTTTGCATTTGCCTTATTGAATTTCATCCTATTTGCCTCAGACCATTTTTCCAGTTTCTTCAGATCATTTTGAATTTATCTATTTATCTATCTTCCAAAGCACTTGCCACCCCTCCCCGCTTGGTATCATCCACAAACTTTATAAGTGACTCTCTATGCCATTATCTAAATAGTTGATGAAAATATTCAACAGAACTAGACTCAGAACTGATCCCTGCAGAACCCCACTCATTATACCTTTCCAGCATGACTGTAAACCATTGATAACTACTCTCTGGAAACAGTTATCCAACCAGTTATGCACCCACCTTCTCCTGGCTAGCCCTCCCCCTCTCCTGTATGGGGCTGGTCTGAGCCACTCACCGAAGGAGCATCTCCCCCATGTGGCTGGGGCCGTGTTGCTGCTTGTCTGATCCCTGCTTCTTTCCCCGCCATGAGGGACTGGTGTTGCTGCTTGTGACCCCCACCCTTGCACATTCCTCCATACCCCACTTTTATCAAAAAATCCAGGGTGGCCAGGACAGGGCTTAATAAAAGGACTGTCCCAGCAAAAATGGGACACATGGTCATGCTAAGCCAATATAATGAGGTTCAGAATATATTTGCTATCTTTGGTCAGATTTTCAAGTCTGGTCCCCTAAAGCTACTCTCCCAAAGCCAAATCTATCTAAATATCTGTAATCAGATGCTGCACTATGGCTTTAAAACCTTAATTTAGACAGCAGCATTTGAAAATTGTTGCCTTTATTTTACCTTTTTTTTAAGTGAAAAATCAGTCCTCAAGTCGAATTTATATGAACCTAATTCTCTGATCCCTTGAATCAGTGAGCACAATAAAGATGTCAGTATACAACCAGTAAGTGAGAGGAGCGCCTATAAAACTGAGCTAAGACAGTCACATATACTGAGCTACACTTTTTTTCTCATACCCCACAATCCTCCTCCCCCCCACATGTACACCTCCTGAAACTTAAAGGTGGTTAAACTACCTTTTATGACAACAGGCAGAAAAAAACCTTTTGGAGCTGACACCTTGTTCAATGAGATTCAGCCTGGAGCAAACTTTTATGGCCAAGAACTTACTTTTGTCTTAATTTCCAAACTGCTTCCAGCAGCTGGTCTTTATGGCTGGGCTGTGCCCCCTGATGCATGCAGGGCTGCCAGCAGTACAGACTCTGGGCTGTCAAGAGCAACTCTTAGCATGGCCAATGGCACTGGTAAGCAATTGAGATAAAAGGGAAACAAATGATTAAGGCAGGGGAGAGCTTGAATTTGGGAAAAGATTAAACAATTTCAAATACGTATCATATAGCTAGATGACAACTAAGACCCTCATCTTGCAATGACTCTACTTGGGCAGGCCCCTACGCGGAGCTCTGGGTTGTTCACAGTGATTGATTGTTCATATTTAACTATTTTTACTAATCTTTCTGTTCTTCCTTTCAGAATCCTATCTAAACTATCCATACCTTTCTGGTACTCTGCGCAGTATTTCAGGGCAGTTGCATCAGAACCAGGTAGACATGAAATTTGACTTCCCTTCTCTTACCCACAATGCCTCTGAGCCTGGTCCAGCTCCCAAATTCTTCCATTGACTTTGATGGAAGTTGGATTGGGCTCCCTGTGTCTGTTTACAAGCTAAAAAGAAAGTTGGCAGACAGATGTAGAGCAGCAGTCTATGACCTAGCGAACATCAGATTTCCAGGCCATCACTAAAAGAATAAATTTCATTATCAAAGGCCACTTTACAATGTAAATGTCCTTATCACATCAAAAAGGAAAATATAAATATTTTCTCAAATGAAATGATTGGACACTTTTCCCAAAATTAATGGGAGCTACACATGCCGCTAAAGGCAGAATTTGGCCCAAAATATGAGTATGTGATTTAAAAAATATACATTTTGGGGGAGTAAGATAAGATGCTATAGTGATGGGCATGAACCTAAACAGACACGTCACATCTGTCTGGGCATTAGCATTTTTCCTTATGCCAATTTACCATACATTTATACATTGAATATACACCTCCTGTTACTGATGGCTAGAAAAGCCTCTCAAAGCGTGTATAAAAAGAACCCTTGCTCTTCTCTGAAATATTCCAACTTTGCAGCTTTGGCACGTCTCTGATTTGGTGAATGGATTGCAGGGTGTATCCTTGGTGCCATTTCTTCTCACTATCTTGGGTCATCAGCTTAATTCAAGAATGTTGAACAAGTGACCAGGCCAAGATGAACATTAACCAAATGTATTAAAGAAAACTTAGTGGAATTGGAACTATGCTCTTCTAGAACTAAAGAGAGAAAAATAGACTGATTGAGTTTGGCTTTTCACCAATGAATTATCAGAGCAAAACACCAAAAAATTACTCAAACCTTTGTTAAACTTTTCTGTCCCAGTCATTTCAGTCAAGATTTTTTCCAGCAGCTACAGTTTGACTTTTTAAAGACTTCTCTTGTCCCCATGAGATTTTGCTAGGCTCATTTCCAGACAAAGAAAGTACCATTTGTTGTATGTGTGCACTAGACAAGCAGCAGTTTGTTGTTTCATTTATTAATTATTTACCTGGGGAAAGAAAACATCCAGCTCTAAGAATGGTCTGTTTTCTTTCTAGACAGGAGGAGATATGGGTAATGAATGGTCAATGTCTTGTGACATGGGAATGAAGCATTGACTGTTTCTGGTGTCACACACATGTATAGATTAAAAAATATACATGCACAAATAAGACCTAATCCAATGTTCTTATTTATTGATTGAAATTAATGGGAACTTTGCCTAAGTTGGTAGTGCTTGCTTACTCCTTCAGACTGAATCCATACTTTGAATTCAAGCCCTTGTAAAGACAGCTGCATAAAATCAAAGGCATCTCTGAGCCATTTATATAATGCATTTGTGCTTGGTTAGTAAGATGTCAAAGAGTGATGCTGATATAACGCTGGTACTGTGTGGCAGCACATACAACATAACTAAGAGAGTTGGGCCCACATTTTTTTCTAATTTAATTTCATCACACAAGCTAACATTCTGGGAAGATTGCAATGATGGATCAGATTTTCTCTTTTATTTCTAATGTGCCCCTCACATATTATCTCAGCACCACGTACAAAATGAAGATCTCTCTCTTTTTTTTTTTTTTTTTTTTTTTTCCACAGAGAACGCCCAGTTTTATCCACAGTGAGTGGGATAGTCATCAGTGCCATGTATTTATTCAAAAGCACATATGTGTATCAGGGAGGCAGCATGACAGCTAGATCCATATAGGAGTGTTATAGTCGCATCAGTTTACCTCTGTACCCATCTTACTGTGTTGGTAAAGTCTCAGATAGGCAGCCCCAGCTCACGCACCTGAAAATCATTTGTCTACTCATGATTTGTGTCTTAGTCTTTAACAATAGGTTACACAGACGTGAAGAGTCCTGGGCATAAATGGGGAGGGAGTTGGTTGGGTTTAAACTCCTTATAGAGTCCTACAAAGGTTTGAGTTAGCCCTGCTGAAACCCTTATTATTTCTTTCTGCTTAAAAATCACTGGCCACTTAGAATTGTTTAGCTATAGTCCACAAAACAAAGTGAGGAATGCATCACATCCCCTGGCTTCACCCTGTTCACATTCTCCCAATATGCTCATAGATATAATGCAATATATTTTAAAAACATTATTATTATGTGTATTGCAGCAGCAGCTGGAATGATGGATCAGAGTTCCATTGTGCTAGGTGCTGTACGAACCCACAGTGAGAAATGGAATGGTATTTGGATTGAATTAAAATTATGAAACATATTGCACTCTACATATTTCAAGAAAATTCTCAGAAAATTCTAGGTAGAAGAGTATTGGTAACAAGCAGCGCAAGCTGATGAAAGAGGAGTCAGAGATGAAAACTGGGGTAGACGAAACTAGCCCATTTGTTATAACTGTACCATTATGTGTTATAAATTATATCTTTCATCTCTGACAATGCACAGCTAGCTATTCATGAGATTACTGAGAATTTACTTGCCAAGGTTAGAAATAAATCTGATCAGTCTGCTGTTTTGTAAATATTCACAAAGGGCTCAGTAGCGTGGCTCTTAGTCAAACCTCTCACTGAAATCATTGGGTGTTTCTGGGCTCGCTCAGTACAAGATAGATTTCATTTTTCTGTATTCCGTTATCAGCTGTTGTAAATAGCATATGCCAATTTGCCTTTTTAATATATATTTCCCACATATTCTCTTGTCTTGTCACAACTTGGCATCTTCCTTCTCTCTTTCCCTGCCTATATTCAGGCTTTGTTTTATTGACTGATCACCTATTTTGTGTGGCTCATACCTTAGCAGCCTTTCCTAACCCAAGTACACTTTAGACCAACATGGTGCACCTCTCCCAACAAATCCATGGAAGTTCCTTAAGCAGACAGAAATGATAGCAAACAAGCTGCAGAAGACTCAAGATAAGATCTAGGGAAAATGAGAATTCCACAGCAGTGAAGATATTAGAAATCACAATCATATGCCAGCAATTTGGCACTGTAAGAAACTCTCCTTCATGATTTTATATATATACACACACACACAAACAGAAGGGGGAAAGTCCATCTCAGCATATTTAACAAGGTATAAAGCTGTAGTGTCCTGTAAGCTTTCTAAATTGTCTGCGGTGAGTGACCACACATATTTGACTTTGCCACTTTTTTAGCAGTGTAAAAGAACATTTGTAAGGAACCATAAAAAGTCATTACATATGCAGTACAATTGACCCTCCTCAGCATCTGTGGTAGGAAATACATCTGTCTTCTGTCTGTTTTTTTCCCTAAATGTCTCCCTGAATCAACTTTTATGGAGGGATTGTAAATATCCCTTTCTATTAGAATCCAAGAGTTAACAATACCCCCTGTGACTATAAACACAAGATGTTTCATTCAGGAAAGAGGTGCACTCAAGTAAGCAGAGATCTTTGTGACAGTCACTCCCAGTATGGTCCATATGCCCAGCTAATCACATTAGTGTGAGAGTGAAGAGGTGGCCAGTAGACAGCAAAATAAAGACAGAGAGAAAAGCAAGACTAATCTTGTTAAAAGGGAAGCAAAGATAGACGCTATTTTTACACAGCAGCTTATAACGTCCCAATTTTCCCAGGATTGGAATCACCTGTATGTTCTTTGGGACTGTGGGCTGCTTGTGGACCACTCCCGGCTGATGCAAACAAGCACAAATCCATCTTGTATTTACAGAGGGTTATTTTTTAACATTCTTTGCCCACCACATTCTCTGTGGTTCTTATGTCATCATGGGCTGACTCATGGCACTCTTTAAAAATGTAGGAATGTGTTTAACCCAGAGAATGCTGGTGATTAATCCGGAGAATGCTGGTGATTAATCCGGAGAATGCTGGCATTTTCCAGATTCTTCCAAGAGAGCGGGGAAACTCTCACAACTTGTACCCAATATTAACACAGAGACAAAGGAGGCCCCTTGTGGAGAGTTCTTCCGTCTTTCCTGAGCCTTTCTGGGGAACCAATCTGGGACATTTTTGGTGTTCTCCTCCCAATATTATGATGCCATTTGCATTCTGTGCAGTGATAGTGTGTAAATCATCTGCCAAATATCCTTGTGCAACAGAACTTAGTTTAACAGTATGCCTTTCCAATCTGAATAATCTCACAGCACCTGACTGAGTAGTGAGTCTGTTGCAGGCAGTAAGGCTAGCCTTTATGTGATTACATGGCCCTTAACCATGCACATTCTTGAGAGGTGCCCAATAAGTATCACAAGCTTGTTGTGCTTTAACACAAGTGGGAGGGGATTTATTTGTGGGGATAGATTAAGCACAAAAGATGACTCTCTGCACGTATATTAACTGGCTCTAGATCCTTTGGGTCCCTCTCCTTTATTTGCAAGAATGCCAGGTAAAAGCCAGGTGGGGAGTGAAATGAGAAACACTCATCTCTGCTCAGAGACACTCTAAGTGTGATCCCCAGCATGCACATAAACTACTCCCTTCTCTGCCTGTGTTCTTGCTACTAGGCAGCAGTAACTTGGCCAAGCAGTAGCCCTCTTGTTAATGCAGAATCAGGTTCCTCTGTGCTGCTTGTGCTGCTTGACACTTCTCACATGGCGCTTATGTGTCCCATGTTATGCTGCTGTGTTGACGTGGGGTCAAGCCAAGTGCTGGATGTTAAAACCAGTTAAACTGAGAGTGGGGTCACATTGGCTTGGAAGATGGTCCAGTGACTAGGGTCATAAGGGGCCGACTCCATGGATGCTCCAGGGCGGTAGGACCCCTGGAAAAAAATAGTGTGTGCTCAGCACCTACTAGCCTCCTACCAATCAGCAATGAGCTGGAGGTGCTTAGGGAGTGGTAGAGTAGGGGTGGGAAGAGACAGAATAAGGGTGGATGCTTGGGGAAAGGGGCAGAGGGAGGTGGAGCCTCGGGCAGAGCAGGGGTGGAACATCCACCCAGAAAAATGAAAGTCAGTACTGTGACTAGGGTCCTAGCTTAGGAATTGGAAGATCCACAATCAATGCCCTTCTCTGCCACATACTTCCTGTGTGACCCGGGGCAAGTCACATAGTCTCTCTGTACCTCATTTCCCCACCTCACAGGAGTGTCATAAGGGTAAACACGTTATAAGGTTAGTGACAAGCTCAGATACCGCAGCATTAGGGGCCATATAGGTACATTAGACAGATAACCTACTTCGGGTGTTTTAGTGCTGAGATCTTTAACTCCCTTTTGGCCAGCTGGAAGTGGATGGGGGTTCTTGGTTTAACACCTTACCTGAAAGACGTGCTCTCTAATTCAACATGAGATGCTGCTGCTCTGTAATAGTACCCACACTAGATATCATAAACCTCAGCTAACATCAGAAGGCTTGGCCTTTCAGGAGAGTTCCACAGGCACTGTTTAATGGGGCTTTATTGTAGAAAGAAAATGATTGCCTACCTGGTGATACACTCAGCCTTGTTACAGCTTTCTAAATATAGCAGCTGTTTGCTTTCCTATGTACATCTGTTAACTACAAATTCTCCTGTTTCCCATCCATGCTCCCTTATATGTGGGTTTATGAAAATCAGATCTAAATACACTCATCCTTCTTCTGCCATGCCCGTTACAAACATACCCCAAAGTCATTGAGCTTCCCCACCCTGTGTCATATTCAAAAGACTGCAGAGCAGGGGTCAGCACCCACATTCAGGGCTACAGGCTTTTTCTCTTGTTTGGCTGGATAGAAGAAAACTGGAAATCTGGAGCAAAGGGTGATAGGGTATGTCTACACTAGCCACCCTAGTTTGAACTAGGGTGGCTAGTGTAGACATACCCTTAGGGAGAAAAGCAGTGAATCCACTGTCTGCTAAATCCTCTGTTAGCCTGGGTGGGATGGTTAGGGCCGGTGTTGTGTGCTCAGAACTCTAATTGCATGGTCTTCCGTCTATTGTGTTTCCTATCTCCTACCCATTGTTGAGGTAAGCCCAGGACGTGGGGCAAGGGGGGGCGGGAGGGAGCAGAGTTCCGTGTAAGCTATGTGATTGTGCAACCACTCTGGAGAAATTCCAGTGCCACCCAACTGATTAGCAGAGCATCCACAGCTGGGTTTTTGTTTCTCCTCATGGTACACAATCAGACATGCCTCGGTGCACATAACAAAATGTATTCCTTACATGGATGGAAAAGATTACAGGGAACATTGAGTGAGGGGGAGATCTGAAGAGCAACCACACTCCGCAGCATGGTCTCTAAGCACCAAGGAGAATTCTACCATCCAAAATCCATGGTGCCACTAGGAGCAGCATGTGCTCCTCTGTAGTTTCTAGGATAGTCGGCAGTCTGTGGGGAGGGATAGGGAGTTGCCAATGGCAGCAGGCAGATAGGCGAGCAGGATGGGGGAACAGCCATCTTCCTTAGGGATTACTCAGTACGTGCATGTGCGTGCAAACGTTCCCTGAGAGAATTCTGCCGCAGCAAAAAATAAAAAATCTGCCCACAATATTTTTAAATTCTGCAAAATTATCCATATTTTATTTGTCAATAAATAAATGTGAAGGCTCCAACATGGCAGTGGGGAGCATAGGCCACTGGCTGCAATGGAGGTGGAGATCATTCGGCTGTCCCCAACCCACCCCAGGACAGGGACTCAATGGTGAGACTGCACCCTACCCTGACACTACGAAGGTCTGGGCCTGCCCCAGAACCATCCTCTGGCCCCGCCCCTCCATACCAGCTGCAGGCAGGCAGTCAAGCAAGGCAGGATCCAAGTGTGAAGCGGGTTAGTGGGGGGGATCCTGGTGTGTGTGGGGGGGGGGGTTCTGTGTGGGGCAATATTGATGTGAGCAGTTCACTGGGGGTCTGGGCAGGGCTGTCCTTATGACTGTTGGTGCTTGATGCAGCCTGATCACTTGCACCTTCTATGCTCTGCCAGAGGTGAGGGTGCTGGCTGCTCTGGGGGTGGTGGTGGGGAGAAGCTGCATTCAGGGCTGCAGGGGCAGGGGCAAGAGCTGCAGGATCAGGGCAGGGAGGCTGACGGGGGAGCAGGTGAACTGAGTGGTATAGCTGGTCAGAGCTGTAGGCCGAGAAATGGAGCAAGGGGTGGGAAGCCACAGGATTGGGGCTGTCAAAGCTGCCACTCCCTGCAGCTGGCCAGGACCCTAGGCATGCACAGCACAGGGCACTGCCCTACGCAGCTGTGTACGCTGCATATGCCTAAAGACAGCCGTGAGCCTGCGTGCACTGGGGGTCTGGATGCACAAGGGCTTCTTGGGGGTTCCATGTGCAAGGGGAGTTGGACTCTGCAGGAGGGCCCAGGTGAAGGTGATTGGAGCTTAGCAGGAGTCATCTGGATACAGGGGACAAGTACTGGGAGAATAGATCTTGGTGGGGGAGTGTCTGAATGCAGTTAGTTGGGACCCAGTAGGGTGGGGGCCCAAAGGAGAGGGCTCATGGAGGTGGTCCAGATACAGGAGGTATGAGGCTCGATGCAGGGGGGGAACAAATGCATGGGGTTTGGACATACAGGGAAGCAGTTTCCTGTACAATGACCCCTCCCTCCACGGCTGAGGACCAATGAGGGCAGAAACTGGGAATGCTTGCATGTGAAACAGGGGAAGGTTTCTAGGTATGTGTCTGACCCAGCCTGGCCCTGGCTGCTCTGTACAAGGGAAGAGGAAGCCCCATCCTCCTCTGCCCTCAGCCCACTTGTGACTAGCAGCTGAACCTGGTGCAAGGTAGGAGCCACTGGCTGGGGTGCTACCAGCCCTTCCCCGTCAGTGATTTAGTTCTCTGCCAGCTGTTCAAGGCACTCAAAACAACATGCCTGTGCTGCTGGGGAAGGACACATGGTCGCTTTTGCAGCTTCCATTTGGTTTCCCATCAGAAAGGCATTTTCTATAGAAAGCAAAGAAATCTACAGTGGACATGAGTTCTGCACATGTATAATGGCACAGAATTCCCCCGGGAGTAAAGCGTGCTCTGCTTTTCCCATGAAACTGCAGAATTTTCAAGACATGTCCCCTTTGCTCCAGGGGGTCACCACTCTCTCCTCTTTGAAGGCTGCGTTGTTTGTAATATGATAGCACCATTATGTTACACACAGAAAATACCCCTGAAAGAGATTTCTCGCACCAGTGAATGTGCAGGCTAAAGAGACAAGACCTGAGGTTGGGAAGAAATATTTTCCCCATTTTTCAGCAGAGGGGACATAAGAACATAATAAGAACATAAGAATGGCCGTACTGGGTCAGACCAAAGGTCCATCTAGCCCAGTATCCTGTCTGCCGACAGTGGCCAGCACCAGGTGCCCCAGAGAGGGTGGACCGAATTCAATGATCAAGCGATTTGTCTCCTGCCATCCCTCTCCAGCCTCTGACAAACAGAGGCCAAGGACACCATTTTATCCCCTGGCTAATAGCCTTTTAGGGACCTAATCTCCATGAAATTATCTAGCTTCTCTTTAAAAGGACGGGGGGCTTGCCCAAGGTTGTACAAGATGTCCATAGCAGAGCTGTGAACTGAACACAGATCTTCTGAGCATCAATCTAGTACCTTACGCACAAGACAAAACCATTTTTCCTCCCATAATAAGTGTCTCTGTGAATCTCAGAATTTTTGTAGTAGATTTCTCATCCCAAAGATTTTAGTGTAGAAAGGGAAACTGGCACCTTTTTATCTGAAAAGGACTTTAACCTCGGTTTGTACCAACTATTGTGTAATCAGTGCCAAAACCATAGTGACAAGGATGAAAAAATAAGGCAGTTGTATCAATGGCTCAGGTGTGTGTGTCTGTATATGACCATATTAATCAAGTAAGAACAGGAGCAAAAGAGGATGTAATAGGCAGGAGAAATCCCTGATGGAAAATCCCATTTGCTGTTGCATTATGCAGTGTGGGCAGGATGAGAAAAGGAAGAAGCAGATGGAAGTCCATCAATAGCACCAAAGGTGAAAGAAACAGCATTAGTTTGCATTTTAGGACACATAGTGAATGCCAGGCCTCCTGTCACTTATTGGACTCAGCTGGAGTTAAAGCTTTTATACTGCTGAGCTTGTGAGCCTCAGCACTTGATGTCATGAGTCAGAAGCCCATTGCTTCTGGAGAACTTATTACATTGTCCCTCCGCAGCTGTGTGCGAGTGCAGGCCACAGTATGAGCCGTGTCACTCTTGGGTCTGGTCTATACTAGGGGATAAGTTCGAATTAAGATACGCAACTTCAGCTACGTTAGTTGCACAGCTTAAGTCAAAATAGCTTAACTTGGCTTTTGGTGCTATCTACACAGCGGGAGGTCGATGGGAGCATACTCTTCTTCAACTTCCCTTACTCCTCATAAAAGCAGAACTACTGGCATCGACGGGAGTGCCCCTCTCAGTTCGAATTAGCTGTCTTAACTAGACCACTAATTCAAACCCTGGAAGACTGACAGCAGCTGTTTCGAGCCTCTCTGTAGTGTAGACATGGCTTTACAGTGTATAGTGTGTGCGCTCCCTCAATGCCAGCTTGGCTCTCTTGGTCACTAAGGAAGGGAAGCAGAGTCATGACCCCATCCTTGGAATCCTTAGGAATCATTTAAAAAGGGATAGAGAATAAGACAATCTTATTACCTCTCTATAAATCTATGGTATGCCCGCATCTTGAATTCTCATCTCAAAAAAGTTATATTGGCATTGGAAAAGGTTCAGAAAAGGGCAACAAAAATTATTAGGGGTTTGGAACGGGTCCCATATGAAGGGAGATTAAAAGGACTTGGACTTTTCATCTTAGAAAAGGGGAGACTAAGGGGAAGGGGGGATATGATAGAGGTCTAAAAAATCATGAGTGGTGTGGAGAAAGTGAATAAGGAAAAGTAACATACAAACATAACATACAAACTAGGGGTCATAGGTAGCAGGTTTAAAATAAACAAAAGGAAGTTTATCTTCATGCAGCGCACAGTCCACCTGTGGAACGCTTGGCCAGAGAATGTTGTGAAGACCAGGACTTTAACAGGGTTTAAAAAGGGAATTAGATAAATTCATGGAGGATAGGTCCGTTGACTTAAAAGTATGGTTAGACACCGGATGGGCTTCATGTAGAGCTCAGTCCTGCTTCCATTGCAATCAATCACTAAGCCCCAGTTGACTTCAGAGATAATAGGAGGCTTCTCCCCCATCTACATTCTCCCCCCTTCCAAAAAAAATCGCTCTTGTGCAAGTGCACAAACAGCTATGACTTGGCTTTGACCTCAAAGATTCATTGTAGCAAGCTGTGAATATGTATTAAATAGCCCTGTGCCCACCAAGGACACAGAGCACACAGACATTGCTGTGCAGTCACTGCTGAACTGTTCACTGTAATATGTTGCTAAGTCACAAAAACATGAAAAGCCCACTGGCCCTGAAAAGATTAATGTGTTTAGAATGTCCTCCTTTTTCTCAAAGGCATATCCCAGTGGGGCACTCACACACATACACACACACCCTATATGACTCTGTCAGTAGCACACAGGCAAAGGTAGAGCACCTCAGGTTTGTATAAGAATTCTGCATCACATTTTTGGTTGTCATTGGCTCGTCTCACTGAGGGTCTCCTGCGCGGTAAGCCAGTTTGTTGATCTCTTGGGTCTCGGCCCCTCCCTTCTGTAGATTGTCTGTTTACAGAGTTACCTCTAACATTCCTCTCTTTTCTCTCTCTCTCTCTCTCTCTCTCTCTCTCATACACACACGCACACACACGACAATAAACTCAGATAAAAATGATCCAATGGGTGTAAAAAAAGACACAATAGAGAAATTAGGTGCACAAGGCCACTCTAGATTTCTGTCTCATTACATAAACTGGGGTATGTTTGATTCTACATAATTCAGTATAGTTTATGTGACTGGTGTGCTTGTTACATATATTAGGAGTTATGGAATATCTCCATACAATTACTCACTAGATACAAGCTGGAGGCTGTTTATTATCAAGGATTCAAATGCTTAATTGACCTTATTTGAGCCAAAGTAGATTAGTACGTTTGAGTCAAAAGAGGACCATTGAGATGGGCTTCATTGACATCCTGCATAACAATGCCATATCAATATCAGTAGCCCCATTCCTGCAAGAAAGTCAGGACTTCTAGCTTGAGCTAAAGATATTTTTAAATAGGTCCAGACAAGTGTTCCAATTTTTCCATCCATGTGCAGAATAAATATTGGACTTTCAAGGCATGTGACCTCAAAGATTCATTGTAGCAAGCTGGAAAGCACATTAATGCCGGTTTGGGTGCTCCAAGGACACAGGCAATCAGCTGAGTGACATGAACTGTCTGGGTTGCACTGTAAATTCTCAGCTTACAAAAAATAAGCCCTATCAGACCTGAAAAGCATGTGTATCCTCAGAGGTCCTCTTTAAAGGACATATCCCAGTGGCCAGGCTTTACCCATAGACACACCATAGCGTTCATTTACCTACACCTAACGATTAGAGCACCTTGCAGCTCCCTTGTTGACTGGAACACTTTTTGCATTGGCCATTGGCTGAGGGTGGCATCTGCGGCAACCAGTTCTGCAATTACCTGTATCTGTGGAGCCACAAGTAAATACAACAGCAGCCTGCCAGAAGCTAACCCCTGTGAACTCGATCTGGCCCATGGACCAGTATTTGCCCACTGCTGGTATAGCTGCACTAGTAGGGATACTATGAGAAGACTTCCCATACTATTAGGAGACTTCTCTTTGCAGGGGGTGGCCAACAACTGTCCCACTTTCCATTTTGCAAGAGCTACTTAGGGGCAGGCATGTGACATCAGAGGTGCCCCCTCTCCCTGAGGGTGTATTGTACCGCTCCATTTCTTACCTGGTTGATGAAAGATCTCAGAAGATGAAGATTTGAAATGATTGTGTTAAATTACATTGATGATGGAACTGATCCTGCCGTCCTTGTTCAGGTGCCTGCAGAACCACACAAGACTGAGGCTAGTCATGTTGCATAAAGCACTGTGGCAGGGCACTCAGATATGACGGTGAAGAGGGTTGTGTAAGAACTAGAATAGAATGGGCAAAATCCCCATTAGCCCACATAAGGTCATGTGTGTTTTAGCTTAAATCCCATTAATTTCAATGGCACTACTCACGTGCTTAGAGTCAAGCAAATGTTTTGAGGAATAGAGGCCATTACTCGCTGTATATGCATGCGCTGGTCCTCTAGGTTTTACTATGTACCTCTAGACTTGCAGACTTGTTTAGTTTTTACTGTACATGCTCAACGCTTGCTAAATCAAAACCAGATCTTTTCAAATCAAGGAAAGGCACTAGTTCTACATGAGGATCATCTCTACATTCTCATCATCTCTACAATGTGCAGTATCATCCTCTTTTGCTGCAACTTGGTATATAAAAATAGTGGTTAGATTTTTTTTTATAAGGCAAATACATATTTTTTGTACTGCCCTCTAATGCAAAAACAGCTGAAAGAGTTTAGCTAAAACTTTCAAGAAACCTTTCACTGGGAGAGAGAGGGTGTGGTGGCATGGAAGCCATCTCCATGGAAGGAAACCAGGGGGACAATGTGGGGGAATCACCACTAGGGACTCCTCGCCAAGATTTCCTCTCCCAGATCCTTCATGTTGGATTTTCAACAGCCAGGGATACCCCAGCCATTAAAGTAACCAACCGGGGGAAATGCCCTTTGAGCAGCACCACACATGGAAAATTTTAGTCCAAAAGGCAAATGTCCCTAAAGTTATGAGCATATGAAAACAAGAGTTTATAATTGAAACTGCTTTGCAACTTTAATTTTAGCTGCAACTTACCAACAACTGCTATAATAAACTGGTGCAAGAACATACTCTTGAAGTTAGTCATATTTCATGAGGAAACATAACAATTAGAGATAACTAGCCTGGGACTCAGGAGACTCAGTTTCTGCTACAGACTTTTTGTGTGACCAGGGATAAATTATTTAGTCTCTTATGTATCCTTATGTATCCTTTCGCCATCTTTAAAATGTGGGGGGAAAGCACTTTTATACAGAGTGTTGTCAGAATAAACGCATTAAAGGCTGTGAAGCACTCAAACACTATAGTAATGGAAGCCAGCTTCAAAAACAAGAAGATCACAACACAAGGAATAATCAGTCAGCCTCACTTCACTACCTGAAAAGCTATTAGAACAAATTGTTAAAAAAAACAAAGTTTATAAGTAATAGCCAAGATGGATTTGTTCAGATCAATGATGTTTTCCCTCTTTGACAAGGTAACTGGGTTAGTGATTATTGGCAGTAATTTTTTTAGTAATAATTAGTACTTTCGATGGCTTGGTTATGAGAATATCATGTGAGACTTTGGCCAAATTCCCGCTATTTTACTTCTACTGTGTGGGTGGGTAGAAAGCAGTAGATCTGATATATCTAGATTTTAGTAAGGCTTTTGACAAAGTCCCATGTGACATTCTCATAATCAAACTAAGGAAATGTGATCTAGATAAAATCGCTATAAAGTAGGTGCATAACTGATTGAAAGACCATCATCCAAAAGTAAATATCAATGGTTCACCATTACATGAGAGTACTTATTTAGTGGGGCCCTTTATGGGTCAGTCCTGGGTCCAGTACCATTCAATGTTTTTATTAAGGAGTTTGAAAATGGAGAGGAGAGCATGTTTATAAAATGTGCAGGTAATCCCAAGATGAGTGAATGCAAGCAATTTAGAAGACAGAATTAGAATTTAAAAAGACCTTGACAAATTGGATAATTGATCTAATTAAAACAAGATGAAATTCAAAAAAGTACAAAGTACTACACTTAGGAAGGAAAAATCCAATTCACAAGTACACTATGGGGAATAACTGACTAGGCAGCAGTACTGCAGCAAAGGATCTGGGGGTTATAGCAGATCACAAATTTAATTAATCAACAATGTTAAGCTTCAAAGAAAAACAAATGTAATTCTGAAATGTAGTAATGGGAGTTCATATGTAAGACATGAGAAATAATTGTTCTATGCACTCAGTGCTAGAGATACCTCATCTGGAATACTGTGTGCAGTTTTGGGCACCACACTTTAAGAAGCTTGTGGACAAATTGGAGAGAGTCCAGAGGAGATGCAGCCCGATCTATAGATTATGTGTTAATGTATACTGATTACTTAAGAACTCTCAGTAATCACTCTGAGGTTTGGTAGGTTGTTGTCCCAAGATCAGCTCCAGTATTATTAAAATGACTGTTTACTTGGGAGCCCTGATGTGCACAATTGCAACACTCATAGTTCAGGGACCCTTTTGTACTCACCAGAGTTCACTGATATATTTAACGAAGTCACAAACAGTCTAACCCAGCAAGCAAGGTAAATCAAGATAATATGGAATGTACAGCTGAACAATCCATAGACTCACACCAACCCTTGCAGGATAACCTGAAATGCTAGCCATTATCTTCCTCCTTACCACCACCTTCCTCATCATTACCAGTGGCCTTCATTCTGGCACCTCCCAAGGGCTACATTGCTCTCTGCCCACAGGATGGAATACAACTTTTATAATGTGTTACACTGATGTCACAAGGCCTAATGTATATTTAGTAGGGATTCCTTTCCTGTTCCTAGTTGTATTTCCTCATCCTACTAATGTTGCAGTGCCCTCCTCATATACATCAATTCATTGCCACGGCACTCTTGTGATTAGACGTGTGGATGTTCTGTCCAATAGCTGGCATTAGCTCATGTTCATGCAGCTGGCTGGGTCATTGTGGAGAAACTTCCCCCTTCCACACTCTATTTCCAAGTCCCCAAAACTTAGGGGTGACCAGGAGGCCATTTATCTATGCCAAAGTCTTGCAGGATACAGGCCTGTAGGTTCCTTGCGTTACTGCTATATAATGCCAAAGCTAACTATGGGCTACAGAAAGAGCAACAAGCATAACAGTTTTAGAAAACACGATGTATGAGGAAAGGTTGAAAGAATTTGGATGTTTAGTTTAGAGAAGGGGAATGTGGAGGGGGGAACTGATAAAGCTTCAAAATTGTAAAAAGGTTTTATGAAGAGGACAGTGCTACATTGTTCTCCCTGTCTACTGACAAGTGCAGGACAAGAAAGCATCATTTAAGTTCGCAGCAATGGTGATTCAGGTTAGATATTAGGAAAAGCTTTTAGGAGAGTTAAGCAGTGGAACAGTTTACTTTGGGAGATTATGAAATCCCAGTCACTCACTGGAGGTTTTAAGAATAGGTTATATAAACACGTCAGGGATGGTCTTTGGTATTCTTGGAGCTGCTTCCTCCTACAGCTGTGGTTCTCAACTGGTGGTCCATGGACCACTGGCGGTCCATAGTGACTTTTTCGGTGGTGCAGAGGAACATTGTCCAAAGTCACACGGCGTTGGCAGATACAAAAAATCTGTTAGTAAGAAATAAATTTCAAACCAAAATGCTCCTTGTCTGCTCTTTTTTATCATGTCTCAAAAAGGAGGTGGTCCATGAAAATTTTTTGATTGGTCTGGTAGTCCGTGGACTGAAACGAGTTGAGAAACTACTGTCCTACGGGATGGAGTAGATGACCTCTTAAGGGCTCTCCCAACCCTAATTTTTATGATTCTGTAATAAGTCCCAGAGATACAGAGGAAGCAATGTCTATGATCACATTCCAGCTGAGTAAAGCTACTGAAAAAATGAAACAAAAATAGATGAGTCCACAATACAAATTTCTTATGTTTTGGGCAGCAGCCACTTCACTCATTATTAAGTGATAAATCTGTTTTCAGCAGCTGTAGGCAGCTCTTGACTCCACAGATCTTAATTAAAAAAACCCACGTAAGCTGCCCAGGCGCCTGGCACAAATTGCAGTCCACAGCTGCTGCAGATTGCAATATTGTGGGAGAATGGTCAAAATTACTGACTAAAATGTTTGAGAAACATATGTTTCTACTTGCCCGTTATTTCAGTGGGCATTGGGTAAGCTTGTCTGACTGAATTTAACTTATGATAGAATTCTTCTCCCCATCTTAAGAAGTGGTCTACTTTTGGAAGAGCACTTCGTTTTTTCCCTGTGTGATTTGATACATTTGTTATATACTATGAGGGCCAGATTCACTACCCTGACTTCAGGCAGTAGAAATCCAGCTCTCGTGCCCAAGTCTGGGAAAGTTTTCCTGGGGCATATGGTCTGGTGGTGAAAAGTGGCCATAATTCCTCTCCACTGAAGGGCCAAAGCAGCTAAGAAAGTGGGTGGTGCTGGCTGGGACAGTGGCCGAACTAGGACTGCCATGAATGCATTGATGTAATGTGCCCCTACAGCAGTCTGCATCAGTCAGTTCCTAGGAATTCCTGCTATCATTGAAACCTGCCTGCCCTGGTAGAAATCCTGCAAGAGAGTGATGGAGGCAGAGGCTCTGGCTAATGGAGGGAAGTGCAAACTTCAATTCCTTGTATCATTGTGGGTGAATCTGGTCCAGTATTACTAAACCCACATAGCTGAATTAACTTAAAAAACAATGATTGGTCTAGTAGCACCTTAAAGACCAAGAAAACATGAAGATGGCATCATGAGCTTTCGTGGGCAAAACCCACTTCTTCAGATCTGACTATTTGTTATTTTTTAAGTTTTTCCTGTTACAGACTAACTGGGCTACCCCTCTATAGCTGAATTAATTAGACTCTTAGCTGTGAAAAGGCTACAGTGCCCTCCAATGGCAGGCTGTCACATAACAAGTGTGCTCAGTTTCTCCTTCCGTGGATTCCAGAAATTAGAAGGTGCATATGTAGTCAGACCAATAGTTCATCTAATCCTGTCTTCCAACTGCAACCAATGCCAGGTGCCCCAGAGGGAATGAATAGAACAGGCAATCACTGAGAGCCTTGTTGTCTACTCCCAGCTTTTGGCAGGTAGAGTCTAGGGGATCCCAGTTGCATTCCTAGCTATCTTGGCTAATAGCCATTGATGGACCTACCTTCTATGAACTCATCTAATTCTTTTTTTAATCTAATTATAATTTTGGCCTTCACAGCATCCTCTAGCAACAGGTTCTGCAGGTTGACTGTGTGTTGAATAAAGAAATACTTCCTTCTGTTTGTTTTAAACCTGTTGCCTATTAATTTCATTTGGTGATCCCTGGCACTTGTGTTATATGAAGGAGTAAACAACACTTCCTTGTTCATTTTTGACATACCATTCACAATTGTATAGACCTCCATCAGATCCTCTTAGTTGTCTCTTTTCTAAGCTAAAAAGTCCCAGTCTTTTTATAATCTCTCCTCATATGGAAGCTGTTCCATACTATTAATCATTTCTGTACCTTTTCCAGTTCTGATATATTTGTTTTGAGAGGGGGTGATCAGAGTCGCAAACAGTGCTCCAAGTGTGCCTTGCAAGAGATGCTCACAATCATTCATGATCAGGCCTTTGGGCCCTTATTCAACAAAGGATGGAAACATGCTCCTAACTTTAACATGTGAATCACCCTATTGACTGGCAAGAACTTAACTCAGCAGTAGGGATAAAAAATATTTTAACAACTTTATATGACATTTCCAAAGCTCAGATAAAGCTGTGAGAAGAGAGAGGAAGGAAGACATGCAAAATGGCAATGAGAGATTGTGCTCTGGTTGTCAGTGGAACTGCTCATGTGAGTGAGGGGAGTGGAATTGGCCTGTGTTGTTCGTTATCTCATTGTAACTGTATAATTGGCATCACTTTAGTGTCTACTGTACTAACAAAGACTTTGCACTTCCTTGGTATACTCTACCACAGAACTTCTTATCACACTCACGCTTTGTCTTCCACTCCCTAACTCTCAGCCCAGCAAACACACACTCTATCAAGAGATCTCTTGTTCCATGAAAGAGTTTCTCCTGTAGAGTGTCATTTCCCATAGAGCTGGTTCCTAAGGTTGAAGTTAGGTCTTGTTGAACCAGAACCGCCTGAAAGGAATTAAATTCACAATATTCCAAGCCAATCTACTCCCTGACAAAGTCAAATCAAACGCTAGAAGGGTGAATTCTTCCTTCCATCCCTCTGAAATAGCTCCAATGCAGTTTACTGTAGTCAGGGATCTACATGTGAACAGTGAAGATTTCATACCAAGAGTGTAAATTCAGCCCTTGGGTCCTAAGCCAGAATTCCCTTAACCCTACTGTAGTGCAGCAGGATGTGTGCCAATAGGCTGACACCCTTTGCCTTAGAAATGGCTACATTTCAACAGTGCTATATATAGATATTCGGTAACGTGAGGTGGGATCCTTCAGAAAGAAAGGCATTACCTGTAAAAATAAAATATGATGATGATGTATTATTGTTTTCTTACAAGCAGCAAATATAAGCTCAAGAGCAAATGGAAAAAAATAGTTATACCGGACAAATAAATACATGGCACACCTCCACAGAATAGTGACAATGACATAACAAATTTCCTTAATTCAGATGAAACAAGAAGTTGCTTGAGGGTTCAGGGTATGCACTGAACAAGTTTCTCCTCTTTTGTCATTAAAACTCATGCCATCCTTCTGACCTGGGAGTGACCTCTCACAGAAGCACTCTTGAGTCTGTGTTCTGGTCAGCAGGTCTCCAACTGAGTCTTTTCAATATGACAACATACATCTCATTGTAGTTCTGGCTACTGTAGCATTTGCATCTGAAGGCAGAAGATTTTCCTTCCCCTCATCCTACCTCCTCCCCCACAACCACTCGTCAACTTGAGGTCATCCTCTGCTTATTTTGGTCTGTCACTACTTTGTGACCTGGATACCATGGTGTACTCTAATACTTCACAATATGGGCAGCTATTGTGTAAACCACACTCTTGGAGAAAATGATTCAACATCTGCCTATGCACTCTGTCATCCACTACTGCTGCCCCCCTTCCCCCCAACTCAAGCCCTTCCTGAATTATTTAAAACATGGGAATGGGGACAGTGGAAAAGACAAAGGGCTTTCCCCAAATCCCTGTCCCCTCTGACTGTGATCTGCTAGCTTCTCACTTGCAGATTCCAGCCCTGTGGCAAGGTCTCTATGAGGTCCCCAACCCCACCAACCCCACCTTCTGCACAGCAAGCAAGGCCCTCACATGAACCCTACCCCTAATCCTGGACTTCAGAGCCTGAACTCCAGCCCCAGTCAGGAATGGTCACACAGCTATTTTTAGTACCACAGTCTGAGCCCCACAAGCCCAAGTCTGTAGACCTCTTTGCCAGGGGGTGGGTTTTGCCATGTAGACATAGCCTAATAGGCCTTGTTTCAAGTGCGGCCCCTTAGCTGTCTCTTACAACTATCCTAAAGGAAGGGAGTGTTCACACATCAGTGTGAATGAGGTTTTACCCAGCACAAGGTTTCATCACTTGACAACGTTGCTGGGAGGGGCCACATCTGGTTCCACAGAGTTTGTTGAGCTCCGCTGCAAGGAGAGAAACCAGTGCTGTAGCACTAGTCTGTTCTTTCATGGCATCTGGGTGCTGACCAATCCCTTCCCTGTCAGCACTGCTGCCTCTGCTTCTCTCCCTGTCCAAATGTTATCAGGTATTAGCAGAGCAGCCTTTCTCAACCAGTCAGCTGGAGCTCCAGAGTGAATCGCAACAACCCCATTTTAACAGGTCACCAAGGCTGGCTTAGATTTGCTGGATCCAGGGCCAAAACTGAAACCCGAGCTCCACCACCTGAGGCCAGGGTCAAAGCCTGAGCCCCACTGCCCAGGGCTGAAACAGAAGCCTGAAGGTTTAAGTCTGGGGTTCAGGTTACAGATGCCCTGCTGGGTCTGAAACCCTTGGTCTTCTGCTTTGAGCCCCAGATCCAGGGTGGTGGGCCTTGGGCTTTGGCCCCACTACATGGGGCAGCAGGGGTCAGACAGGCTCAGACTTCAGTCCCCCCCACCCTGGGGTCCTGTAGTAATATTTGTTGTCAGAAGGGGGTCGCAGCGCAATATAAGTTTGAGAAACCCAAAGTTAGAGTATTACTTACAAACATCTTTATGGACAACTCTCCCACTTGTCTATTTGCCTCTTTCTGTTTTTCAGGGACAATGAGTGAGCAGAACCAAATCAAACTGAGGACTGGACAGCTTAGCTGACTGATGCTGGGATACAAACCTTTTACCTTGTACATATTCCTAATTCAAATCCTGCTGAGGTCAGTAGTGAATGAAATTGTTGTACACTTTGGGCAAGTGTCTCCACCACCACAACTGACACTAGTTGGTAATCCTGTTGGCAGCCTCCTACAGTTCTGAATAAGATTGGAACTTGAACTAACCTCTCACCCCTTGATCCTTCAGGGTCAAGGTGAGGCATATTGTCAGGGCACTGTGTGCTGGACCTGTTCCCACTCACTCGCCCACACCCATCTATCAGGCACTTTTCAGAAGCATCCCATTCACACCCCCACAAAAGCTATGTGACCTTTCTGGCCATAAATAAGGCTGTTTCATGCAACAGGGCAGGTTTTACTTTACCTATTTCTTATAGATACAATTAGGATGTTGTACCAGAAGGAAATATTTCAACAGATGGCTCTCGCTTTCCAAGGAAGTGTTTGTAACCTACATCTCCGGCACTTCTTGTAGTGTAGCCAAATGAGTATGGCCGGAAACCGAGCCAATGACATTCTAAGAGCAGATTGTTTTAATCAAATATTCTGCTAAAGAGGCAGAAAACCTGATTACCATGTTATCTGCACTTACCACGCTGGGATTCATTATGATGTGACTGCCGAGTATAACAGGCTTGTGGGGGTCAGGAGAGGAAAGTTACCAAACATTAGAAAAGGTTTTAGAGTTGGGTGCTGCCCTGGGGAGGCTGAAAAAAAGATGATTGCAGAAGTGCTCTGTGGGACATGGATTCTTTGCCCACCCTTTGGCACAGGCCTGCTTACTGGGTTATGCAGTAAGTTCTTTGGAACAGGCAGAGAGTATGTCTCAATATTTGTCTGTGTAGCTCCTAGCACAATGCAATACCAAATTACTGTGATTACTGACACTTACTGTGTTTAACAATACCCATAGAAGTTACAGAGAATGACATATTTATCTAAGAGCCATTTAAAATAACCCCTGACAAATTGTCCAATTCATTGATGAAGTGGGTTTTACTCTGAAAGCTCATGAGTCTATATATTTTTGTTAGTCTCTAAGATACCATAGGAAAGGTCCCTTCCAAACAGATTCATTTACTGTTCAAGATGTCAAACCATCAGAAGCTTTAATTTATGACAGCCCCTCCTTTTTTTTTATGGGGACTCAGGAGATCTGAGTCCAGTTCCTGGCTCTGCCACACACTTCCTTGGATGGCCATGGGCAAGTCACTTAATATCTCTGTGTCTCAGTTCCCCTTGCTGTAAAATTAGGATAAGAAGCCACTTTTTCTCCCATCTCTTGTTTTGTCTATTTTTCGACTGTCAGCTCCTCAGGCCATGGAGTTGGGACTGTCTGTTGCCATGCGCAAGTGCAGCGCCTTGTGCAGTGAGGGCCTGGTTTCAATTAAGCATGATAGATGCAATTTAAATAATAAATGATCAGCCTACCTGAGCAGTAAAATTATTACTCCCAGTACAGAAGGACAGCAGAATCTTGTCCTGTGATTCTGTGGCAAACCAAAGGCCATTCTAAGGAAGTATTTCCTTTAGTTGCATTGCAGGATTAAACTTGGGTTGATGAGCATGATTCTGCCATGAAACTTTCCTGGGCCTAGATTTCTTCATTCTTCCAAGGATGTTTTTCAGGAAACGGCAGGTACCTGTTCCAGAAATGACAGACCTTGGAGTCAGTAGGTGTGTTGGGGAAGAGCGGTGACTGAGGGAGAAGGCCAAAGCCATTCATTATGAGCTCAGGCCTGCTCAGTGGAAGCAGGACCAAAGCCCACACGCAGGTCTATTTACTTTACCATCACTGAATGGTCAAAGGGGGAACCTCACTATTGAGACATTTTTCGGGGCACTTGTTTCTAGCTGCCATGTGGTATGTGCCTCCGCCCATTTGGAAAGCTCTCCCAGTGCTGGAGGGGAGCCGGGGAGGAAGGTCGCTATGTCAAGTATTGGTTTATTTCTTGGAGGAGATTTAGAGAATGAAGAGATGTTCAGCTTTGCCTGATGGAAATGCTTTCACTGAGGGAAGAATTAATAACCTCTGCTGCTGTCTTTCCCATTTCTGTAAGACTCAGTCAGTTCCATGATTGATGGTGTGAGTAAATCCCCGGTGGCGCCGGGGTGGGGGCAGCTGCCTGTTAATGAAACGAAAGACAAGGAAGAAGGTGTCTTGCCAGGGCTCATGACTCCCCTATCAACACTGGAAAGTGCGAGTGAGTGGCTTGTTTGGGGTGTTATATTTGCTGACAAAGGTCTATGCAAACAAAAGCCCTTGCAGAACCTAAAGAGAACAGCTGCTCTGTAGCTGGTAAATGTAAGTGCAGTTTGCAGAGCAAACTCACTCTAATTCAGGCAAATACTGCTACAAGCTGTACCTGGAAAAGAAAACATGTTTACCGGGATGTTAACATGACTGCTATCTAGTAGTGGGAAATGCCTGCCTCTGAGACCAGCTCCCTGAGACAGCACTTCTGGGTTGTTATAGAATGGAAATGGCAGTTCTTGCTGGAAAGCAGTTCTGGTCCCAGGGAGTCATGGCATCCAGCCTTGTGCTTTAATCTGAGAGCTGTTCAATATCCTCAGCACCCAGGCGTTGAAGGGGCTTGGCACTTTGCAGAATGCAGCTTTATGGGCAAAAGCCTGCAACAAATTCAGGGCCTAGATTTGTCAAAAGTGACTTAGGAAGCTAAGTGTGAGGTGCCTGATGTGGGCCTGATTCCCAGAGATGAGTGCTCAGAACTTTCTGAAAATCCAAGCCTGCTAAAGTGCTTCACAATGGGCACTCCAAAATCAAGCTCTCCCCCTCCCCCCCAAAATCACAAGTCACACTTGAAAATTGAGTCCTAAGTGACACCAGCAAGGTACTCTCTCACTGTCAGCAACTGCAGCAGAGAGCACTCGGCACCCTACAGGATCCAACCCGCAGTGAGGAACCAGCTGCGTAGGAGCCTGGTTTTCCTTGCTGGAAGGCAGACAGAAAACATTGCAAAGCCTGGTGAGGCAGCCCCATCACGTGGTGGCTAGCAAGGAGGCTGCCAGTTGCATTGCATTATCAAGGAGGAGAGAGAGCAGGTGAAGCAAGAGAGAGCCTGACTGGACTGTAGAGCAAAGGGACTCTGCAGTCAGGCAGAGAGATGTGTCATTACTCAGCAATGATGGAATTTTCATGTCATCCATAGGATCAGGTTCATTTCCTTATTGTCTATTATCTATTCTAAGCGATAGAGATAATCAAAGGGAACTCAGTTCAGCCTGGGGCATATCATTTGCAAACAAAGCCTGGATCTGCCATTCAGGTCTGAAAACTGAATGCTCTAGTTGTTTTTACATTGTCTTTATTTTTTAAATCCAAAGTCAACATAACAATACATCCCATGAGGCTATCATCTCAACCCCCCCCCCCCACCGTTTGGAAACACACTGTCTCACTTTGCCCAGTGTGTATTGTTTGTATGCAATACATCCCATGAGGCTACTGAGTTTCTGTCCCCCACCCCAGCACAACATGGCATCAGAGTTCCAGGAGGTTAGAGATCTTGAGCTGTCATCAACTTACTTAGCAGGCAGAGTGGAAAATGCCCTGAAAATCTTATTCCCCAGTAGTGTTGCCATATGAACTGTTAGAAACATTGATGGCGTTGGTAGCAGAATTGATGTAAGCCAGGGACAATTACACCTCTTGTTGTTTGCTTGTTTCTTTGCTTCCCCAGGCAAAATAAATGTCTATAGGAGTAAGTCAAAAGGCTCCCATTTCTACAAAGTAGGAGTATGTATCTTGCAGTGGTGAGCTCTCCTTCAAAAGTAAGGGAAGTGAGTGATTGAGGGAGCAGAGTAGCCCTCTAAGTAGCTCTCCCTGGAATGGGTATAGATGTCTAAGGAATGCCAAAAATTTCTATCTGAAAGTGGTTCGTGTATTTAACCTCTAACTCCACTCCAGGGCAGTTAGAGGCGGAATGGGCTTACACAGGTGTGAAGAACAGTTGCTTTTAAAATTTAGGCTGAAGCTGCAGATTAGCTAGTTGTCACTTGGGCTGCCAGGTTGTTTTGTTTTGTTTTAAACATATAATGCTCCTGAATGAGCTCAGCTCTCAGGCTGGACATTCTGGCCCTCAACACAGACACAGATGTTTAATTCTCAGGCATTGGTAATCAATGGTAAAATCATCCCTTCTGCTCTGCAAAGAGAGGGGACTCAGCTCTGGTGGTTCTGGCATGGGAGTGGAGGGAGGAGACCCATCTCTGCAACATCTTGTCTCTTCCTGAGTTCCAGAAGAAAATGCCTTCAAAGTTGCACCATGGGGCTGGTTGCTTTGGAGGTTTCCAGGGAAGGGCTTCCTCAGTACATCCCCCTCCCTTGACATGTGACTGTCCAGCCCTAGTTAATGCTCTTTAAGTGTGTTCACTGTTGTGATGTTCCACATGGGGACCCTTTCCAAGGGCCTGACCCAAAACAGATTGAAGTCAGTGGAAAGATGTCTGTTGATTTCAATGGGCAAGTGAATCAGGCTACAAGAAGGAGTTTCCTAAGTCCAAAATGCATCAGCAGCAGTCTCTGCAGGAACTGGGCTGACTGGATGGTGGGGGAATGCAGAGCAAGCAGCTCTATGTGAGATGAGAGCTCCTTCCCTGTCTCTTCCATACTCTGTTTCAAGACCTCTTACACAAGGAGACACTTGGAAGGATATTCCAGATGAACCTTGTGGAGTTTCCTGGTCCCTCTAAGTCCCTCCCACATGAGTCTCTGCAGGAGAGTATAATTTTACCCCTCAATGAGAAAGGTTTAGCCAAAGGAACTGGCATTCTGTCATACCTCACCTGTATCAAGAGCATGGATGAAACCAGAATTACCTCATGATAAATTGAGGTGGGCATAATCTTGGCTATCTCCAAACTTGTTGTAGTAAGACACAGGGGCCAAGAGGTGTGTTGATATTTCAAATCAATACTAGACTCTCAGGGACTCTTTTTCTTGTTGTTGTTGAAACGGTTTACAGAAAGGCTGTGCAAATACTATTAGCCAGCTTGGTGCTCATTAATAATTAAGCTGGACAATGCTGAGTGACTTTCAATTGATTTTTAAAGGAAAAAATAGGAGCAAGTTTCATTAATGCAAGATATATAATTTTGGAGGGTTGACATTGGGCTATGAAACTCAAAGCTTTGGTAGAGAACAGGAATCATGGTCAATTGATGGCTGCTAGGCAGCCTACATGAAAGGAATTGATCTTTTCTTCCTATCTGGCACATAGTCCCCTTCACTAATAAACCCCACCATAACTGGCCCCCTGGTTCACCACGGTGGTAGAGAGGCTTCAGACAGAACTGTGATGGAGACTGAATTATCTACCCACCCACGCTGAGGCAGACAGCAGGGCCCACTATCAGGCACAGTGGGTAGGATGGTGGGGACAGCTTGCAGGGGTGCTGTTTTTGCTGTGCTTACGGAGGAATGAATAGTTAACCTCATTCTCGGGGCTCACAATCTAGCCCCTTTTTGAAGTTCTGGAAATAAATATTAAAAGTCATATGCAGCTACACTCAGAGATTCATAATGCTGTAAAAAAACCCACCTCTTCATACCATTGGTGTAATTATCTCCATTTCAAGGCCCAGTCCTGATCCCATTGAGGTCAGAATTCACACTGATATAAATGGGACAGAATCAGGCCCTTATAGCTTGAGGTACAGAGAGGTTAAGTGACTTCCCCAAGGCCACAAAGAGAATGATTTTCAGGAAGAGCTAACATGATCCTCTAACCTCTCGGGGGAATCATCCTGCCTTTTCCACTGACAATAAATATCTGTTCCTTAATGGGGCATTAACTTGTTCCTTTTTTCAAAATAAAACCTCATTGCTGATCACATTTTTAAATGTTCATTCAAATGAAGTGAACATTTTGAACCTTTTTTTGAATAGTTTTGGACATTTCTTATCTGGTGCAGAGGTGACACCTGCTGGTCAATGTTATTGTTTGTATGCAAAACCTGGTGAAGAATTGGTCTCTTCTGTTTGATTTTATTATTTGTATGCAAAGTAATTCAGATGTACTCCAGGAAAAATAAATTAAGACTTCAAACCACTGCAAGACTTGAGGGTTTATTTGCCTTTCATGAAGTTACACAGAGAAAAACATGGCAATTTAATTTCCTTTGTAATAGTCAAAAATTCTGAAACGCTTTATAAAATCACCCCAAACCAATGACTTCAAAAATACAACATTTGTCTGTAGAATCAAACCCTGCTAAAGTTATCTTCTGTTTCCTTTGATGTTTATATGGTTCCCAAATAAAACTGTGCCAACAAAACAATAATAGAATTTATTTTTCATTTAAATTGTTCTTAATTATGTCATTAAATACGTACTTTAAATCTTGGTGATCATTAAGAGAATGTATTCTCTGTCAAGATTCTTTTCTAGCTTTTGATTGTGGCTGAGGTGATTTAAATGCAGAGTTGCTCCTTTGAGCTGAATGGAGTTTAGAACTCCAGATTTACATTACTGTAACTAATATCAGACTTTGGCCCTGTTTGCTTTAACCGAACATTCCCATCCAAGCCAAAGCTATCCAATAAATGAAATGAAAATTGAAAGCTTTCATCAGCATATGCCTATAGATCTTAGTTGCAGTTTGTCTGCGTCTTTTTAAAATAACACATAAATGGTAATTTCTTTAAGTGGCTTTTTTGCCTTTTGCAGAACATACACCACCACCTAATGAAAGCCTATCACTAGGTTACAAATCTTAACTGGCTTTATAGAACCAAATATAATTGGACCCAAGCAATAATAACCATGAAGGAAATGTTTGGGTTCTTTGTAAGAGCAAGGCTTTTGCTGTTGTGATGGTCTACTGTATTCCACCCTATAATCCAGTTTTGCAGAACAAAGCTTGGATAAAGCCTTAACAAATGCACTATCTCGTCATTTTTTAAAATACTCTTTGAAATGGGTAATATTTACATTGCCACTGGTATTTAAGCCACAGCCCCTGGAATCATGTTGGCAAATGAAAACTTCAGTCTTCATTCTTTTAAAATAGGGGTTTCCTACACTACAGACTCAAATTGATTTATTTTAGGTCAACTTACAGCCACCACAGCCTAATTTTCTAGGCCTCATGGTTGCCGAAAAAAGCTTGAAAATGTGAACCTGAAGAAAGGGCATCATTTTTAGGAGTTAGAGGGTGCAGTAACGCCCCCAAAATTGGAACCCCTGGATTTCGTACTTGAGGTCTGCTTAAAGGTGCATTCCCTGGCTCCGGAGGCAGTTCTTAAATGCAACAGAGTCTGAGCTGCTTGCAGCTTTGCCTTTGGGGTAGGGAGTTTGTTATAAAAAGAAGGCATCAGGGTGATTAAGAATAACAAAAGGCTGGGCATACAAGTAATTGAAGGATCGTTAGGGCATCATGAAAACATTGCTGGGTACTCCACTTAAAAGACAGGGGGGAAAGAATAGGAATGAGATTTGCATTTGGATCACTGTGTTAAACTTATACATTTTCTTGAAAAAAGGGTAAACAGTGACTAATCCAAAATTGACTGCAAAGAGTTACAAAGGGATTTTACAAAACTGGGTGACTGGGCAACACAAGGGCAGGTGGAATTCAAGGTTGATAAATACAAAGTAAGACACATGGAAAAATACAGTCCTAATTATAGATGCAAAAATGATGAGGTCTAAAATAGCTGTTACCACTCAAGAAAGAGATCTTGGAATCATTGTGGATAGTTCCCTGAAAAGATCTGTGCAATGTGCAGTGGCAATCTAAAAACTAAAAAGCTAACCATATATTGGGAATTATTAGAAAAATAATAGATCATAAGACAAAATACCATATTGCCTCTACATAAAGTCATTATATGCTCACATCTTGAATACTGTATGCAGATCTGGTCACCCCATCTAAAAAAAGATATATTGTATTTGGATAAAGATACAGAAAGGGCAACAGAAATGATTAGGGGTAAAAAACAGCTTCCATATGTGGAGAGATTAACAAAACTGGGATTTTTCAGTTTGGAAAAGAAATGACTAATGGGTGGGTGATATGTTAGATGTCTAGAAAATAATGAACGGTGTAGAAAAATAGAATAAGGAAATGTTATTTATTCCTTCACTAACATAACGCAAGAAGCTGATCCAATTAAATTTATAGGCAGCAGATTTAAAACAAAGAAAATAAATTATTTTTTCACAATCAACTTGTGGAACTCTGCCAGGAAATGGTGGAAAAGCCCAAACTATAACAGGGTTCCAATAAGAACAAAATAAGTTCAAGGAGGATAGATCCATCAATGGCTACTAGCCAGAATGGGCAGAGATGGTGTGAATGGGCAACAAGAGATGGAACATGATGATAACGTGTTCTGTTCATTCCTTCTGAAGCACCTGTCATTGGTCACTGGTAGAAGACAGGATACTGGGCTAGAAGGACCTTTGGTGTGACACAGTATGGCCATTCTGATGTTCTTACAGGGCACAGCTAGACTACATGGCTCCGTCGATGGAGCCATGTTGATTAGGGTTGTAGGCAAAGGGAAATGAAGCGGCGATTTAAATAATCGCTGCTTCATTTAAATTAAAATGGCTGCCGCGCTGTGCTGATCGGCTGTTTGTCGGCACAGCGCTGTAGTCTGGACGCTCCGCAGTCGACATCAAAGGCATTTGTCGACCTCCCCATTATGCCTCGTGGGATGAGGTTTACTAGAGAGGTCGACAAATGCCTTTGATGTCGACCACAGAGCATCCAGACTACAGCGCTGTGCTGACAAACAGCTGATCGGCACAGCGTGGCAGCCATTTTAATTTAAATGAAGCATTGATTATTTAAATTGCCGCTTCATTTTCCTTTGCCGAGTAAACAAATCTACATGGCTCCGTCGATGGAGCCATGTAGTCTAGACATGCCCACAAAGAGCTGAAATGTATCCGCCCCCTTGCTGTAACACACTAGACTCCACTCCCCTTCCAGAGATGAGACAGAGCCCAGGATTCCTAACGAGATCTGTCTCACTCCACAGAGTTAGTAACAAAGTAAGAATATACATTAAATATTTAAGGCTAACCAGTGTCCTCAGCTCTCGCCCCCTATCACCCTTACTATACTTATGCTACATTGATGACATTTTCATCATATGGACCCCCGGGAAGGAGACCCTTGAAGAATTCCACAGGGATTTCAACAACTTCTACCCCACCATCAACCTCATCCTGGACCAATCCACTTCCTTGACACTACAGTACAATTACATGATGGCCACATTTCAACTGCCTTATACCAGAAACCTACTGATGGTTACACTTACCTACATGCCACTAGCTTCCATCCAAGACACATTTCCCAATCAGTTGTCTACAGCCAGGCCCTAAAACACAACCGGATTTTCTCCAATCCCACAGTCAGAGACAAACACCGACAGGATCTATATCAAGCATTCTTAAAACTAAAATACCCACCTGGAGAAGTGAAAAAACAGATTGACAGAGCCACATGAGTGCCCAAACATCTGCTTCTTCAAGATAGGCCCAACAAAGAAAACAACAGAACACCACTGGTAATCACCTACAGCCCCTAACTTAAACACCTCCAGCGCATTAGCAACAATCTACAACCTATCCTGGAAAATGACCTCTGACTCTCACAGACCTTGGAGGACAGGCCATTCCTTGCCTACAGACAACACCCTAACCTCAAACAAATTCTTTACAGCAACCACGCAGCACACCTTCAGGAACCCACCCCTGCAATCAACTCAGATGCCAATTCTGTCCACACATCTATACTAGCAACACCATCACAGGACCTAATTACATAAACCATCACATCAGATGCTCATATAACTGCACATTCACCAATGTGACCTATGCCATCAAGTGCCAGCAATGCCCCTCTACCGTGAATATTGGCCAAACTGGACAGTCTCTACGACAAAGGATTAATGGACACAAATCAGATATTCAAAATGGTAACACAGAAACGTTTTGGGGAACATTTTAACTTCCCATAAAGTTGGATCTCAAAAGTTACCATATTATTACAAGCCAATTTAAAAAAACAGCTTGAAAGGGAAGCTGCAGAACTTAATTTCATTTACAACATTGATACCTGCAACAGAGCAGCGTTTCACAACCAGTGGTACAAGTGCCCTCAGAGGTACTTGAGAGAAGTCTGGGGGGTACGTCAACACAACTGAAATTTGGAGAAAACTGAATTTTTGTTTTAAGTTTTACAGTGCCTTATTATTTTTGTACTTTTTACACTCAAAAATTTCATCGCCCGCCTGGCTATGATTAAGTTGTTTAAACAAATGTGTTGCAAAGGTACAAAAAAAATTGTGTGTCTGAAAACTGTAGGTACTGGGGGGACTTATCTTTTTTTTGTTTTGTTTTGAAAAAGGGGGTACTTTATAAAAAAAGGTTGAGAAACACTGCAATAGAGGTTTAAACAAAGACTTTAATTGAATTACCCTCTAATTCCATATCCTAATGACATAAAAAACCAAGCACTGGGTACTTAAGAGTACTTAGAACCCACTCCATCAGCTTCATTTAGCATGGACACTCTAAATGACAGTTTTTTCCTGTTTTTTCCTTCTCTTTCCATCCCCATCCCCTCTCTTTCTCTGCTATTTATTTTGCAACCTGGACCCCTTAACTCCATTCATCTGAAAAAGTGGGTTGTACCCACAAAAGCTCATGATACCATCTACATTTTTGTTAGTCTCTAAGGTGCTGCAGGAGTATTTGTTGTTTTTTAATTTTTTTCAATTACAGACTAAAATGGCCACCCCTCTGTAACTTCAATGTCCCTTAAGTGACTTGCCACAAGATGTCAGAATATGTTAATGTTAGAGGTGAGTGGGTCTAATATTTATTTAATTTTCTTTCTTTTATATAGGAATTAGATACAGTGCTCCTGTCAGCTAACTGCTAGGTTGTCTTCCAAAAAAGTAGAGTTTTCCAGGGTCTTAATAGCCCCTGGATACAGGTAATGTAGGGCAGGGGAGGGAGTGTGGATGGTGTTGGTTTCACCCCCTCTCCCCATTTGTTGCTTGGCTTATACTGAGCATGCTCAGTAACACTGCTGAAGCCTCTTTCCTCAGTCCGTCCCCCATGCTCTCACTTTTTTCTTTCCCATCCCCCATCATGGCACGCTCCCTACTAAAATCTGAAATGCTGGCCCTGCCCTGAAGGCTCAAAGCTAGAAGGCAAATAAAAAGAAAATTTGTATTTTAAGCCTTTTGATTTTTAAGCCAATCTCATTATTTTGGTGGAATCTGACTTATTTGGGAACATAGGGTTGATGATACATGGTATCAGTAGGAACAGCAGCACTGAAGTCTTCAGTGGAATGATGCCAGTTTACATCAGCCAAGGATCTTGTTACAAATCTGTCCCTCTGGGTGTGGATGATCAGACCACTCCGGGAATCTTATAGAGGAGAACCGAACGATTGAGGGCACAAAGAGATCAGTATCCTTATATTAGTTTTATTCCATATATATATCAACAGACAAACATGTTAAGATCACTTGTATGTAATTGCGATATATTCTATTCCCTTTTCAAGCATACTCACACAAGCATACTTATCAAGTGGCCAACCCTGATAGTAGCTGAAAGAGGCTGGAGATCGGGCGGTGCACATTCTGCCTCAGCGTCTGTTGATTTGTCTCCTCTGATACCCTGGTCCAAAGGACCCTTATACACTTCTAATCAGTAGCTTTGTCGATGATTCACTGAGAAACTTCTGTGTAAGACTTTCCTCTGAAACTGCTGTATAAGACTTTCCTCTTGGTATCACGCAGTCACTCTCCTTAGTTGTGCTTTTCTCATGTTTTTAATCACATGTTCCTCATGTTGTTTGTCCCATAGTCACTTTGCGCAATCGAGTCTCCTGATATTTTGCCTCTTTGTCTTCAGCCTCTTCTTTCCACTCCACAATCATACCACATCCACACTTACTCTTATTCATTCTTATCCCGTTAATTCATTATAATCAATACATAAATCAATAAAATCTGAATGAATCATATCAAGCTGAACATCTGTGTTGCAGTGTCCATCATTTTTCCCTGACCCCTTAGTTTATTTTGTCCTTACTATTTCCATTATAAATGTTTCTCCCGCTGAGTGTTCCCTGATGAATAATAAGGCCTCCCAATAACGATCAGAACATTTGCCTAAGTGTTTTCCTTAATACTAAACTTATTTAAAAGTATTTTAAACTTAACATGAACCAGGCATGGTACATTCCATCTGAGCTGTAGAGCTAGGCAAAATTTTTCACAAAAAATATATTTTTTTCTAGGCATTGAAACTATGTGAATTTGGATCAAATTTGGCTAACTGTGTTGACTGGAACAACAGAAATTGTTGGATTTTTAAAAAAAATTGAATGACCCAAAATTGAATGAAAAGCTGAAAAAACTCAGTTTGGGGTCACACCCATTTGTAATTTTTTTCAGGTTTTCAGTTTGACCCCTGAACTGAAAAATCAATTGTTCATTCCATTCTACTGAGATGCCAGTTTGTTTAGTATTACAAAATATAAAGCAAGTTCCTTGCAGGGATGTAAGTAGAGAACGCATGTGGTAGTATCAATATTTGGGTGGACAGCTGATCCTCCAAGAGAGGATAGTGGAGTGAATTTATCTGGTTTTGAATCCAGACTTTTTGAAATCATATCCAATTTACTGCATGGTTTAGTCTACATTGCAGGGTTTTTGCACAAGAAGGCTTTTGCAGAAGAGTTCTTGCGCAAACACTTCCTGTGCAAAAGCACGTCCAGACCTCAAAGTGCATCGCAAAAGCAATGTGCTTTTGCGCAAGAGAGCGTCCACACTGCATGGACGCTCTTGCACAAGAAAGCTCTGATTGCCATTAACAGAATGGCCATCAGAGCACCTGTGCTTTTTCCGATAGGGTTTCTTGAACAAAACCCCTCTGGAGCATCCACACCTGCCTTTTTGCATAAGAGCTGTAGCGCAAAAAGGAATTATTCTTCGTGGGGAGAGGAATAACTCTACCAGCAAAAGCCCTCTGTTCTGTCGATTTTCTTGCGCAAAAACGTGCTTGAGGATGGACGCTCTGCCAGTTTTTTCACAAAAACATCAGTTTTTGCGTGAAAACCTTGTAGCGTAGACATAGTCCATGAGGATCTTGTGGGTAATACCCCCAATGAGTGCAGTATACCTTGCATGAGTATTAAAAGTCCTACGGGGCTTTTAAAAGAACAGGAGTTAACCTAGATCTTCTCAACCAAAATTTTCCCTCTCCCAGTTCTTAAGTCATGCACAAAGAGACTGACTGGATTATCCTCTCCATCTCAGGAGTGACTATAATTTAGTAGTACTGCATGTATATTGCTTTAAAGTTATTTGGAATTAAATGCAGTATATACATGCCTACTATGTCACAAGAGAACATCAATTATGGGAAAGCCTTTAGGGGTATCATAACCCTTCGGTAACTGGGAATGTGGATAACAAGGATGTGACCTAAATTTAGGTTTGGGTGTAAGTGATATTTGGGAGTTCAAGGTTACTATGTATTTGATTTGTGAATTCCTTCTCGGCATACTGTTTTCCCATAAGGAAGCAATATTAGTGATTTGAATATCATATTCTAAAGAGAGGTCTTTCTTCTTTCTACACCTAGTGTGATTTAGAAGCCACAAGATGGAGCTAACGATCTAAGGAAACAGCAAGGAGTTACTATAATTAGAAGTATTGTTTTATATCAGACTATTTCCCAAGATCTCTTAAAGGGATCTCTTACAGCAGAAATGCTTTCCTGCTAGAGAATTACACCCCCGTGTTTTGTGATTGCTTAAAATCTACAGTTTGATTTGGATGGAGATTCGTTGTGGTGAAGAAGAGATTATTTAAAGAACTCTGTAGTGTGGCAGAATATGCTGCCTAGCAACATGGAAATCTTCCTTGTTAGAAGATGGTAGGTCAGGGCTGGCGAACCTGCAGCTTGTGAGCCACATGCAGCCCCTGCAGTGTAGTAGTAAGGACCCTGCAGTGAAGGCCCATGCTGCTTGTGCAGGATGCACTGCTTTATTTAGGCCAGCTCACAAGCAAGTAGGGATGCAGAAGAGGCTTTTTTGCCTTGTCTGGCTGTGCGAGATCCTCCCACAATAGGAGACCACGCCCCCATGTGCCTAAGGTAGTAGCCCTGACAGTTCTGTCGTCTTAGGATAATCTTCCCATGGGATAGGGCAGCTTCACACAGCCCTTAGGCATAGCTCTGCCATAAGTCCCATTGTCTAGCCCAGGAGTTCTCAACCACAGGATCCATGGGAAATGAAGCCACCCAGCAGTGGAGGGGGGTGTTGCAGGGGCAGAGCAGGGTCAAAAGAGGCAGGCTGAGGCCTCCCCCTCAGGACACCTCTGTGAACTGGCATCCTGGGGAGAGTGTTAAAATGTCTGGCTACTCCCTGGAGAGTTCTATCATTTACACAAATGCATTCAGCAGGACATCTGCCACTTTATCAAATTTTGGAAAAGAGAGCCAGCTTCCCAGCGTTTGAGAGCTGTCAGCCTAGAACGGCTGAGCAAGACAAACGTCCACCTCGCTTGGCACAGTGAGATTGTGGGAGAGACTCCAAGCAAGAGGATTATTTCAAAGCAGAGCCTCACACTGTACTTTTTTGTGATGACCTCATATCTCGGGATGTAAACGACTACTTGAATAGTTGAGTCACTACTCAACTACTCTCTTCACCCCCTTGCTGCCTCTGTATCAGACACAGCAAACGGGGCGAGCAGGAGCTGGTGCTGGGGGAGCCGGCTCAAAAGCTGGCTCCCCCCAGCACGGTCTCCATGGGGGGAAGGGGATAGGGGAGGCAGAGCCACAGGAGGGGACCCAGTGCAAGTTGGGATTGCTTAGTCCTGGCTTGCTCTGGGTCCCCCGCTGCGCCTCGGCCTCTCATGCCCCCTGCCCCCACAGAGACGGTGCTGGGGGGAGCCAGGTGGCTCTTACTACATTTGAAAAGCAGAGCCGCCATGGTCTGGGACCCAGCAAGAGCTGGGACTGCTCAGTTCCGGCTCATGCTGCCCCCAGGAGCTAACCCCCCTATCGACTAATTGAGTAGTCAATGGAAATTCCATCGACTCCTTGATTAGCTTATTAACCGCTACTTAACATCCCCGCTCATGTCTAAAACATGTGGCTGTTCCTGTAGTAGGTTTCTAAATCTGTGATGTTCCAAGAGCTTGTGTCTCAGGGAGCAGTTAACATAACAGATGCAAATGGACACCTTAATAGGAATCCAACATAGGTTGTGCCTCCAAAAACCAGCACTCTCTTGATCCGGCAACATCTGTCATCCGGCAGGACCATGGATGCTCCTGGACCAGACAGCCTAGGAGCCTAAGGGCAAGAGGGCTAGCTGGGGTTGGGGCAACAATGTATGCAGCTCGGGGCCAGGACAGAGTCCCCCAGGAGCTTGGGGCTGAGGCTGGAGCCCCAAGACAATGCGGGGCTGGAGTTTCCTGGCACACCCCAGGAGTATAGGGCTGGAGCTCTGTGGCAGCCCCTGGGAGCATGGGGCTGGAGTCGGAGACCTGCAGCAGCGCAGGACTGGAGCCCCCTGGCAGCTTCCTGCAGTGCAAGATAGGACCGGAGCGCTGCAGCAGCCCCCTGGAGGCTGGGACCAGGGCTGGAGCCCCACAGCTGCCCTTGGATGTGCAGGGCCAGAGCCCCATGGCAGGAGTTGGAGTTTGTGCTGCCCAGGGAGCCAGCAGCAGCTGAGCAAGCAGTCCAGCCAGGCTGTGGATGGGGGAGGGTGAAGCAGGGTGCTTTCCGGGGCAGCCTGCCAGCAGCAGGCAATTGGCTTAGGGGTCGGTGGCAGGAGACCTCCCCTCATCACACAAATTCTCTTTTTCGGGTTTGATCAGGTCCCCATGGTGCTACCCTGTACTGGTGAGTATTGTTGCAAAGAGACCTATGGTGCAGGAATGTGCCTCTGAAAGGAACAGGCCAGCTGAGCCCAGCACAGAAATCTGCCCCCCAGAGCATCCAGTTTCAGGGCACAAGCTCCATCCTTCACTTCTGGCACCAGAGCAAGCTGGGGTTTGTTGCAGTTATATGAGTGCTGGCACTTACAACTTTCATCGAAAATGGATTCCAACATAAGTGAAAGACTGATTCTGTTTTCCTTGACCTGACCAAGGCATATGATAAGATCTAGCACGTGGGCCCTTTGGTGACATTGTCTAGAACTATGCCCAACTTGGTTATTATGTACAATGGCTCTGTTTTTGAGAAATCGCTATTTCCATGTACATATCAGCAGTAGAGCAAGTGCATGGAGGCACCAGAATGGCCTCCCATAAGGATCAGTATTATCTAAAATATTTTTCAACTTATATTTGAATGATCTACCATATACCAGGGCTCATAAGTTTGTTTATGCAGATGACACAGGCCTTAGCACTCAGTCTAACTCCTTTGACATGCTTGAGCATGTTCTAAGTATAGACATGGTAGGGTTAGCCGATTATTGTCTTCTGCAGTGCCTGATACCAAGTGTAAGTAAGACTGTGTCAAGTGTCTTTCACTTACATCATGCACAAGTGGGCAGAGAGCTGAGGATAGTTCAGTGGTCCATGAAGAAAGCATTATTCATGCCCAGTCTGTCTAGGTGTCACATTAGATAGAACTCTCATATATCATGACCATCTTACAAAGACAGTGACTAAGGTCAAAATGCACAATAACCTGCCCAGAAAACTGGCTGGAATAACATGGGGCACCAAAACCCAAACATTACACACTTCAGTCTTGGCACTCTGTTATTCAGTGGCAGGGCACTGCACTCCAGTTTGGGCTTGCTCATCTCACACAAAGATAATCAACATACAACGTCATTTCACAATGCGTATCATTCCAGACACAATTACATTTACTCCTCTGCCATGGTTACTGGTTCTCTGCAATATTGCTGCACCCAGCATTCTCAGAGAGGAACACGTAGCAAGGCTCATGTTGAAATTGGTTGATATGCCACATCTGCCAGTAATTAAATCCTCCATATGGTTGTCTGGCCTCACAACGCCCATTGTGGATAAGTTTACTAGGTGAGGAATTTACAGTAAAGGACGCTTGGTGAGATTCATGGTCTATAGAGAAAGTGACTAATAATTATCTTGTGTCAGAGCCCACCCAGCATCAACCTGGATTTGATTTACTGCAAATGCAAAGGATCTTTCTGAACCAGTTTCATACCAGATGTAGACTTTGTGCAGCAGTGGAATTTTGGTGGTGTTTTAGAGCTAATCAGTGTGTCAGTGTGGGAAGCCACAAACGATGACACACACTGTTGAGCATGGCAAAATGATTCAACTTCCTGGGGGTCTTCATGCCTTGAACATCACTGATAAGAACGCTATGGCTTCACTTGACCAGATTGCATATGCCAAATAAATAACTTCTGGCTAGAAGGGCGCACAACAGCACTCTTGGCCCTCAGAAGAGAAGGAGCATCCTGGGTTGCTCTTTTACTAAGAGGCACGTCTGTAACTGACCTGCAGGAGCATTCTGGAGGACTGGCATCCACCCTTACTCAGCTGGAAGGAAGAGCACACTGGTACCAAGGGGACATTTGGTGGGGATAGCAGAGTGAAGGGAAGTGATCTTGGACAGCCAAAGAAGATGCAAGTCAGAGAAGGACTTTGCATCTGAGGGCAGAGTTTGGCTGTTAAAATTACTGATGTGAACTAAAATTAAAAGGAATCTAGATCTTGGAGGACGTTGGAGCCAGTGTGAGCTGCTCTGGTCATCAGAAGGCTGGTTACCAGTTCAATCCAAGGGACCATTTATGAAGCATGGGAGTGGAGGGTGGATAAGGCCCCTACACATCAATGAAAGGTACCCCTAATTTGTCTGTTATTGCTGGTGAGCATAATGAGGCCAAGGGAGGCCACCCAAGGCTGTCTGAAGTGCTCCTAGCTCTAGAAATGAGAAGTGACTGGGCTAGTAAGGATGGGGCATTAGCTTTGGAACCTCTGTGTGAAGACAAGAACTGACAGGAGAGCTCTGGGTGGTGGGCATTTACCACCCATCCGAGCATGCAGGAAGTCCTGCTGCTCACTGCACTGCTCTTCACCTCTCATCTGTTTGGCATAATGTTTTCTAAGAGCACTATGCTTCTTGGTACAACTGCACTGGCATTGCTGCTTCTCCCCGTCCCCAAAGTGGCTTTGGTGTTGTAAGAAGCATGTTTTAACAGCTGACCTCCCTGTGCCTCATTTCTCGTTTCTCTACAATGAAGCTGTGATGCTGCAAACCGGGTGCTAGCTCATGCCAGTGTCCCCACGTCTCAACAACTGACCATTGATGGATACATAGCTGGAACCAGTCTGTCAACCCTGTGTGCTAGTATTGGTAAAACAGGCATTAGTAATAAGAATGTGTTTAGTGGTTAGATTTTATTGCATGCTTGTGTTGTTGCATGTGTTAATCTCACTCATAACAGCTGTATCCCAGATTGTAAGGTAATACCTGAGCAGTTGTATTCTGAGCCTCTGTCATGGTGTGAATCACCAGGCTGGAGAGAGACTAGTGAGAAGTGTTGGTCTCCCTCAAGTGTTGTGTCCTGCTAATGAGGAAGTCCTATTGTCACCAGATGGCAGAGGTGATGCATAGGGGTTCATGGAAGTTCAATCCCTCCCTCCATTGGCTGCGAGGGGGAGAGGGGCTCTGTCCTTCTTTCCCTGCACCATCCATACAGCACATGTATCTCTCTTCTTGGCAGCTGGATGGGGAGAAGGAGAGAGCAGCTTCTGCCTGAGAGAGCCTGTCTGAGAGGCAGCAGCGGGCCGCTCTCTGCCTGGGCTCAGCTGTCGGGGACAGTGGCTGAACAAGCCAGAGCAGCCCTCTTCTCCCCCCCTTTCCACCATCTCACTCAGCCCCTGTCCCCAGCAGCCCAGACCAAGCAGGAGAGCAGGCTGCCTCCCAGCCAGGCTCTCCCAGGGAGAAGCAACTGTCCCACTCCCCACCTAGTTGGCAGGGAAAGCAGCAAATGTGATGGGGGACGGCACAGGGAGAGAAAGACAGAACCCCCAAATCCAGCAGGCAGGTAAGGTGGGGCAGGGAGAGCTCAGAAGTGCAGGGTGCAGGGGAGGGGGTGTCACTGGGCAGAGGAGACACATGGTGTGGTCACTCACATATCCTCCAATTAGACTGCACCCCTCTCAGTATGAAGAGGTATGAGTTGTCTATGCCAGACAGACTAGCATGGAACATGGAGAAGACAAAAGACTTTATTGTTTACTTTTCTCCCCACACATGAAGATGAATCATACAAGTGAATTCCTCCCATCAGTTATGTTTGCAGCTCAGAGCAGAAGGAGAGGGAATAAAAAACCCTATAAAGGAGGAACTGTATCTTATTTGCTGCTTAGTGATAGAGATGCAGCAGTGTTAGTCTGGTCTAGCTGAAACAAAAGACAGGAGTATGCAGCACTTAAAGACTAACAAGATGGTTTATTAGGTGATGAGCTTTCGTGGGCCAGACCCACTTCCTCAGATCACAAAGATAGCTTCCCCAATTATCACTCCTAATATCATTACCTCACAGACACTAACCTTCCGCCCTCACTCCCCCTCTGTTCTAAAATCTGATTTGTCAATTTTATATGTGTTCACTTTTTTTTGATTGTATCACTTTGGTATATACGGTCGTGCCAATTTTCTTCCACAAATTGATCTGAGGAAGTGGGTCTGGCCCACGAAAGCTCATCACCTAATAAACCATCTTGTTAGTCTTTAAAGTGCTGCATAGTCCTGTCTTTTGTTTGCTGCTTGGACTCTAAGGCCTCGTCTACACTAAACCCGCCCGTTTATCTAACCTACGCAACTTCAGCTATGCAAATAGCATAGCCGAAGTTGACATACTTACCGTGGTGCCTTCTATGCAGTAAGGTCAGTGGGGGCTGCTCTTCCATTAACTCTGGCTACTTTTCTCGTCCTGGTGAAGTACTAGAGTTGACAAGAGAGCACACAACGATTGATTTATCATGTCTAAACAGACACAATAAATCGACCACTGGTGGATTGATTGCTATAGCATCAATCTACTGCATAGTGAAGACTAGCCCTGAGAGGCATAAGTAAGAAAACCCTGGGGCTTAGCCTGGGCAAATCCTAAAGGACAGATAGAGCTTCCTTATTATAGAAGCTTCTATAACTTTTAAAATTTAAGAATGTAATTTAAGAATGTGTTCACCTGCTTTCACCTTGACTGTCTTGTTCCCTTTTGCTATATAATAAATCTTTAGATAGTTTATTATAGGACTGGCTACAAAAGAGATCTAAAGAGCAGTTGATCTGGGCTGAGTCTTGAGTCCTTTGGGACTAGGTGTAATCTGAATATCGCTGTGCTCCTTTGTGTAAGGGACAGAGATAACCTTACCTGGGTGGCGAGACAAATCAGTGTACCAGAGGAAATTGTCTGTGACTCCATATTTAGGTTGATGTAGTGCCAGAATAGTTTAAATTCAGTATTTTGTCAGTGAAATGTAAATACAGAGCTTTCCACAATCCGTTGGGGTTGGTGCCCTGCTTTTTCACTGTTTGTCTGGAAGCTGGCAGTCACGCTCTGGAGCCATTTCAGGCCAGCTTGGCAAGGGGTATTTCTTTCTCTTGCCATATTGGGAGGGTTAGTTAATCTCTGTACAGCAAGTAAAGGATGAAATGCACCATCGCACATAAAAGCTAAGTATTATTATTGGAAACAAGATTGTCCATAAAAGGCCAGTATTTTCCCAGTGCACTGTATGAATAACTTGTGTTCTTACTGGGAATTTCAGCTATCCCCATATTGATTGGGTACACATCACCTCAGGACGGGACACAAAGAAAAAATTTCTTGATACCTTAAATGCCGGCTTCTTGGAGCAGAGCTGGTTCTGGAACCCACAAGGGGAGAGGCAATCCTAAGTGGAGCACAGGGTCTGGTCCAAGAGGTAAATGTAACTGGACCACTTGGAAATAACAACCATAATGTAATAAAATTTAACATCCCTGTGCTGGGAAAAACACCTCAGCAGCCCAACACTGTGGCATTTAATTTCCGAAAAGGAAACAACACAAAAACGAGGAGGTTAGTTAAACAGAAATTAAAAGGTACAATGACTAAAAAAAAAATCCCCTCAAGCTGCATGGAAACTTTTCAGACACCATAATAAAGGCCCAATTTAAATGTGTACCTCAAATTAAAAAAAAACCAACAGTATGGGTATGTCTACAAAGCAAAGTTTTTTCGAAATAACAGCCGTTATTTCAAAATAATTTTCCTAGCGTCTACACAAGCCAACCGCTATTTCGAAATTAAATCGAAATAGCAAAGGGCTTATTTTGAAATTGGTAAACCTCATTCCATGAGGAATAATGCCCATTTTGAAATTGCTATTTCGAAATAAGTGCTATGTAGACACTTATTTCAAAATAGGGGGCCTCCAGCCCTACCCAGGGTGCCCTGATGGCCACTCTGGCCTCAGCCAAAAACACTCCTCTCCCTCCCACACTCCCTGGAGCCCTTAAAGGGGTAGACTCTGGCCACAGTGCCTGTGCCAGCTCCAAGCCTGTCAGCCCAGAGCCAGAAGTCACTGCCCCTGACCCAGTGGTCCCAAAACATGAGCCAGCAAGCCACTGGCAGCCAGCCCTCCACCGCTCCCCAGGAGCAGTCCGCCAGCTCCCAGGAGATGCCAGGGCCAGGAGAAAGCAGGCACCTTCCTGGTCCAGGGCAGAGATCATGGACCTTATTCAGGTCTGGTGGGATGCCCCCAACGTCCATGATCTCCACACTAGACGGAGGAATGAAGCCGTCTATGGCAGGATAGCTGCCAGCCTGGCCACTGAAGGCCACATGCAAACCCAGGAGCAAGTTTGCATGAAAATCAAGGAGCTGCAGCAGGCGTATGCCAGGGCCACAGGGGACAGCTCCCAAACAGGGGCAGACACCTGCCCCTATTTTGACACCCTGGACCACATCCTGGGGGAGGCAGGACGGTCCGTGTCCCCCAGGTGGTCATCAACCCTGGGGCAGAGGGCCCTAACCAGGGCACAGAGGAGGAGGGCAAGGAGCCACAGGAGAGCAGAGGGACTGTGCCGCGCACCCAGGACCCCCGAGCTGTCCAGCAGGCTTGTCGCCGGTGTCATCCAAGGCTGGGGAGGCATCAACATGTGAGTGCCATCACTGTCCCCTTATGCAGGGGGACGGGACATAAGGGGAACCAGGGACTGCGCATGTGGGCCTTGCTGTCCACAGATCATGCAGCAACCTGTGCATGTGCAAGCATGTGCCGTGCCACTCCTGGGCATGTGGCCCCAGCTGGCTGCCACACAGGGGCCTTACCCTGTTAGCCACATGCGTGTATATATGAAGAGGCATGACAGTCTCCTGACTCTGGGGTGGGACATAGCAGGATGCCCTCCCTCCACAAAGCCACTCTACACAGGGGCAGGGGACATCTCTCCCCACACACACACACACACACACACACACACACACTATATACAGCACAGGGGCATGGGTGTGGTCTCGAGGTAGCTCTCACTCCTGGGGATAGTAGGACATTCCGAACATGGCCTCTGTGCAAGCACATCGGCTCTGATGGTGCAGGGCACGGTCATCCTCGCCTTGCAGAGGGGGGCTGGGTTTCACCCACTGTGTCCCCAGGGAGAACTGACCACTTCTCTTCTTTCTCCACAGCCGCACCAGCTGCGCATGCAGGGTGCACCACCCCGCCTGGGACGTCCTCCCACACCCGAGGGCTCTGCAAGACCACCCGTGCAGTGGAGGGGTACCTGGGGGTACTGCGAGCCCTGCACCGCACCCTCCAGCACTGGGTGCAAGAAGACCTGCAGCTCCGGCGGGAGCAACTTGCCCAAGGCTGTGCCATCTGCCAGCACCTGCAAACCCTGGTGCAGAGCGTGCTGCCTCCTGCCGCTCCAGTGCCTGCTGCCTCCCCAGCTACTGCTCCTCCTCCCACTCCTTCTCCCCCTCCCGCTTCTCCCTCCACACCCTCACCACCCTTCCCTCCTTCCCCTCCTCCCCGGGGACACTGAGGCCACTGCACCCGTGGTGCTGGGAGACAGTTGGTCCGGCGAGACCCCCAACCCTGAGCCATGAGCTTCCCCTCCCCCTTCTTCTCCTTGCTTCCTCCTTCCAGCTCCCTCCTTCCAGGTTTCCCCCTCCCCTCTCCCACCTTGTCTCCTCCCTTCTCCTGCCTCCTTTCCCCAGTCTCACCAGAGTTTCATTCCCCCCCCAGTTTTGTTAAATAAAGAGAGTTTGTGTTCATGAAAATATGTGTACTTTATTTGACATCAGGAAGGGGGGGTTAGGGAGGGGTAAATGGAAGGACGTGAGGGAGGAATGAGGGACAAGCCCCCAGTGGGGCAGACCAGGGAGGCTTTTAGTGCTCCTCAGGGTGGAAGCTCTCCCGCAGGGCCTCCTGGATACTGACAGCCTCCCAATGGACCTCCTAGATGGCAGCCTGCAGAAAGTGCAGCCAGGCTCGCAGCAACGCATCCACAGGAAGCACCAGATTGCTCAGGGGCAGCTCTGTCTCCATGTCTCAGGGTGCTGTGGTGTCCCAAGTGAGGGCAATCAGCGCACGCAGAGACAAAATGCTTTGCTGTCCCTCATCGAGGTAGGCAAGCAAGCAGGGAAACCTGAGAACTGACTGTCCAGGGGAGAGGGTCCCTTTAAGCACAGACTTCAGATAGCCTCAGGCAGCAGCCACACAAAGTAACTCCTGACTTGATGCCCTGCCAGAACTGGTTCCGACCGACCTTAAATGCGATTCAGCGTCCACTCACTATGGACGCACTATTTCGAAATAGCCAAATGCTATTTCGAAATGCATTTTGTGCGTAGACGCGTTATTTCAAAATATCTTATTTTGAAATAACTATTTCGAAATTAGATATTTCAAAATAATGCTGTAGTGTAGACGTACCCTATGAAAACCAAAAAAGTGCCACCGTAGCTTAACACCCAAGTAAAAGAAGCAGTAAGAGATAAAAAGGCATTGTTTAAAAAGTGGAAGTTAAATCCTAGGGTATGTCTACACTAGCCCCTAGTTCGAACTAGGGAGGCTAATGTAGGCATTCGAACTTGCAAATGAAGCCCGGGATTTAAATATCCCGGGCTTCATTTGCATGTTCCCGGGCAGGCGCCATTTTTAAATCCCCCGAGTCCAAACTAGTCTGAACTAACTGCCGCATGTAGTCGCCCGGGAACGTGCAAATGAAGCCCGGGATATTTAAATCCCGGGCTTCATTTGCAAGTTCGAATGCCTACATTAGCCTCCCTAGTTCGAACTAGGGGGCTAATGTAGACATACCCCAAGCGAGGAAAATAGAAGGAGCATAAACTTTGTCAAATTAAGTGTAAAACTATAATAAAAGAGTGTAAACCTGTGATAAAAAAGAGTTTGAATTGCAGCTAGCCAAAAGCTCAAAAAGTAATAGCAAAATGTTTTCTTACAATATCAGAAGCATGAAGCCTGTTAAACAACCAGTGGCCCCTGGAAAATCGAGATGCTAAAGGAGCACTCAAAGATGATAAGGTCATTGCAGAATCATAGAATCATAGAACCATAGAGCTGGAAGAGACCTCAGGAGATCATCAAGTCCAGCCCCCTGCCCAAGGCAGGACCAATCCCAACTAAATCAACCCAGCCAGGGCTTGGTCAAGCCGAGACTTAAACACCTCTAGGGACGGAGACTCCACTACTTCCCTAGGTAACCCATTCCAGTGCTTCACTACCCTCCGAGTGAAATAGTTTTTCCTAATATCCAACCTGGACCTCTCCCACCACAACTTGAGACCATTGCTCCTTGTTCTGCCATCTGTCACTACTGAGAACAGCCTCTCTCCATCTTCTTTGGAACCTCCCTTCAGGAAGTTGAAGGCTGCTATCAAATCCCCCCTCACTCTTCGCTTCTGCAGACTAAACAGACCCAACTCCCTCAGCCTCTCCTCATAAGTCATATGCTCCAGCCCCCTAATCATTTTGGTTGCCCTCCGCTGAACCCTCTCCAATGCGTCCACATCCTTTTTGTAGTGGGGGGCCCAGAACTGGACACAATACTCCAGATGTGGCCTCACCAGAGCCGAATAAAGGGAAATAATCACATCTCTGGATCTGCTGGCAATGCTCCTCTTAATGCAACCTAATATGCCATTAGCCTTCTTGGCTACAAGGGCACACTGTTGACTCATATCCAGCTTCTCATCCACTGTAACCCCCAGGTCCTTTTCTGCAGAACTACTACTTAACTGGTTGGTCTCCAGTTTGTAACTATGCTTGGGATTCTTCCGTCCCAAGTGCAGGACTCTGCACTTCTCCTTGTTGAACTTCATCAGATTTCTTGTGGCCCAATCCTCCAATTTGTCTAAGTCACTCTGGACCCTATCTCTGCCCTCAAGCATATCTACCTCTCCCCCTAGCTTAGTGTCATCCGCAAACTTGCTGAGGGTGCAATCCATCCCCTCATCCAGGTCATTAATAAAGATATTGAACAAAACCGGTCCTAGAACTGAACCTTGGGGCACTCCTCTAGTAACCGACCGCCATCCTGACATCGAGCTGTTGATCACTAGCCGCTGGGCCTGGCCTTCTAGCCATCTTTCTATCCATCTTACTGTCCATTTATCCAATACACATTCCCTTAACTTGCTGGCAAGAATATTGTGGGAGACCGTATCAAAAGCCTTGCTAAAGTCAAGGTAGATCACATCCACTGACTTTCCCACATCCACAGAGCCAGTTACCTCATCATAGAAGCTAATCAAATTGGTCAGGCATGACTTGCCCTTTGTGAATCCATGCTGACTAATCCTAATCACTTTCCTCTCTTCCAAGTGCCTCAAAATGGATTCCTTAAGGATCCCTTCCATGATTTTTCCAGGAACCGAGGTAAGACTGACCAGTCTATAGTTCCCTGGATCGTCCTTCCCTTTTTTGAAGATGGGCACTACATTTGCCTTTTTCCAATCATCCGGGATCTCTCCCGATCTCCACGACTTTTCAAAGATAATGGCCAAAGGCTCCTCAGTGACATTTGCCAACTCCCTCAGTACCCTCGAATGCATTAAGTCCAGACCCATGGATTTGTGTACGTTTAGCTTTTCTAAATAGTTCCTAACCTGTTCTTTACCCACCACGGGCTGTCCATCTTCATCCCATCTTGCGTCACTTGGCTCCTGGACTTCCGCGCTGACCTTGTCCGTGAATACAGAGGCAAAGAAAGCATTGAGAAACTAAATGAATTCTTTGCTTTGGTCTTCATGGCTAAGGATGTTAGGGAGATTCCCAAACTGGAGACATTCTTTTTAGGTGACAAATATGAGATATTGTTCCAGATTGAGGTGTCATTAGAGGAAGTTTTGGAACAAATTGATAAACTTAATAGTAATAAGTCACTGGGACCAGATGGCGTTCACCCAAGAGTTCTGAAAGAACTCAAATGGGAAACTGTGGAACTATTAACCGTGGTTTGTAACCTAACCTTTAAATCAGCTTCTATACCTAATGACTGGAAGATAGCTAATGTGACGCCAATATTTAAAAAGGTCTCTGGAGGTGATCCTGGCAATTATAGACCGATAAGTACTGAGGAAACTAGTTGAAACTATAGTAAAGAATAAAATTGTCAATGGCTATTAGCCAGGATAGATAGGAATGGTGTCCCTAGCCTGTTTGTCAGAGGCTGGAAATGGATGACAGGAGAGGGATCACGTGATGATTACCTGTTCTGTTCATTCCCTCTGCGGCATCTAGGATTGGCCACTGTTGGAAGATGGAATACTGGGTGTGATGGGGTCTCCAGCCCATGCCTCTTCCAAGGGGTGACAACTCAGAAAACGGCCCCGTCCCTGTAGTCCCTGGTGGCTTAGTCCCTTACGGTGAGACCCAGTGGCCCAGTCACTCAGAGTCAGGCCCAGCAGCCTAGTCCCTATAACAGTCTGTGTTCCCCCTTCCTTGGGGTCACAGGTGTGGGTGTGAGTTGGGGGGCCTGGGCCCGCCCGCTACCTGCCTCAGCCCAGGGCCCTGTTGGCAGTGAGCGCATTCCCAACCACCAGCTCAGCAGGGAATTCCTCCCGATAGGGTTGCCAGATGGTTTAACAAAACATACCGAACACCCCCCCCTCCAAAAAAAACACCGGGAAAGAATTCTGTTGAGAAAAAAAGGGGGGGAGACCAAAGTTGTTGAGCAAAAAAAAGGGGGAGACCAAAGTTGTTAAGAAAATAAAAGGGTGCTGTGCCTTTAAATGGCCCCACGCTCCTCACTCCCCCACCCTTGCCAGACACGGCAGGGGAAAATTGTCCCTGCCAGGCTTCCATCCGAGGGAAATAGGAAATACCGGACATTTCACATGTCCTATATCTTCTGTTTTTTTACCAGATGGGGGATCCAAATAACGGACAGTCCGACTGAAAATCAGACACCTGTCAACCCTACCTCCGAAACACGCCGAGCTCACAGGGTTGCCTTCTGGCTCCCGGGCTTTGGGCTACTTCCTACCCATGTCCGGCTGCATAGGGTGTGGTATGACATCAGGCTGCCGCTCCCCTGGCTACAGCTCCCCCGGCTGCTGCGCTGCAACCTGCTGCTCATCCGGCTGCTGCTCCTCGGGCAGCTGCTCCTCAAATGGCTGCTCCTGGCTGCCGCTCCCTCTGGCTGCCGCTCCCGCTGGCTGCAGCTGCTGCTCTGCATGCTGCTGCTCCTGAGTGAGGGCAGGAGCTCCTTCCCACCGCTGGTGGCCAGCCCCAACTGACAACCTTCTCTGGCCTTTAGACTAGGACTGCAGTATGAACATGCCCAGCAGGGCTGTTTGGGGAGGGCCGGCTCTACCCAATAAGCCTGTCCTCCATCCCCCTGGCCAGTGCGGGGTTGGTACACCCTGTCACACTGGGCTAGATGGACCTTTGGTCTGACCCAGTTTGGTCATTCTTATGTATTGACTGAGGGTCATTTTTCCCATTCTGTAAATAATGGTGCAGCATTCTGATGTGCTGACAAATTTCCATTTGTTATAATTATCTTTTTAATTGGCTTTTTGTTTTTTCCCCTGACCCAATTTTCATCTTTATCTGATTGCATCCATTTTTTATAATCTCCTGTTTATTGCTTACACTACTTGGTACTTCACTGTTCAACCATCCTAGCTTCTCCTGACCCCTTTTCTCTGCTTGGAGTGAAAGATTTTAATATCTCCCAGCTATTGTTTAAATAGTTTTCACCTTGCTGCACTGCACTTGCTAACCTATTTTAGGATTCAGAGCCTTAGAGCATTTGGCTTTCCCCTACATTTTGTTTTCACAAAGAAAGGTTGTGTCATTGCTTCTAGTTCCTTGGCTCTATTTCAACCCAAATGACAATGAGATCATTACATTTTTCATATCTTACTCCTACTTGCCACATTGTGTTGGACTAATGTCTTGTCTCTGTGACTGTGCTGGCCGTTCAGTAAACTACAAAATCCTAATCTTGGATATCTTCTAAAATATATTCTTCTTCACCTGAGTTACTGCACAGTCACCAAGTAAGCCCGTCATGCAGAATCTGGGTGTTGTAGAAAATGGTGCTGCTGATCCATCTTTGCTCTGAGTGGGAAGTGGATTAAGGCCCCAATAAAGCATTTGTCCAAACTTTTTCTGTGTTTTTGGACTAGATGTAAAATCAAGCCCTGACTGCATAAGGCAATTATAAATGCCATTAGCACTTTGGGCAAGGATTCTTGAATTCCAATGCAGCTTGTTATATTCTGCAAACAATCTAAGCCCCTATCTCCTGCCAGTTCACGTACTAATGACACACTGACGACTTCACCTAGGTGCACATGTCTGCGGAGAATGTATCAAAATCTATCTGTGTTCAGAATTAAAGTGGAGTGTAACTTGCAGGAATTTTGTGTGTGTATGGTGATTATATGATGAAAGTGCCCCATATTTATAGTGGAAGGGAAGAGTCCTGCTGTGTGTTTGGATAGGATGGTGCATGTGTGGTAAAGTGTATGAACAAAAGTTTCTGCAGTTAGTGACTTCCTCAATAGTTGAGTAACTTTATCTCTATTTAAACCTTTTTTTTCCTTAGGTACAATTAGTATACTGCCAGTTTCTTATATCCCTCTGCTGCTCTTCTCCTTTCCCCGGTAGTTTTAGGGTAGACCTACACTACAGCAACACAACTCTGATGCTGCAGCTGTGCTGTCCCAGCGCCTGGTATAGACATTTCCTACAAAGACCGAACACGGTTTTCTGTCAACGTAATGAACCATTTCTTCAGGTAGCAGAAGAATTCTTCCATCAACCTACCTGTGGCTACACTGGCAGTTAGGTCAACCACACAGTGTTGCATAGCCCAACACATTTTTCGTAGCAGAGAGCACTGTAACCAGGTCAATCTGACTAGGTCTACAGTACAGTTCTTTGCTGGAAAAAGCTACGCAAATTGTGGAGCGCAATTTGCGTAGCTTTTTCCAATCACTTTTCCAGAAGAGGCTTTTCCACCATTTGGCCCTGTCTAGATGGGGCCAAATGGCAGAAAAGCCTCCTCTTTCGGCGGAGCCCTTATCCCTCATGGAACAAGGTATACAGGGCTCCCCAAAAGAGCACGTTTGCTCTTCCACAAAAAAAAAGCAGAAGAGTAAACACATTCCTTGGACAAGGTGGAGTTTTGCTGGGATACCTCTGGTATCCCAGAAAAACCCCGCAGTACAGACATAGCCTCTCATTTTTAAGTGGGTTTACTCTAAATTTACACTGGTGGGCCTGCGATCAGAATCTGGGCCAAAAGTCTAGCATTTGTGTCCGGAAGAAGCATGTATGCACATGAGTATGGTTTACTGGTGTCTGTACCTACAACAATCCCAGACTGTAAAGCTCTTCTGTGCCAGACACAGAGCTTTCTCCAAAGCCAGCACAAGACAGTGGAATGAGCTCCCCCAGGAGCTAAGAACCATCATTAACTTCACCACCTTCTGCCCCAGATGCAAGCAGCATTTCTTTGACTTGTCTTCTCTAACATAAACAGATAGCAACATGTATGCATGTACATACAGAGATGTATATAATATAAACAATCCCCGACATTCGCCTGGCACACACTTCTCCCCCAAGGATAGAATGAGAAAAGAAACACACGACAATGGTGTAATCATGTTGATTAATGCACTGCTGGAATATGCTCACTGGTGATGAGCCATGAAGAATGTGGCATAAAAACTTAAACCAATTAGAGCTGTCAGTTCCAAAATACATTTATTTGATTTTCTGAAAGGAGAAGGTATTGAACCACTAAGGAGCATATATTGTAAACCAACAATTAGTCATATTAAACGCTCTCTGCAGGCCTCAGTCTCCAGCTTCAATACTAGAGGATAAAAGCTTCTTGGGAAACAGAAGCTCAGTGTCCTTCTGGAGAAGGCAAACAAAATCTTATGAAGTTATTTTAGAACACTGAATAGCATTATCCAAATATGTTTCCTTTCTCTGAAAGGCAGGTCATAGCATCCTGAACTACCAGAGGCCAGGATGGAAACAACATACAAATAAATCCTTCCAAAGTTTGCAATCATTACCACTTTTGGCATATTTAAATATAAACACCATCTGTGTTTATCATGAAATCTGATCCCAACTGGGGCCTAGTCTCCCAGTTCCACAAATGTTTATGAAGTGTTACAGTAAGGGGCACATGGAATCCTTCTCTGAAACTGAACTGAGCTCAATTTATTTTGCAAACCTGCCAAACGCTTGTGTAGATGTGAAACGGTTTTGCCAGGAAAGGAATTACCAGAGAAGAAAAACAAAGCCACTGACCTTGCTTTAATGGCAGCAAACTTGAAGATAAATGGTACAGATTGAATTATTCCCCCAAATTAATTGCTCTGAAAAATGTACTTCCTGGTTTTTTAAATAAAAGTTTCTCTTCTTAAGCCAAGCTGGAGGAAGAGGCATGCCAGCAAAGTGCCCCAAAGCATTCTGCCCTTTTACATCCCTGGCTGGAAGGAAAAAGAGTTGGGATCCTGTTGTTTCTCAGCTTTCACGGGTGGAGGCAGCAAGAACACTGCTTATTTGGACTGTGGGAGTGCAGGAAACTGTCACCCCGCACATGGGTGGCATGGGGATCCAGCATTTGGGGAGGCTGGTACAAGCGCAAGAAGCTAGCTCCCCTTCATCCAGACCAGGGCCCCACCCCCTGCCCTGCCCCAAAGCCTGTCCTTGTTTGGGCCCTCCCCGGAGGCCCCACCCATACCCCACTCCTGCTCCACAGCAAGCCTGACCACACTCTCCTCCCCCTGACACCCCACTGCTCACCATTGCTGCTTGCTCTTCTCCTCTACCACAGAAGAGAAGAGCAAGTGGTAATGGTGAGCAGCAGGGCCTCAGAGTAGAGGAAAGGAGCAACTTGGTGAGCGATTGCAGTCTTGGGGGTGGAAGAGAGGAGTGACTCGGTGAGCAGCAGGTGGTGTGGGCTGGAGGGAAGGGGTGTACCGGGGACAGGAAGGGGCAGAGTGAGGGCAGGCCTCAGGGGAAGAGGCAGAGCAGGGGAGGGAAGAGGAGCAGTGCTGCATCCTGTTTGTGGAGGCTTAGCCTCCCAGACCTATTATACCCACCATCCATGTCTCCCCACAATTTGATCCCAACCCTTCTGCTTCCCCTGGGGAGGGACTCTGGGAGTTTTGGGCTGTGCAGTACAGCAGGGAGTGGCCCAGAGTGAGAGTACTCGCAGAGAGCTTTTTTCTGTGATACGGTAGCCCAACCCCTACCCTCACTCTGGAAACCTGAGGGGCTGTGGTGGGTAAGTCAGGGCTGATTCTGGCAACACTGACATACTGCTTTCCCCTTCTGCAGTTCTGAAGCACTGCTCCATCTCCAGTAGGGCAGCTTCTACACTAGCTGTACTGTCAGGTTTCAGGAAGTGGCGTGGGGAACCAGGAGTTTGTGGATGTCTCTGCAGACAGCTATATATGCATATGGCCCTGACTTCCATGGAACCCAAGGCCTACACTGATGTTGGGCAGACATGTTTTTTAAGGTGCTGAACCACTCACTTCTTCAGCTCAGGAACAAGCCCCCATCTCCCCTCACTTCCAGAAAGGAAAAAAAAAAAAGAAGAAAACCGAGGGGAAACTTACACCGTTCTCTGTCTGATATGTGGGACCAGCCTATCTAGGTGATAATAGGGTGCCTGGTTTTCTTAATCCAAATCTCTAGATCTAAGGCTCAGATCTTCAAAGATATTTAAGCTCCCAATTTATATTGATTTCAGTGGAAGTTAGGAGCCTAAATGCTTTTGTGGGTCTAGGCCTACATGTCTGTGTACTTCCTTCAAACAATACAGAGTCCAAACAGTCTGTTTACTTGTCCACAGCAAGATCTCACTGCATGCCAATCAGATTTAATCTACTGTATGGATTAGGTCTTCAACAAAAAGTACAGTTTAAATATTTTCATTAAATGTGAAGTATTTTTAGACTATAATGGTAATTAAAAGGTAACAATCTTTTTGGCAGCAAAAAGTGGAAAGATGAAGAAATCCTAAATATATTACACCACCGAGATCTAAACCTCTTGGGACAGATTCTCATCTCAGTTGCGGTGGTGTCTATCTGGAGATATTCCACTGAAGTCAGGATTGGCAGTGGCATTGCTGAAAACAGAATTTGACCCAATATCTTCCAGGGGAACTAAGCAGTACTATTTTGCAATAGCAATGTACTGAAATATACAAGGATATTTTAATTTTTAAAAAGCTAGTAGAAGAGCCACAAAATTAAAGCTATTTCCCCAATTCAGATCAAGATTTTTATGCTAGGTAGAATCACAAAAGTTAGTACTTCAAGAAATTTATTAGAGTATCCAGTCCACCCACTGCAAATGCAGGTTTGTTCCACCCAGGATACATTCTATAATTTTATCCAATCCAGTTTTAAAGTTTGTGGACAACTAGCCCTGTAAGCCAATCTAAAATATCTCACTGATTAGAAGATTCTTCTAATTTTCAACCTAAATTTTCCTTTTCTTAATTGTATCCCATTCATACCTTCTAACTATTTTTCTAGCTGTAGAGATTACTCTCTTCAGATATTTGTAGACTGTTTTTTCATATCTGTCCACATATTTCATTGTTTTAGACAAGCTGTGTTTACTTAGCTTTTTAAATTTTTTTTCCTTATATGTCAATTGTTCCAGCTATCTGATGACTTTGTTGTTGTTTTTTTTAAACTTCCTCCACCATATCACTATTCTTCTAGTGGTGTAGTCACACATGAATGCAAACTTCCAGGAGCAGCTGCACCAGAGCTATATAGGGCTTGATCTTGCAGGCACTGAGCAGTCTCACCCCAGTCCAGCAAAACACACACATTCCTAACTTTAAGAACATAAGTAGTCCCTATTTACTTCAGTGGGACTTTTCAAGCACGTAGAGTTAAGCACATACTCAATGCCTTGCTGGATCAGGACCAGAATGCTCAGTACTTCACAGGATCAAGCCCACAGAAAAGAACTACTACTTCCCACATCCATGACGTAATGTGTCAGCATATGCAACCCACAAATTCATTGGCTTATTTTGAATTGAAAATTCACGTCTAATTTGCTATCTACTTTCACATCTAAGTCTCTCTCAGCATCTTTGCTTCTTAGGTTTCTCTTTCCTATTATGTTTGTTTGAATTACTTTCCCTCAAGAAATTTAAAAAGCAACAAATAGTCCTGCAGCACCTTAGAGACTACCAAAAATGTAGATGGTATCATGAACTTTCGTTGGCACAACCCATTTCTTCAGATGAATGGAGTTAAGAGGACCAGGTTGCAAAATAAATAGCAGAGAAAGAGAGGGGATGGGGAGGAAAAGAGAAGGGGGGAAATGGGCGGAAGGGGGGGGGAATTGTCAATTAGAGTGTCCATGCTAAATGAAGCTGATAGAATGGGTTCTAAGTACTCTTAAGTACCCAGTGCTTGGCTTTTTATGTCATTATGATATGGAATGTAGCGGGTAATCCAGTTAAGGTTTTTGTTTAAACCTGTATTGCAGGTATCAAAGTTGTAAACAAAATTAAGTTCTGCAGCTTCCCTTTCAAGCTGGTTTTTGAAATTGGCTTGTAATAATATGGTAACTTTGAGATCCATTAATGAGTGCCCAGGCAAGTAAAAACGTACCCCAACAGGTTTCTGTGTTACTTTGTGTTTCCCTCAAGAATTAGCTTACCTCTTCCCCAGTCTGCACTTCATTTTGTTATTTACCACCCAGTTCAGAGCATCCACAAAAGAACCACTTTAGTGTTAATGGGGCTTAAGTGAGACTGGAGGTCTTTGCACAAGGGAAAATTTCCCTCTCATTAATTAAACAGGTTGGTGATCAGCAAATCAGATACTCTTCAACTTTTTGGTTGAGCAATTATAATAATATAATTAGTGAGTTATGAAATACTTGCACTTTTAATGACAATTTGCTCTCATTTACAGTCTGGCAACCTCTGCTAAAGTCAATGAGCGCTGCAGTGAGTGAATGTGATGCCATATGGAATTTGGGGGACAGAATAGCAATATTGTACAATGACAATGATTGTGCCACATGTAAGATATTTGCAAATATGTTATAATCTGCCAAATTGTTAATCTCATTTATGTTTCTATCACCTTTGTATTTTGAATTATGGATATGTGTGCATGTCTGTATTACAAAATATGTGCTATACTTCTGGGTGACATCCATAGACAGTTTGGTACTGCACTACCTAGCCTGCTTAATATCCCATCAAGGACCGTCAGCTATTCTTTTGATCCATTGAGAGAAGGCAAGAGATATGCCTTATGATGTAGGGGCATGCCTATAGACAGAACTCTAAGGCTTCCAGCATAGGTCATGAGTGGGGGAGGCACAAGGGTTCATGTGTCCCCCAAACACCATGGGTGGCAGGGCCAGCCAGCAACCAGGGAGGGGACTAGCAGGGTTGGGAGTCTGGTGCCTGCAGCAGGGGTCCTGCTCCCCAACACACACGCACACACACACTCACCAGCAATGGTGAGGCAAGCGGAGCAATAGTCCCAATTCCCTGAGCCCCTCCAGGCGTGTCACTCGGGGGAGAGGGTGGGACCACTCTGCATTGACCTACAGGAAATGGAGCAATGCAGCCGGAGGAGCACAGTGAGCTGGGGCTGTTGCTTTGCTTCCCCCACTGCTATCAGGGAGTATGGGGCTGGGAGGGCAGACCCCTATTGCCAGCACCAGTCCCAGCCCAACTAGTCCCTCGGGCCACATTTGTCAGGGAGAGAAGAGACAGGGCACAGGTGGAGCAGGGCATGGAGGGAGTGAAGCAAGGGAGGGGAGCGATGGACAGAAAGTGGGACAAGGGCATGGAAGAGGGGTGAGGAGAGGTGGAACCTGAGGCACAGGGGGGAGGGGTTTTCCTGGGCTGAGGATGGTCACATGACCAATGGGTCCCCCCTGTTGCCCTTCACCCACTGCCTCTAGCCTCTGAAAATGAGTTGACTTTTAGGTGAGTGCTTAAATATGGATTCAAAAGCTAACTCTATGCACCCGGGTATACACATTTTGGCCTCAGTGCCAAATGAGACATGAAATGAGCTAAAGAGCATTTTAATGAAATTAATAGTGTCAAATCTTCTCCTATTCCATTCATCGTACTACACTGATAAGGCAAAGGGATACCGGGAAACTGTTCCAAAAGTCAGGAGGCAAAAAGGCAAAAGTTGTGGTGAGATGCTGGGGGAAGAACAATATTAGTTTGTTTATTTAAGTCCCAAGAGAAAACACAGCTGTTGTGTTTGCCATATTTTTTAACTAGAAAATTTTCAAGTGCCAAATCCTTTATAGACAAACCTACACAGATAACAGAGCAGGTGCTGCAGGAGCAAAGGTGAGAGACAGGGATTGCCCCAAAAGTAGTCCACAGTGAGTCAATGTGGAGTTTTAAAACTAAACTGGGGAGCTTTGAACTTATCCTGAAATCAAGGGGAAACAAAAGTGGTGTACGACGATGGGTGTGATGAGGTTGTTTTTCTTGGTATTGTCACAGGATAGGCTGGGCATTCAAGAGGAGTGTTTGCCTAGCCTCTTACCTGTGCCAGAATCCTGGTTCTCATTATGGGACTGAAGCAGAAAGTATCATGGGATCAAGCATGTGTTGAAGGCCAAGGCCTGCTGGAGGATATTTAAGAAGCAGCTTGTTCTCGTTATGGAAAAGAGTTGAGGGAAGTTGCAGTATGCTGGCTAGCCAAGGAACAGAATCTGGGGAAGGACTAGTAGCGATTAGCCTCTGCTGGGAAGGAGCTGGAGAAAATCCTGTACTAGAACATGCTGAGAGGGGAGACTTGCCAGGGGGTTCCCTCTGGAGAAGAAGGTATGGATGGAACCAACAGGGGCTTAGCTGTTGAGGCCTGAAGAATGCCTAGAAGGAGACAACTGTGTAAGTAACCTGAGGAAGAACAAAGCAGGGCAAGTCTTTATGTAAATATTACAGCTTTAGGCTCCCTGAGGTAGAGCTTGGAATAGGGGGAGAGATCAGGCTACCTGCTACTTCATATGCCCTACCAGGAGAGATGAGCTGTTGCCCTTGCCACAAGTGGAAAAGGACTAGAGAGTTGAAGAGCCCAGAGAAGAACTGAGCCCAAAGAGGCTAAAATAATGTTTTCTTCAGGTAAACTCTTGTTTTGGTTTAAGATCCCAACATGTCCCATAAGCCTGGGGAAGATCTAACCAATTACAGGAACATGGAGGGGTGTTAGTATGTAGGTATTGGTGAAGTAAGCCATGCTCATTACAACACATATCAGTATGTGGGCATTCATAGTGGATGCAGACAGTGGAATTTGGAAAGTATATACAGCCTTACTGTACACCACATATATTAAAACCTTGCCACTTGAGGTTTTCCCCAGAAAAATGCTGGAGAAATAACAAAGTAATTTTCCAGATTTCAATAAGCTATTATTGTCTTACAAAGAAAATGTAATCCAATAGATTTCCAACAATCAGCTTTTAAGGAGCTACATTAATTTTATACTCTCATTGTTACTAATTTTACAATAGAGTTGATTTAACCCAGTTCTAAAAACAAATTGGTGTTAAGACCTTTTGTGAGATGCTGGCTTTGTCTCAAAGCCATCTGCTGCATATTACTTCTAAACCATTTATGTATAGCCAGGACAGCTCGGGATCTGTCTCTTGTTCCTGCCAAAATGTTCTGCAGGATGTGGCAACATGTGACTTTCCAACAGCTTTTTATACTGAAGAAAAAGCCTGAGGCTAAAACATTTGATACGGTGGAGCCTCTGTCTCAGAAATCTGCAAAAAAAATCCAGTCTGTATATAAACTGTGTCTGTGTGTTGAGACTGGAAACCTGATTTGTGTAAGGCAGAAAAGTCTGTGAATCCAGATAGCACAGACTGCTATTTCTTTGTGTTATAGGAAATGCTACTAGTTCCATTAAAATGATTTTTCTGACTTCGTTCCTAGAGAAAAATGTCTGCCCTGGCTGTACATTACAGCTCTCCACAACTAGTGGTCATTGGACAGGAGCATCCTGCTAAAACTTTTCCCCAAATGGAAGGTGATGGTGGAGCAGAAAGAATTCCCTGTCCTTGATGGCATTGCCCCATTTCAGGGCTTGACTAACTCATCTGTTCCATAGATGACTTGTCCCCAGCACTCACTCCAGTTTTATAATAACAACAACAACCTTCTGAAATGCACTGATGGAAACTACAAAGTGTTTGGGGTATTACTTTTTTCACCTGAGATCAGTATATCTTGTATCCTTTAACTAGGTCTTTATATGCCAGTGTGAAGCTAGCAGACCAGGTGCCAGCTCATCCCAATGTTTCACTAAACACTCACAAATGCACAGCTGGAAACCTGTCTGGCTTACCGGTATTAGAGATAAATATAGGGTGGTAAGAATGTGTTTAGCATCTAGACCTTATGAACAGTGTAACATTGTAGACCTTATGAACAGGATGTTGCATGTATTTGCCTTATTTATAGCATCTATAGCTCATGGTGTAAAATGATATTGAGTGTTTGCATGTAAACCTTTGTAATTGCGTAACTCACTGAACAGGAAGTGAAGCATTAATGAATGTGAAACAGTGGGATGGCTCACTGAAAGCACAGGAGGCACTGTGTAACATCAAAGGACAGAGACCTTATCAATTGCCTTCCAGGACAGGCAGACCAGTCAGGGCCGGATTAAGGGGGAGCCTAGCCGGGCAGCTGCCCAGGGCGCCAACCTATGGGGGGTGCCTGATGGCAGCTGTAAGGGGCGCTGTGTGCCCGGCCATGCAGTGCCCCTTAGAGCTGCAATCAGGCGCCACGCGCCCAGGGCCAAGGGCCACGCGGCGCCTCGTACAGCTGCCATCAGGCGCTGTGCACCTGATGGCAGCTGTAAGGTGCATAGCGCGCCAGGGAGCGGGGCCACGCATGCGCCGTGTGCCTGGGGGGCGGAGCCGTGCATGCATCGTGCACCCGCTGCCCAGGGCGCAGGAATGGCTCGAGCCAGCCCCGAGACCAGTGCATGAACTCATCCCATCAATTTAGATTCTGGCTGAAAAGGATAAAAATCCTTGACAAAGAAAAACTGGAATCTTTACGCTGACTAGATTCTGAGGGGCAAAGATTCCCAAATGTAAGCAAGAGATCCTCGAGCTGCTGAGTGTGGGTCAGCCCTAAAAGGGCACATGGAGCTGCTTATTATAGAAGTTTATACTACCTTTTTACATCGAAGACTGTGATTCCTTTGTGTGTGTATGTTCCCTATTTTAACCTTGTAAATAACTCCCATTTCTTTTTTAAGTTAATAAATCTTAAGTTAGTTTATTACAGGATTGGCAACAGACATTGTCTTTAGTTTGAGATCTGAGTACAAATGACGTAGTGTAAGTGACCAGTCCTATGGAACTGGGAGTAGCCTGAATATTGATACTCTATATGATACTCTATATTTTTGATACGTGTCATAGGACTACTCGTTGTTTTTAAAGTTACAGACTAACACAGCTACCCCTCTGACATTGCATATTGTTGTGATTTTTGGTGTGAAGTGACTATCTGTCACATAGTCCTGCTTGCCTGAGTGGCATGATAGACTGGAATGGGACTGTTATAGTGCTTTAGGAGTTCACACTTGTTACTGGTGAAATCTCTTTACAGATCATACAGCCAGTTTGGGGTGTCTACCTTGTTTTTTTTGGAGTCTGCCTTGAGGCATTACAAAGATAACTTTGAATAGTGGATGTATTTGGGTAACATACAGTTTGAAGAGAATCACTGGCAACATCTGCTGAATAAATTATTTGTTGTGTGACATTTGCTCATTTATAGTAACAATTACCTCATTTTTCACAAGGGGAAACTAAGGCTCAGTGACTTGCTGAAATCACAGAGGGAGCTGTGATTAGAATTGTGGGGTGCCCAATTTCCAACCTGTTGTAATAACCACAAGATAACACTTCTCCTGTTTTCCCATTTGGCCACGGATTCCTGCTTCAATGGTGTTTTGTCTATTGCAATGTGCTCTGGGTTTGAAGTTCTCATACAGTATCACTTCTTATCACTAAAGCAAATGGGGGAAACCATGAGAAGAACACTGGTTTCTGTGAACGAGCAGTGTGTGTGTTTCTTCTCTGGAATGTGACACACTAACGCTGCCTTCCAAAATGACAGCTGTCTCTGCACACAGGCCTGTCCTAAAGAAAATGTAAAGGTACAATATAGAGCAAGCAAAGCCATCCATAATACAGCCACAAATGTCATAGTTACACAGTGAGATGACCATGGCAAGACCATTTTGAGACAAGTCCCTTGTTGTACATGGCAATCATGTTATCCCAAACATGAAAAAGCATCCAAATAACACTGATTCTTTGGGGGCAGAGGAGGGTTGATTTTAAAACCAGACAGAATGAAACTCTTTTGAGTGCACTAATGTAGGGCAGTATCCTGAAAAGGATGCTGTGGTACTGGGAGCGAAGCAGGTACAGAGCTAGAGCATGAAGAGAGTGCAGAGCGATGATGGGTGAGACATCAGCTAAAAGGGGATAGTCTACTGAGGACTGAGCTAATTCCCAGATCGACCTGCAGGCAGAGGCGGCCCAAGCTACGGGCTGACCGGGCTACCGCCCGGGGCGCCCCATTGTACAGGACACCGCACGGGGCTGCTGCGCATGCGCCGGGCACCGCATGGGGCTGCCGCGCATGCGCCAGGCACCTGCGGTGGGGCTGCGCATGTGCCGGGTGCCTGGGACCTGGGGGCGCCACGCGACCGGGGGCGGGGCCGCGCATGCGCTGCACTCCCGGGGGCGGCGCCGGGGCCCAGGGCACACGAATGGCTTGGGCCGACCCTGCCTGCAGGAGCTGCTGCAGCAGTGAGTCCAACACTGTTACAAATCAATACAAAGAGGGCCTAATCCTCCAGGAATCTGCCAGTGAAAGTCTCTTCATTAGACCTCCCATGACTAGAGGCCCTTCAGGATAGGATCTGCACACAGAGGGCAAATGGCTAATTTTATAATGTTTCTCCATTTAGTTAGGGAAATAAACAATACAATATTCATACTAGCAAACAAGAGTAAACATAGCTCTTCATGAGTGGCTGGTTTCCACAGTGATCAGCTCAACTGCTTTTGCTTGCACAGACCATGCTGTGTGGCAGCCACTTCCCTCGGGCATGGCAGAACAGAGCCACCTTGACATCTGGGCACCAATTCAAGCACTTCTCACCCTGGAAACAGCAGTGAGTAATGACTTGCAAGGAGCATTAGGGGAGCCTGCAGCAGGATAAGAAAGGGGAAACAAGTTGGGTTATTTTTGCCACAAAATACAATCGGTCAGATTCTTTTCTCATCCTGGCTTTATGGCAATGTAACTCCCCTGACTTCTGAGGTGTTACCTGAGATCTCTCCCTGTGAACGGGACATCAGAATTTGACCCACAACATATTACTACACCATTGAATCTCCCTGGTCGGGCACTTGCCAGGCCAGGGGAGGTCAATGTTGGCCTCTCTGCTCCCAGCCACCAAGGCTCCACTCTCAGATGCCAGTCACGAAGCTTCACTCCTGGCCTTTGGCCCCAGGTCTCTGCTCCGCACTGGGTCTCTACTCCCCCAGGAGACTGGGGCTCAGCTTCTGGCTGCCAGCCTCTAGGGCTACACTTTTCTGAGGCCCAGAAGCCCTGGGGAGCCTGGCTCAAGCTGCAAATTGTGCCATGTGTGTGGGGGGAGGGGACCTGTGTTACAAGTTTGTAGTGAGCCCAAAAAAGTTATAAGCCCTGGCACTGGGGTTTCACTCCCAACCACCAGCCACTGGGGTTCAGCTCTTCCCTAGTCCAGCAACACTCCTGGCTCCAGCCCACCAGTTTTTCCCCCATGAGTGCTCCAGCCCCAAGGCACCCACTGGGTCACCAACAATGAAGGGCCAATGGTATTACTGGACTTCGGAAGTTGAATTACAGAGATTCCACCTGTAGTAGTTTGATCATTTTTATTACATTTTGCATTGGGGTAGCAGCTGGTCTAGACCCTGGCCCTTCTCTGAGCCCTCTCCGCCACACTGCTGTCATAAAGAGGTTGTGTAATTGCCCTGCCAACCAGCTGAAGGTTCCTTTCAACATGAGGAATCCCTGATTCCATCTCCCTGCAGCCCGTCCAGTATAGGATGCATGGCAAGAAGAAGAGGGAAATGTACAGAAACATTGCTGTTCTCCAGGGATTAAGTCCCTCATCATCTGTTCGTATCTAGCACAAGTTGGAGTAGTCCTGATCCTGAGACTGCTGCTGTAACTTGTGCCAGGGCAAAACCAGCCTGAGCATGCAGCGTAAAATGCACTTAGAATCACCTTCTCTGCCTCCCCTACATCAGTCCTGTGCTGAGCACAGCAAAGGGAAGAAATCCTCTGCTTCAACAGTCCTGCCACTCAAGTTAGGATTTGTCAAGGCACAGTGTTGTAACTACAGTGGTGTAAATGGTGCAGGTATGCCAGGGCCCACAGAGTTATGGGGGCCAAACACAGCAGGATTTTGATGTAGAACTCAGGAGTCCAGAGATATTGGGGGAGGGGCAAAGGGTGCCATCGCCTGTCTGGAGGGATTGCCCACTCAGTTGGTAAAGTGGGTAAGATCCACTTGTGTATCCTCTGCTTGGAGATGTAATCAGACTGTATATCTGGCTAACCCCTGGGGTAGAATGCAGGGAATACTGCTGCTCAGTTCTTTTTGTACTGGAGGGAACTGGGCTTGCCAGAAGAAAAAAACAACGACATTACTTACTGCACCAGCACTTAGATCAGTCTGAACGTGCTCAGGCTTCTGGTAACCCTAGTTCACACTAGGCATGCTTAGAGACTTACGTTTGCATTGCCAGCCCATCCTAATATCAACAGTGCACCAGCTAATATATGTAGTCACTCCATTACCAGTCATCTGATACCCTTGCCTCTTTTTGTGGGAGTATTTTGTAGTTCCACAATATTTGGGCATTTTAAGTAGTTGTGGGGATTTTTTTTCAGTTTTTCAATTACTTAGCTGCCCCAAGAGTTCCATGGCAGTCTACTGAACTGTTAGGTAATCATCCCCTTGAGGAGTGAGCAAACATCTTTCCTTTGCATCCTTTCTCCCTTGCCATTTTGTTTTCATAAGCAGAAAGCTCTTCTCATGGGTATTGCATACAAAGCACTGGGGAGAAAAGTCTAGGTCAATATAGGCTGCAGGCACAAGAAATGCACAGAAGATAATAGAGCAATAGGCAAGATCACTGTCATTTTGATCTGTGGACCAGACCATTTTGCCATACTAGAATCCCTGAAAGATTCATCTTTGTCAAGGTAGGTCTCTTTGTTTTCCTTATATAGAACACCTGAGACATAGACCACAGGTCAAATACTCATTTAATAGACACTCTTGCTGAACTTACTGCTGAATAAACCAACATATAACTGACTTGAAGGTCACTGACAATTTAAACAGCTCTTCCCTGTTTTGAGTAAGAATATAATTTATGACTGTACAAGAAAAAGATGAAACAGAAACACCATAAATAGCTTCAGATTTTTCACCAAGTGGCTTAATTCTTTGTTCTCAATCTTAACTGCTCCTGTCCTAATTGTAATCACACATAATATGGTTTTAAAGCAATTAGAAATCTACTATAATACGTACAGATTACTGATCTTATTATCATGCAGAAAATTCATTCACTCTGCCAACAATTCCATACAATGTATTTGAGCTCATGACTCATAGCTTTGTGTAAATGATGCTACAGTAAAACTTGTGAAACAGATAAATGTTTATCAAGGATTTACTGTAAAAGATTTCTCAGTGCTGTTAGTCCTTATAAGGACTTTTTCCTCAATGGAGGTAAAAAGTTGACTGCCTTTAGAGTTGGGGGGAGGTGTTACCTGGAGGCTTTGAGCTATGTGCTTATTTTATACAGACTGTGGACCAGATTCTGCTCTGTTGTGCAATTAACTTCAAATTGAGAATCTGGCTCACTACCTGCAACTGTTAAATAGAGTCCCAACAAAGCATTCAAGACAATAGCACTTCTTCAACTGCAGGGATGAACCCCACTATTCCTGGTGCATTGCTCATGAGCTACACTAGATCAATCTGCCACCCCCAAAAAATTAAAAAACCAAAAAAGACCTGTAGATGTGTTTAATTGCTTTTATAGACAACTCTGGCCTTCCAGTACTAAATGAGGAATAAATGCATGAAATAGCCAAGAACATGTGGGAAATCTAGCGCCATTTCTTAAAACGCTATCAGGGTTACTGGGGCTACAATGCAGAAGAGTATTCCATTGTAGCTACAGTAACACATATCTGTGTTACATATAGAAGAGGCTACACTGGAAAGGACCTCACCTGCAACAACTACATGCTGCGACTCTTGTACCCATATAATGCAATGAGAATCAAGCTACTGATTCAGGGCTACTGAAATCTCACTGCCCTGCCAGAGCTCCTCTCAGCACTGATTTAATTATCCTCTCCTAAACTCCGCTTCCAGACCACTAGTGGCTGCGGTATGCATAACCCCATTATTGCTTCCCTGATGCAGGGCCTGACCTCCAGCAGAGGGAGCACATGCTAATCCCAGTTCAGAGGATGGTATATCAGGGCTGTGGACAGGTGATGTTGGTGGGATAAATAAGCAAGTAGATCACGGGTTCGCAAACTGGGGGTCGTGAAGAAATTCCGGGGGGGGGGGGTAAGGCTTTGTTGGAGAAAAGTGGCAGTAGTAGTCAATGTATGTTAGGGCAGTGTTTCCCAATTTTATTTGGCCACAGAACCCTTTTAAACGCGAAAGAATTTTGCGGCACCCCTAATAACAGTCTAATGTACAGAGCTGAAAAAGTAGACCACAAATAAATAAGGATAATAATAAACAAATGCTAAACAAGGTTATGAGAGCAACATTTAGTTTAATTGCACATATTTAGAAACAAAAATCACATAATGTTAATTTTAAAAAAATCATAAAATATTATTGTAATGGAATTTTCTCGCAGAACCCTTATTTTCACTTTGCGGAACCCCAGGATTCCGCGGAACACCATTTGGGAAACACTGCATTAAGGAATTTGGCCTTTAGTGTGCAGAATATGGTGCAAGATCCACCATGAAGAGCCAACAGCCAAAATATAGCTACAGTTTCTTTTTCTAAAAATGGATATAATACAGACTTGTTTCTGCACCAACGTGAGCACAAATTTCTGTCTGAGCTTCATGTGCACTCTCTTCTTTGAACATCTTCACATGCCTCCCACCTACATTGAGATAGCCAATGACTGCAAGAGAACATGACAGAGATTATTGCATCATCAACACCTCTGCAACATTCGGTGCCAAAGCTTCCTAGTGAATAGATACACAAAGCCTGGCATGAAGAGAATGAGAAACAGAATGTCAGGGCACTGTTGTTTTAGGTGAGCTGTTTATTTGTTCAAGACAACCCTCATTTCCCCCCAAGGACAGAAGAGCTGTAAAGAGTCTTTTGTTAGCATCACCAATAATCTCACCAATTATGGTAAGAATGAGTTCCGGAAAAAACCTAACCCCCCACTTATAAGCAGACATAGCATATATCTGTTTGAATGTTTGTGCTCCCTCTGTAAGTGTTTGCTCAGTAGGATGTTGTTTGTGATAACTGAGCAGGAAATATTCTTCTGTCATTTCAGTACTTGCCTCCTTATGAACCTTAAATGTTTAGCTATATTTTTAGAAAACAACAAACTATTGATCTTTCTGGAGAGCAAAGCTGCACATATAGTTGAAAAGAACAGCAACAGAAGAGTGGAAAGAGGAAATGCATCACACTTAACAGTGATTTGACAACTACACTGTATGGCACAAAAGGAATACATCAACATCCTTTATGTAGTCATTCCCAAAGATGGCCTTTATATCTGCAAGTAGTATCAAAGGTTCTTACTCAAAATTTTAGCCATGAAGTGTAGCGAGAAGTAGTAGCAGTCTAGCTTTCCTGCTAATCCATTTTTTAAAAGGCAAAACAATGCATGTACATGGTAAGTATTGTTAAGGTCAAGTTCTTGATGCAGGCTCTCAGCAGAGAGATGTTTCCCAAATGGTGTTCCGCGGAATCCTGGGGTTCCGCAAAGTGAAAATAAGGGTTCCGCGAGGAAATTCCATTACAATAATATTTTATGATTTTTTTAAAATTAACATTATGTGATTTTTGTTTCTAAATATGTGCAATTAAACTAAATGTTGCTCTCATGACCTTGTTTAGCATTTGTTTATTATTATCCTTATTTATTTGTGGTCTACTTTTTCAGCTCTATATATTAGACTGTTATTAGGGGTGCCGCAAAATTCTTTCGCGCTTAAAAGGGTTCTGTGGCCAAATAAAATTGGGAAACACTGCCCTAACGTACATTGACTACTACCTCACTCCTCTGAGGGTACGTCTACACTAGCCCCCTAGATTGATCTAGGGAGGCTAATGAGGGCGACCGGAATTGCAAATCAAGCGCGGGATTTAAATATCCTGCACTTGATTTGCATGTTCCCGGCCGATGGCCATTTTAGAAATTGACTAGCCCGAAGTAACTGCCCGCGTCTACACGCGGCAGTGAAATGGGCTTCCGATTTAAAACCCTAAATTGAATTAGGTGGTATTCCTCCTGCAATGAGGTTTACCACCTAATTTGAATTAGGAGCTTTAAATCGGAAGCCCGTTTCACTGCTGCGTGTAGACACGGGCAGTTACTTCGGGCTAGTCAATTTCTAAAATGGCGACCGGCCGGGAACATGGAAATCAAGCGCGGGATATTTAAATCCCGCGCTTGATTTGCAATTCCGGTCGCCCCCATTAGCCTCCCTAGGGGGCTAGTGTAGACGTACCCAAATAGTCTTGTAGAGCTCTATGTCTGACCTAAGGTATGACAGTATGGCAGGGATGCATGAAATGGTCCCTGTATAATATATACTCTGAAAGTGCTTTAGGATTTTCCAGGATGCAAGGTGTTACATATGTTGAAAAATCGTCTTGCTTACAGTTCATGGATTTCAGCTGGCTTAGCATCAGGTACAGTCTGGGTGCTCTGGTAGATTAGATCTCCAAAACATAGGATGAAGTCTAAAACAACAACTGCCCGATGATTAATAATCAGTGATGAAAGAATTAAGCTCCATTTCATAATCCACTCCCAATATGCATGGAAATGAGAGTGTGTCCATTCCTTATGTTAAATTCTCTCTTTCTCTTTCCTTCAGGTGAGTGGGAGGGAGGGGTTGGTTTGTTTTTTAACTAGGGCAATAAGTAGTTTGAAATTCTGGTTCTACCAGGTGCAAAGACTTATTAGGAGGATGAAATCAAACTCTCCTGCAGTGTGTGGGTGTATCTGTGTACTTTTTGTGATCTTTAATAACAAACTGAGAGAGACATAGGCCAACAGTTGCTGATAACTACCTGTCAGCCCCTGAACTCCTTCAGCTCCCTTGTACTGAATTCACCCTCTTCTAGCACAGAATGGGAGCCAGAAGGAGGAAAGCCTGCAGTGCTGTTTATTAAAAGGTGCTATTTACCTACAGATGTTTGTTAAAAGCAAATCATCATCATTGCTTCCATTGACATTCGGTGTCATTGCCAAGCAGTAATGCACCTGTGTAACAGCTCAGACAAATGACTACATAAGGATACAGTCCTGGGGAAGGGGAGCACTGGCACACAATGAACACTTACTGTACCTACAGTCTACATCAGGGGTGGGCAAAAGGGCCTCCACGGGCTGGATACAGCCCACCAAGCGGATTGATCCAGCCTGAGGAGGCCCTGCCACTTCCCTACCCCTGGACCAATTAGGGCTTGGGGGTGGGGGAAGCACACAAAGTTTCCTCCGCCCTGCTAGGAACACACGGCACTTTTCTAAGTGCTGTGCACTCCTCGCAGGGCGGGGGCAGGGCATAGGAAGCTTCATGCGCTCCCCCATCCCCATGCTCTGATTGGTTTGGGGGCGGGGTAGCGTGTGATGCCTCCTCCCCCCCTGCGAGGAGCCCACAGCACTTTGAAGTGCTGGGCGCTCCTCACAGGGCAGGGGTAGGACGGAGGAAACTTTGTGTGCTCCTCCCATCCCCAGGCCAATCAGGGCTTGGGAGCAGGGGAGCACCTGAAGTCTCCTCCCGCCCTGCCAGGAGTGCGCAGCACTTCAAAGTGGCAATGTGGTTTGTTGTCACTGGACTAGTGTTTCTGCTGAGGGGTGTGAAGTTGATGGTAAGTATTTGTCTCAGGTTGGGGGGCTGTCTGTAAGCGAGAACTAGCCTGCCTCCCAAGGTCTGTGAGAGTGAGGGATTGTCATCTATGATAGGATGTAGATCCTTGGTGATGTGTAGGAGAGGGGTTAGTGCCTGAGTTGCTTTGCTGTGGCCTGGGACCCCCAACTCTGTGCCATCACTGGGGGAGATGGGAGCGTCTGGCTCAGCTGGACAAGGGGTGGGGTAGGCAGGTAGACAGGCTCAGTGGTATTGTCAGCACATTAAGTGACAGCCACAAGGGGATCTCTGTGACTGAACCCATCACAGAGGTGCTTGCTTGTGTGGGCTGAGTTCCTCATACACACAGCACCTCCTTGCATCCTTCTAGTCCTCCACAAACTCCCTCTGAGCCACCTTCCCAACCCCCTCATTTCAGAGATAATACCCCATATCTGCCCCTTCTTATAGACTCTGTGCCCCCCATGCCTGCTCCTGCCAGAGCATAGGCCTTCTCTCTCCCCCCAAGTCAGGGGTTCTGAATACACCTCCATTCCCAGTTCCCTATGTCTTCCATAGCAGGAGCTCTGGGTATCCTGTTCCATACTAGGTTCCCCTAATCTCTTCCCAACAGAGGTCTGCGTGTCCTGTTTCCCACCTCCCCTCTCCCATGGCAGAAGCTCTGTGTGCCCCCATGCTCCTCCAGCCGTTCCAGGGTCTCTCATTCTGCCCTATGGTGGGGGCAATATGTGAAACACCATCTCACAAGGTTAGGGGCTCTGTCTGCCTGAGTCTCCCAAGACTAGGGGTTCTGCGTGCCCCATTTCTGTCTCTTCCCCATAGCAGGGTCCTACATTCTCTCATCCATGCCAGGTCCCGTTCCCTTATTTCCCACTTTATAGCCCACTCCCTCCCTCCACCTTCCCCTCCCCTGCTCCCACTTTGTTCCTTCTGCCTGGGTGAGAAATCACTCACGGCATCAACATATTAGGGCTTTCAGCTTGTCTACATTTAAAATGCTATAGCAATGCCACTGCACTGCTGTTGTGCTTCAGCAGACACTACTTACACTGACAAGAGACGTTCTCCCATCCGCCATAGGTAATCCAGGTCCCAAAGAGGCAATGGCTAAGTGTAGCCAGACATGAACCCCATCTTGTTCCCCCCCTCCCCCAGAGAGCAAGAGAAAGGCAGTCAGCCTTTGATGCCCTGGGAACGCAGGTGTGCTGCCTGTCCCTGACTCTACCATAAACAGAAACCAGACAGTAAATGGGCTAGCTGACGATCCGGGGGCCTCCCGTCGCCCTGATGACTAGTACCAGTAATTGACACGCCTGCACTGTCCCAGGAGAGGAATCTTCGCCCATCACATACCAGAGGTGCCCATTGTCTGCATTTTCCCAGGTGTGAATTATGCTTTGCACCCTTTGTGGGAAACTTGGCGTTCAAAGCCATTTTTCCTAATTGGCCACTTGAGACCAGGAAGAAGCCTACGTGACCCAAGGGGTATAAAGAGGGGTTTAGTAGCCCACCCCATTTGAGCTCCAATCATCTACACCTGCTGGCAGGTATTGATGGAATCCCGAGGTCTGTGGGATGCCCAACCTCGCCCTACTTCTTCCCGAGGGATTGAGAGAAAGACGCTGGCCACGCCAAGTCTGGAACGCAGGGGTGAGAATATATACCTGCTAGGTGTCTATTTTGCGTGCATTTAATAAGAGCTCAGAGAACCAAAAGGGTTTCATGGTACCTGTAAGTGACTTATTAGTGTAATTTCTGTCCTGTCCTTTGTAGTGGCTGTGTTATCTGTGACACAGTAGTAGCATTTAACAGCTAAGTTTACCCTGTAACAATAAAATAGTAACTGTTTAAGCTGTGACCTGACTCCTTCAGTTGCTGTAACAGAACCAAGCACAATTTTAAAAAGAACTCCAGCCGGTTATAAGGGACAGATATAGAGAGAGCTTGAGCGTTGGATCATGTTGCTTCCAGGGGACAGATCTGTTGGGGCATCTCTCAGCCTCCCCAGGCTGCCCGCTGCGAAGGGATCGTGTATCCTAGCAGTCAAAATCTGAGGTGTAATAAGCTCTCCCTGTAAACTCTGGGGCATCTGTCGGCCTGTTGGCTGCCCGCCGCGAAAGGATCCCGATCCTAGCGGTAAAGACACGGACGTTAAACTCCTCGGGGCACCCGTCAGTCTCACCTAGACTGCCCACTGCGACGGGGCCTTGTGTCTCAGCAGTTGAAGACTCGGGTGTAACATACACACATGCATTGCCCTGACCATCAGCTGACAGAATTGGCGTAGTCGGCAGGATTGTGTTATAGGTTTAAATACAGCAACATGAAGCTAGTCATGGTAAATACTGATTTCAGAAAAGTAGAGAAGAATTTTGCCCAGGAAGGTTGGGGCAACCCAAAATGGGATAGAGAAATGTTAGAAAAGGATTGGGGAAATCCTGAGGAGTTGTGGGTGCAGTTCTGTATGTATAGAACTGCCTGCAAGTTAAAGAATGGGACAAAGCCTGAGTCTGTGGAAAAGAGCCACTTTCCATTCAGCAAGGAAAACAGGATCAGGCCCAGACAAGCAGGCAGGTAACAGATAGATTGAAGGCCTTGTGGTAGAACTGAGGAAAAGGCAGTAAGTACATGTACTGGAAATCTAAATCCTTAAAACAATACTTACAAGAGTAATATCTGAAACAAGGCCAGTTTTTTTTTTTAATTTTGAGAGATAAGAAAGTGTTTTAAGAAAAGAAAAACCCGCAGAGAATTTAACTCTAAAGAGAATGGAGAGAATTGAGCAGTTGTGCAAATGCTAAAATGGTGTAGAAGAAAATTGTGGTTTCTTTGCAGCCATTCTGAAGGAAAAATGGGCCCTTTTCCCAAAGGAATGTCTGTAAATAATCCAGGCAAATTTGACTCAAATCCATACATTTGATTATAGATATTGCTAAAAGAACTTTAAAAGGGGGTTTCTATTGGAACTTAACTACCCCAATGAATAAAAAGGGAATGTAATTGTTGTACAGCTATGTAGAAATAGTGTAAGAAAGGTTCAGAGAGAATGTATGTGTATATAATATATAGAGTGTAAATAAGTGAGGTTTTCAAGGTCCAGTAATCTTGTTTTGTAGGTTTAAAACAAATTGGTTTGGTTTACTTTCAGTAAGACCATTTCAGTCCAAGTTGTTTAATGAAAGTACAGGAAAACTGTAAGCATAAAGAAAGAGTTACACCCTATGCAAAGTTTAATGTGGCTAAGTAGTGTTGTAAACAAAGATTGCACATTTTCCTGTGACATGCCATGTATATTGTAGAAGGGGTAAAAACTGCAAACAAATTAAAATGCTGTGGAGGCTCCAGGAGCCACAACAGGTTGTAATTTCCTTTGTGATGCAAATGCCCTAGCTGGCAGCACAAAGAAGCTTTGCAGGTAATGGCTAAGTTTGATCAGCAAACTACCTAAGATCAGAAAGTTCAAATTGTAGCCCTCCAGAAAGAAAGATGGGAAAAAGAAGTCAAACATAAAAGTGAGAATCTAAAAGGATTTATGTTTGCACAATGCTAAATGTGAGAACAGATACAGAAGGGGGAGCAACCTTTGGTAATAACAAGACGGAGTGTGCTTGTGGGTGTGTAAGAGTAGATGAGTGTCATGTATCATATGCATATGATAAGTATTGATTGATCTATGTATGTTCAATAAATGTGGCGTGTTGCCTTATCCCCTGAAAGAAAAAAAAAAAAGGAGATATTGGTATTGCTATTTTAGTCCCAATAGGAGGTTGGGTATACTAGAAAATGTTTAAATGTAAGCAGTTTTTTAAGAAGGCTCCCAGAGAGGAGACTGAGAAATTGGCATTTGTAAAAGATGTTACCCCTTTTGAACAAAATCTTGCAAAGGTTCGGGCATAGCCCTTGGTCTGATCAAGTGTTAGCTGCTGTCCATACAATTTCAGACCTAGAAGACAAATTGGCTAACTACTTGTGGATATGTAAACCGTTGGCCCCAATGAAGAGGGAAGCAGCTGCAGCTTGACTTCTATGGAAAACCTGTAATGAGGTGTTCCTCAAATTGACTGAATATAAGAATGTAAATATGAACCTGCAAAAATGTAAAAGCCTCTGCTGCAGAAGTGGAGAGGTAGAAATGCATGTCCCTCAGTACCCAGACAGAGCTAGATTCCCTTAAGGATGGGTACTGAGAGTTAAAGCAACTCTCAGATTTTTCAGGAATATGCTTAAGAAAAGGACCAGGAGGTGTGGGACTTAGTGAACAAGGCCACCCTCCTTGCTAAAACTGGTAATGGGCAAACTGGCGAATTGATTACATTGGCCCATTACCCTCCACCAGACAGAGAAGGAAATATGTTTTGACTGGAGTAGAGATTGTCTCGGGAATTGGCTTTGCCTACCCGACCCGATTAGCAATGGGGTTGTCAACCATCATGGGACTAAACCACTTAACAGCACTCGTCCCAACACCCCAAGTAATACAATCAGATAAGGACTCCAAATATGCCCCTGGGGATACTGTTGTAGTCAAACACCCCAGCCTGGGCACACATACCTGTGTACTTCAGTCTTATAAAGACAAGGGTGTTTGGATTATTGCAAACCCCGACAAGATGCCAATAACTATAACTAAGGCTTGGATTGTATCCAAGACCGGTTGACTTTGTGCTTTCTTTTAGAATCAAACTTGGTTGTGTGGCAGACCCCGATCCGAGCGACAGCATGATGTTTGGACTCGTTGTAACGTTCCTTGTGGCCACAGCAGCCTCCGCCGTTCCCAGACACCCTTTCCAGAATGGCATCCAAACTGGCACCACGGACTGTTGGACGTGTACACTGCTGAACTTTTCCACAGGACTAGGGATTGAATTTGTTCCTCTAAACTTGAACAGCTAGTGGAACAAGAGCGACATCCTCAGATGGGGACCAGCCTGGTTCAACGACAGCGACCCCGACCACCAGGATCTTCGGAATGGCTCTGGGAAAGGAACTTGGGGGGTGGCATGGACAATGGCAACCTACACTATGGGGTCAATGTCTGGAGTATATAACAGGAACCTCCAGGGAAGTGTACCCCATCTGCTTTGAGAACAAAAATGGTACTGGACCCCACCTCGGGTGGTTAGGGGATCAGCAGTGTACCCACATTGTAAGTTTAATGAGAAATTAAAAGTCTGGGATGTCTATCCCAGTGCAACCCACCAAAAACCCTTAAGGTGCTGGGGATATAACATCTCCCAAGGTGGCACACCACTATCTAGCAAAGTTACCATTATTCCCCTAAACTTCAGCCAATACCCGGAAGGAAAAGCCTGGTACAATCAGTCATTATTCATTATTCCTAACACCGGTCAAATATACAACCCCACACTGGTAACCAGTAACACCCTACTCCCAAACCAGTGTGCTAGGGCAGAGCTTTTTGCAGCGGATCAGGTCCTACAGGACTTGCTGCTTGCCTTGCATTGCACAGCCGCTAATGATAGTTACTGTGCTACCCACCATACCCCAAAGAAAGGACCCACTGGAACAGGGTGATATAAGGGACCCTACTCCCCTATTCTAAAGGAAGAGCCAGGACTCTTTTTCATTTGCAGGCAGAAAGCCTACAAGTATCTGCCACTGAATTAAATAGGGCGCTGCTCACTGGGGCACGCTGCCCCTGGGGGGCTCACTGTACACCCCCACATTATGGCTTCTGGTCTCACTAACCTTGGAAGTTTCCTGCACCGGATGCCAAGAAGATTCATCCTGAACCCCCTATAGAACGCTCTCACCTGCACATTCCTGCCCTGGCTTGGAGTAGCTGAGCTGGAGAAGGCATTAGTGAATAGCCTTAGACGCAGTTTTAGCCCAGCAGGGGGGAGTATGTGCGATAATTAACCAATCTTGCTGCTTACAAATTAAACAAGATGCATTCGCTATAAAGGGCACTGTTAAGGTGCTACACGCTGTAACTGAGGATGGAAAAGCCTCACGGCTAGATTGGCTAGCCCAACACCTAGGATTTTCGTTAACTCCATTCCTTCACTCTATTGTAAATACTATATTAACCATTTTTCTTGTTGTAATCGCTTGCTGCATGCTTCTATATATTGTTAAGTGTTTTGTGTACACTGCTACCTCCTCTGCGCAAGTCTGGTATATGGCATTGGGAAGCGATCCTAATCAATCCCTTGATCCAAAATTATCTGATCAGACCCTGCCAATGGGGCGATTTTAGCTTCCTCCAAGGAGGGCAAAAGGTGCTGGCATCATCGCCATCTTGCGTTCTGGGACATAGTGAGGCGTGTCAAGAGGGTGGAATGTAGCCAGACATGAACCCCATCTTGTTTCCCCCCCCCCCCGCCCCCCAGAGAGCAAGAGAAAGGCAGTCAGCCTTTGATGCCCTGGGAATGCAGGTGTGCTGCCTGTCCCTGACTCTACCATAAACAGAAACCAGACAGTAAATGGGCTAGCTGACGACCCGGGGGCCTCCCGTCGCCCTGATGACTAGTACCAGTAATTGACACACCTGCACTGTCCCAGGAGAGGAATCTTCGCCCATCACATACCAGAGGTGCCCATTGTCTGCATTTTCCCAGGTGTGAATTATGCTTTGCACCCTTTGTGGGAAACTTGGCGTTCAAAGCCATTTTTCCTAATTGGCCACTTGAGACCAGGAAGAAGCCTACGTGACCCAAGGGGTATAAAGAGGGGTTTAGTAGCCCACCCCATTTGAGCTCCAATCATCTACACCTGCTGGCAGGTATTGATGGAATCCCGAGGTCTGTGGGATGCCCAACCTCGCCCTACTTCTTCCCGAGGGATTGAGAGAAAGACGCTGGCCACGCCAAGTCTGGAACGCAGGGGTGAGACTATATACCTGCTAGGTGTCTATTTTGCGTGCATTTAATAAGAGCTCAGAGAACCAAAAGGGTTTCATGGTACCTGTAAGTGACTTATTAGTGTAATTTCTGTCCTGTCCTTTGTAGTGGCTGTGTTATCTGTGACACAGTAGTAGCATTTAACAGCTAAGTTTACCCTGTAACAATAAAATAGTAACTGTTTAAGCTGTGACCTGACTCCTTCAGTTGCTGTAACAGAACCAAGCACAATTTTAAAAAGAACTCCAGCCGGTCATAAGGGACAGATATTGGGAGAGCTTGAGCGTTGGCTCATGTTGCTTCCAGGGGACAGATCTGTTGGGGCATCTCTCAGCCTCCCCAGGCTGCCCGCTGCGAAGGGATCGTGTATCCTAGCAGTCAAAATTTGAGGTGTAATAAGCTCTCCCTGTAAACTTCTTGGGGCGCCCGTCAACCTCCTCCAGGTTGCCCGCTGCTAAGGGACCCCAGTCCTAGCAGTTGAAGTCTCGGGTGTATAATACACACACACCACTCACTGCCCTGACCACCGGCTGACACTAAGTCAATGGAAGAATTCTTCCATAAGAACCTAAGAACGGCCGTACTGGGTCAGACCAAAGGTCCATCTAGCCCAGTAGCCTGTCTGCCGACAGTGGCCAGCACCAGGTGCCCAGAGACGGTGGACCGAAGACAATGATCAAGCGATTTGTCTCCTGCCATCCCTCTCCAGCCTCTGACAAACAGAGGCCAGGGACACCATTTCTATCCCCTGGCTAATAGCCTTTTATGGACCTAACCTCCATGAAATTATCTAGCTTCTCTTTAAACTCTGTTATAGTCCTAGCCTTCACAGCCTCCTCTGGCAAGGAGTTCCACAGGTTGACTAAGCGCTGTGTGAAGAAGAACTTTCTTTTATTAGTTTTAAACCTGCTACCCATTAACTTCATTTGGTGTCCTCTAGTTCTTCTATTATGGGAACTAATAAATAACTTTTCTTTATTTGCCCTCTCCACACCACTCATGATTTTATATACCTCTATCATATCCCCCCTCAGTCTCCTCTTTTCTAAACTGAAAAGTCCCAGTCGTTTTAACCTCTCTTCATATGGGACCCATTCCAAACCCCTAATCATTTTAGTTGCCCTTTTCTGAACCCTTTCCAAGGCCAAAATATCTTTTCTGAGGTGAGGAGACCACATCTGTACACAGTATTCAAGATGTGGGCGTACCATAGTTCTATACAGGGGCAGTAAGATATTCTGTGTCTTATTTTCTTTCTTAATAATTCCTAGCATCCTATTTGCCTTTTTGACCGCCGCTGCACACTGTGTGGAAGTTTTCAAGGAACTATCCACGATAACTCCAAGATCTCTTTCCTGATTTGTCATAGCCAAATTAGCCCCCATCATACTGTACGTATAGTTGGGGTTATTTTTCCCAATGTGCATTACTTTACACTTATCCACATTAAATTTCATTTGCCATTTTGTTGCCCAATTACTCAGTTTGGTGAGATCTTTTTGGAGTCCCCCACAGTCTGCTTCTGTCTTGACTATCTTAAACAGTTTGGTATCATCCGCAAACGTTACCACCTCACTGCTTACCCCTTTCTCCAGATCATTTATGAATAAGTTGAACAGGATTGGTCCCAGGACTGACCCTTAGGGGACACCACTAGTTACCCCTCTCCATTCTGAAAATTTACCATTTATTCCGACCCTTCGTTTCCTGTCTTTTAACCAGTTCTCAGTCCATGAAAGGACCTTCCCTCTTATCCCATGGCCATGTAATTTACACAAGAGCCTTTGGTGAGGGACCTTGTCAAAGGCTTTCTGAAAATCTAAGTATACTATATTTACTGGATCCCCCTTGTCCGCATGTTTGTTAACCTCTTCAAAGAATTCTAATAGATTAGTAAGACATGATTTCCCTTTACAGAAACCATGTTGACTTTTGCCCAACAAATTATGTTCTTCTACATGCCTCATAATTTTATTCTTTACTATTGTTTCGACTAATTTGCCCGGTACTGAAGTTAGACTTACCAGTCTGTAATTGCCAGGATTGCCTCTAGAGCCCTTTTAAAATATTGGTGTCACATTAGCTACCTTCCAGTCATTAGGTATAGAAGCCGATTTAAAGGATAGGTTACAAACCACAGATAATAGTTCAGCAATTTCCCATTTGAGTTCTTTTAGAACCCTTGGATGAATGCCATCTGGTCCCGGAGATTTGTTGACATTAAGTTTTTCTATTTGTCCCAAAACCTCCTCTAATGACGCTTCAATCTGGGACAGTTCCTCAGATTCATCACCCACAAAGGACGGTGCAGATTTGGGAATCTCCCTAACGTCCTCAGCCGTGAAGACTGAAGCAAAGAAATCGTTTAGTTTCTCCGCAATGGCTTTATCGTCTTTGATTGCTCCTTTTATATCTCGATTGTCTAGGGGACCCACAGGTTTTTTAGCAGGCTTCCTGCTTCTAATGTACTTAAAAAACATTTAGTTATTTCTTTTTGAGTTGTTGGCCAGCTGTTCCTCAAAATCTTTTTTTGCTTTTCTTATTACATTTTTACACTTGATTTGACAGTGTTTATGTTCCTTTCTATTTATTTCACTAGGATTGGACTTCTACTTCTTAAAGGATGCCTTTTTGTCCCTCACTGCTTCTTTTACATGGTGGTTAAGCCACGGTGACTCTTTTTTAGGTCTCTTGCTATGTTTTTTAATTTGGGGTATACATTTAAGTTGGGCCTCTATTATGGTGTCTTTAAAAAGTTTCCATGCAACTTGCAGGGATTTGGCTCTAGTCACTGTGCCTTTTAATTTCTGTTTAACTAACCTCCTCATTTTTGTGTAATTCCCCTTTTTGAAATTAAATGCCAGAGTTCTGGACTGCTGAGGTGTTCTTCCCACCACAGGAATGTTAAATGTTATTATATTATGGTCACTATTCCCAAGCAGTCCTGTAATGGTTATCTCCTGGATCTGATCCTGCGCTCCACACAGGACTAATTCCATCACCCTTTGTCTACACAGGGACTTAGTAAACTCAGGGATGTGGATTTTTTACCCCTCTATCCCACATAGTTAAGGAACCTCATTTTCTGGTGTGTACAAAGCTTCAAACTCTATTGGGAGCATGACCCCAGATGAGTGGGGTGGTGGTATTGTTGTGGCAGGAAGGTGTTAATGGGTGCTATCCTATTGTGTGATCCCTGCACTTGTCTCCAGGTGCTTGAGGCTATAGATGTGCTAAAGAACAGTCTGGGGCTCTGTGTATCCCCACAAACGAAGACTGTTCTTATACCTAGAACATTCCTTGAAATTTTTGAATTGCTCATTTACAGTATTCAAAAGTTCTCAGTATACAGGCAGGCACACAGCAACATGCTGTGAAATTGAGTGTAAGGGCTTTGCAAGAATGGCCAATAAAAGAACCTTTTATAACAGAAGGGAGCTTGGGGGAAGAGATGCTAACATTACAGATGTTCTCCAGAGGGTAGATGGGTCTTAGTTCTATCCATGCTTCCTGGGGCTTTTTTCCCCAAATATGAACAAAATTAACAACCAAGACATGAAGTTGGCCATGGATTTGTTACTGACATAAGCCCTCACCCTGCAAACATTTGCAACATGCTTAGCGGCATGGAAGTGAGCATTCCCACTGATGTCAAAGGACTACCCGCATAATTAAAGTTAAGCATGAGTTTAAGAATCAGATCTCAGGGGAATTCTGGCTGGAGAAAGAATGGTGAAACAGGCCTTAAATTGGTATTTGTATTAAAAGCAATTAACATCACCGCAGAAATGCAACTCTCTTTCTAGTACACAGCCACTGCTAAATGCTCAAAAATCACACCGGGCCTTAAAAATCACAAGATTAGCTTAATAATCATGAGACTTTAAACTGTGGGTTATTATTTGCTTCTTGTTTTTGAGTCATTCATTTTTTTCAAGCTTCTCTTTGCAACCACAAGGGCTAGAAACTACATTTTAAATGAAAGTTGAGAGTCTTGCAAAACTTGAAATAACATTGTGTGCTGGCAACACTCCCAGAAAGTTCATCATTAGGAATATTCTAGAAAAAAATAATATTGAAGAAGCCAGACTTCCCTTTGTAAGAGTTAGTCTAGGAACCCTGTTTTTACTTGAGCAGTCAGCAGTGGCTACACAAAATATCTGTATTATCACCACAGGGACTATATTGTCAATTTTTGTCAGCTAAACAAAAATCTTAGTTACACCTCCTTGCTCTTACAGAGATTATATATTTCTTATGGTGAGTAACAGAGAGGAGTTTACATAATCCTTTAATTTTTTTTCCTTTCCTTCTGGGAAATCTTTCATTAAAGTGTTTGCTACCATTTGGTTTTTATAGTAAAAAGATGGTTTTCTGTTCAAACCATAGGAGATCTCCTGACTTATAGCAATTGCTAACCTCTACGCAAGTCATCTATTACTTCAATGCTTTGTCGCATCAGTAACTTGCCACCTGGAGTAAAGGCTTTTGTCTTTATAAAATTCACCTCGCTATAGGAAACACTCTATCCAAAAAGCTGCTAACAGTTACTACAATCTTCCTTTCATTCTAGCCTTGCTTTGGAAGCAGAATGCAGTTTTCAGAACACTGTATCAAAACCAGAATCTGCCACTTTGCTATGGATTTGTAGCAAGGTCTGAGCTTTCATTGTATTTTTTTTTAAAGCAATACATGATAGAGCTTGGAAAATGTGATTAGAGTTTTTATAAACTGCTTTTCACCTTCAACAATCTCTAAAAATAGCAAGTAACTAAACATCACCAAGAAATATGTTCTTTTCAGAAAGAGGTTCTATATCACTGCTGTCTTCAATTTAGAGGGCTGGGCCAGGCAAAGCTACTGTTACTATGGGCTATGACAGGGTCAGCAGGAAATAGGCCTATTACTAGAGCTCCTATGTGGTATCTTTTTGTTACAGAAGGTGCAGGAAAGAGTATTAATACTGTGTGTAGCCCACCGTGGCTAGTTTATTTTTTCCACATTGATCTCAGAACTAATTGCTTTGCTTGAAGTAACTCTGATTAGCTCACACCCAATTTAACTAAAGTCATTTATTTTACCAATGTTGTCTAACAGAGGGCTGCACTGACTGTTTACCTGGAACATTACAGCCGTTTCTGCGTATGAAAGAGCAGATTGGAGCTCTTCTCTTTAACGTAGCTTGTGACCTACGGAAACCTCCACACTAGCGTGCATTGCTTCATCTCAGTAGCTTTCTCCTTGGAACAAGCTGGAGAATTAATAACCCTGCTAATGAGTCAATGTGATTTTTTTTTCAAACCCATGCAGCCTGATTTGAGATGGAGAAAGCAGCCTGTTCTTGTGTAGCTAGATCTCCTTGGCCGGGCTATCTAGGGAAGTGGTTTGCCTAGGGTCAGCCCACAGGGTAGAGCTATTCCCCAAGCCTCACCCTAGCATTTTATCCACTAGGAGGCAACGTCAGAAACTTTTGCTAGAAAACTGGAGAAACATTCCTTCAACTCCTCTCCCCAAAGGAGGTAATTATAAGTTCAGGCAGAGTCCCAACAGCTCACAAGGAGACAGCACCCTCCTATTATGCTATTCCATCCCATCCAGCTCAAATGCCCTTATACAAACAGCCTCACCTATTCTCTCTCTTGGTGCCTCTTCTTTCACAAGGCTCAAAGGCATTTATCAAGGTGGCTCTTGGTACTCCACAGGCCTGAGACTAGAATGCTTGCTGATATTTGGTCAGTTCTCTCCTTACTTCCCTTCTGTTGGCTCAGTGTGGAGGAGAAACTATTGCATTGCAAATGCCAATCTTCTGATCCAGCGTGAAAGACATGTGTTCTCTGTCTTCCCACTACTTCTTGACATGAGAGGGAAGCTCAGGTGGCTCATTGCAAAGGCTAAATAATTTAATTCTGCTTTCTGACTTGCTTAAGTTTAACACTATCACATCTGCACAACTAATAAATACAATTAGTCATTCATTACCACCCCATTTATCAAAGCTGGTTCTGAGATTTCTGAAACAATTGAGTGAATGGGGAGGGGGAGCAATTCATTATATCGGAGACACAACTTTCGGGAATTTCAGCTATATCCAGCAAAACCTACCATTGCTCAATCAAAAAAGCCTAATTGCATACATATGTATTGTCTGCTGTTCTATTATACCTAGCAAAAAATCAAAAGGAGCTTGAGTTTCACGATGAAACCAGCAATTTTTGCATAAGAAATGTGGACAACTTGACATCAGATAAGTCTTGATACTGCATTATTCATTTAAAATGTTGATAAGACTTGCTGATCCTTAGACTACCAGATTTTACTTTTTTTAAATCTTCATGGGACATAGTTGAATTAACACCGGCCTCTGCTTTATTTCTGTAGCCTTTCAGTCCAGGTGTGCTGTGCTGAGAATATTGACAATGTGAGATTGTCAAGCTACACTCAAACTCTTATGCATGTCCTTTCCTCTTTAAATGTTACCATGACTTCAGAGCTCAGATTGCATCTGAATCATTTTGCTGTTGCATGCAGATACATCAACACAAGAATCGGATGCTTAATATATGCCCATTAATGGGAAAGGAAATATTACACTCACTACTATGTGTTCAAAAGGCAACAGCAACAAAACAGCGCATTATGTTTTGGGAGATGTGGGCACTCTTCAGAAGCTCTCAAGACCTCACTTAAAAGGTTGCAGCCTGTTCTGTCCCATACCACGGCTTTTCACCACTGCCTCTGCTCCCCCAGTGTGTGCTAACGCTGGAGGGGGTGCTAGCAGGGAGCAGGTGCTATTGTTGGCCCTTACTCTGGAGATAAAAGGGAAGGCTTCTTGCGTAACTAACAGGCAACAGCCACCAATCCGGCCCATAAGACGCACTGTCTTTTTAGTCTTGTATGAGAAGAGCACGTTGATCGATACCTGAGCTATCTCTTGGCCAAATCCTAAAGATGCTGAGCTCCCTTAACTTGAGGGAACACAACAGTTCCTGAGAGGCCCTCACTGATTTGCAGAAACTGACCCAGTTAAAATAATCCTTGGGGGTTTGAAACCTTCTACACAAGTACTCTCTGAGGAATGATTTTTTTTTTTAACAGAGAGAGATCTGGACTTTCATAAAATCTCTGACCTGCACTTTTGATATTGTGCTAAGGGAAAACCATTTGATGTACAAAGTCAGTACCAGATTCTCCCCACTCAGAGAGGTTCTAAGGAATGGAAATTGCTCCTGAAACAGTACAGGTTCTACAGAGGAGGAAGAGAAGTGAACATACTATAGGCTTCTGCCCTGCCCACTGACTGGAAACTCCCCCTTCATCCCATAACTGGAGTGCTGAGGATCTGAGAGATACTGGTTAGGTAAAGTGGAGCAGAGGCACAGGGATTCCACAGTGCAAACTTCCTTCGGGGGTCAGTATATTTCCAAGCCGGAAGTTAATGCGAACCCTTGCTTCTCAGGCCTGGCCTGCACTACAAAGTTAGGCCAATGTAAGCCACCTTGCATGGACCAAGTAGTGCATGTGGCTATGCTTAAATTTCTCTCCCACCAACATGAACAACATAGTAACAGCACATGTGGAGTCATAGTGGATGTACTGAGGTTGATGAGGTGTAACCATAGACAATGCATTACTTATAGGGATCCTAACAGTCCCAGCAGCCATCCCACACTGCCTGACTCTGACTGCTTTGGTCAGAATTATGAACTCCATTGCACAGGGTCCCAGAGACCAGCGTCCCCCTGCCATTTAAAACTCAGTGAATTTTTGAAATGCCTTTTCCTGATTGTCCCGCTTGGTGAGCACACCTAGAATCTCTGTGTCATTGAGAGTAGGTGCCCAGCTGACCATACCAGCTATAGGCTCTGGCTTGGAGTAAACCGGGAACAGTGGACCTCCTGGGCCTCTGGGGAGAAGAGGCTATGCAAACACAGCTATGGACGAGCTGTAGAAACATGGACATCACAGAGCAGATTGTTTGAGGGATGCAGAAGAAGGGGAACAAGGGACCAGCAGCAGTGCCATGTGAAAACAAAGGATCTATGTCAGGCATATCAGGAGAGCAACCACTGATCCAGTGCCAAGTCACAGGGATGTCCCTTGAATCCTTCTGAGAGATCTTGATGAGACTTCCATGGAGGTACTCTGCATGTGTGTGTTTGTGTTTGGGGTTTTCTTGCTGTGTGCTGAGCTTGTGTTTGGCTGTTTGGGGAGGGGGGTTCTTTCTCCTTTCTCCTTTCCCTCCTGCCCTGCCACGGAGTGTGTGCTGTGGCTGGCAGGTGGAAGCTGTGAGCTTCAAATCAGGGTTTGAAATCTAGACGCCTCTGCTCATTGGTTGAGTCTTAATCAGGGGGAGGGGCTATCAGGCAGTCCGTGGCTTTATAAAGGAGTGAGTCAGTGACCAGGGAGCTTGCCAACAGAGGCTGTTAACAGGGAGTTTGGAGAGGGAGTTGAGAAGGGGATAAGATACACTGGCCATTCTTTAACGTCTTTTCACTACATTCCTGCCCTTCAAGGAGGCATTTAATAACAACTGAGGAATCTCTCAGAAGGAAGACAGGGATGGATGGTGATAGGTCTGCTGTTGTTACCTGCACAGCATGTGCCATGTTTGTCTTCCTCCCAGAAGAAAGAAGGGATTACATCTGCTCTAAGTGCAAGCTGGTCACCATTTTGGAAGAAAAAATTCGAGGACTTGAGGCCCAAGTATTGACCCTACGTTCTATCAGAGAAGATGAAGACTTCCTCGATAGAAGGCAACATTTAATCCTGCAGGCACAGCAGACTGAAGAGCCAGTCAGGGCAGTACATGACAAGGAAGAAAACTAGTAGCATGTAACCTCTAGAAGGGGAAGAAGGCCAACTAAGGTATCCCCCATTCCTGTAGAGGTAAGTAACTGCTATCAGGCTCTCTCCACAGGCACTACAGTGGAGAATGCTTTGGCAGGGACCTCTCAGGGAAGAAATCAGAAGGGAACACCATGTACCGGAAGGCATGGGACGCGTAGTCCTAGGGATGGGGGTTCCACAACCACCACCCCCAAAAGAAGAAGACGGGTGGTGGTGGTCAGGGACTCCCTCCTAAGAGGGACTGAATCATCCTTCTGCCATCCAGACCTGCAATGTCAAGAAGTGTGCTGCTAAGCGGGAGCTCTCATTCAGGATGTGACCGAGAGTCTTCCAAAAGTGATTAAACCTTTGGATCACTACCCCTTCCTGCTTCTCCATGTAGGAACTAATGATACGTCCAAGAATGACCTTGAGTGGGTAACAGCAGATTATGTAGTGCTGGGAAGAAGGATCAAGGCATTTGACGCGCAAGTGGTGTTCTCGTCCATCCTTCTGGTTGAAGGAAAAGGTCCGGGTAGGGATAGTCGAATTGAGGAAGTAAATGTGTGGTTGCACAGGTGGTGTTGGAGAGAGGGCTTTGGTTTCTTTGACCATATAATTCTGTTCCGGACACAAGGATTGTTAGCAAGAGATGGGATCCACCTAACCAAGAAAGGAAAGAGCATCTTTGCGGGCAGGCTTGCAAACTTAGTGAGGAGGGCTTTAAACTAGGTTCACTGGGGGGATGGCGATCTAAGCCCTGAGGTAAGTGAGGAAGTCGGAGACCAGGGAGAAACACAAGGATAAATGAGGAACAAAGGAGGACCCCTGATTCAAATGCAGAATGTAGGGCGATCAACTGGGTATCTAAGGTATTTGTACACAAATGTGAGAAGCCTGGGAAACAAACAGGAAGAATTAGAAGCCCAGGCCCAGTTAAAGAACTATGATTTGATTGGAATAACGGAGACTTGGTGGGATGACGTGCATGACTGGAGCACTGTTATGGAAGGGTATAAACTGTTCAGAAAGAACAGGCGGGGGAGAAAAGGTGGAGGAGTTGCATTGTATGTAAGAGAGCAATATGATTGCTCGGAACTCCAGTATTTAGAGGGAGAAAAGACTGTTGAGACTCTATGAGTTAAGTTTAGAGGTGGAAGTAGCAGGAGTGATGTTGTGGTTGGTGTCTGCTATAGACCACCGGATCAGGTGGATGAGGTAGACGAGGCTTTCTTTGGCCAACTGAGAGAAGCTTCCAGATTGCAGGCCCTGGTTCTCATGGGTGACTTTAATCACCCTGACATCTGTTGGGAGACCAATACAGCAGTACACAGACAATCCAGGAAGTTTTTGAAGAATGCTGGGGATAACTTCTTGGTACAAGTGCTGAAGGAACTGACTGGGGGCCATGCGCAGCTTGTCCTGCTGCTCAAAACAGGGAGGAACTAGTAAGGGAAGTAGAGGTGGGTGACAACCCGGGAAGCCGTGATCATGAGATGGTAGATTTCAGGATCCTGACCAAAGGAAGAAAGGAGAGTAGCAAAATACACACCCTGGACTTCAAAAGAGCAGACTTTGACTCCCTCAGAGAACTGATGGGCAGGATTCCCTGGGATGCTTACATGAAGGGGAAAGGAGTCCAGGAGAGCTGGCAGTATTTTAAAAAAGTCTTATTAAAGGCACAGGAAGAAACCATCCCAATGCACAGCAAGAAAAGCAAATATGGTAGGTGACCAGATTGGCTTACTGGGACATCCTTGGTGAGCTTAAACACAAAAAGGAAGCTTACAAGAAGTGGAAACTTGGACAGATGACTAGGGAGGAGTATAAATATATTGCTCAAGAATGCAGGGGAGTTATCAAGAAGGTGAAAATGCAATTGGAATTGCAGCCAGCAAGGGATGTTAAGGATAACAAGAAAGGTTTCTACAGGCATGTTAGCAATAAGAGGGTGATAAGAGAGGGTGTGGGGCCCTTATTGGACGAGGGAGGTAACCTAGTGACAGATGATGTGGGAAAAGCTGAAGTACTCAATGCTTTCTTTGCCTCTGTCTTCAGGGACAAGGTCAGCTCCCAGACAAATGCACTAGGCAACGCAGTATGGGAAGGAGGTGGACAGCTCTTGGTGGGGAAAGACCAAGTAAGGAACTATTTAGAAAAGCTAAACATACACAAATCCATGGGCCCAGATTTAATGCATCCGAGGGTACTGAGGGAGTTGGCAAATGTCATTGCGGAGTCTTTGGCCATTATCTTTGAAAACTCATGGAGATCAGGAGAGATCCTGGATGACTGGAAAAAGGCAAATGTAGTGCCTATCTTTAAAAAAGGGAAGAAGGACAATCCAGGAAACTACAGACCAGTCAGCCTTACCTCAGTCCCCGGAAAAATCATGGAGGGGATCCTCAAGGAATCCATTTTGAAGCACTTGGAAGAGGGGAAAGTGATCAGGAATAGTCAACGTGGATTCACGAGGGGCAAGTCGTGACCAATCTGATTAGCTTCTATGATGAGGTAACTGGCTCTGTGGATATGGGAAAGTCAGTGGATGTGATATACCTTGACTTTAGCAAAGCTTTTGATGCGGTCTCCCACAATATTCTTGCCAGCAAGTTAAAGGAATATGGATTGGATTAATGGATTGTAAAATGGATAAAAAGCTGGCTAGACTGTCAGGCCCAACGGGTAGTGATCAACGGCTCGATGTCAGGTTGGTGGTCGGTTTCTAGCGGAGTGCCCCAAGGATCTGTTCTAGGACCGGTTTTGTTCAACATCTTTATTAATGATCTGGATGAGGGGATGGATTGCACCCTCAGCAGTTTGCAGATGACACTAACTTAGGGGGAGAGGTAGATACGCTGGAGGGCAGAGATAGGGTTCAGAGTGACCTGGACAGATTAGAGGATTGGGCCAAAAGAAATCTGATGAGGTTCAACAAGGACAAGTGTAGAGTCCTGTGCTTGGGATGGAAGAATCCCAAGCATTGTTAGAGGCTGGGGACTGAATGGCTAAGTAGCAGTTCTGCAGATAAGGACCTGGGGATTACAGTGGATGAGAAGCTGGAGATGAGTCAACAGTGTGCCCTTGTAGCCAAGAAGGCTAATGGCATATTAGGGTGCATTAGGAGGAGCATTGCCAGCAGATCCAGAGAAGTGATTATTCCCCTTTATTCGGCTCTGGTGAGGCCACATCTGGAATATTGTGTCCAGTTCTGGGCCCCGCACTATAGAAAGGATGTGGACGCATTGGAGAGGGTCTAGCAGAGGGCGACCAAAATGATTAGGGGGCTGGCGCACATGACCTATGAGGAGAGACTGAGGGATTTAGGTTTGTTTAGTCTGCAGAAGAGAAGAGTGAGGGGGGATTTGATAGCAGCCTTCAACTTCCTGAAGGGAGGTTCCAAAGAGGATGGAGAGAGGCTGTTCTCAGTAGTGACGGATGGCAGAACAAGGAGCAATGGTCTCAAGTTACAGTGGGGGAGGTCTAGGTTGGATATTAGGAAAAGCTATTTCACTAGGAGGGAGGTGAAGCACTGGAATGGGTTACCAAGGGAGGTGGTAGAGTTTCCATCCCTAGAGATGTTTAAGTTTCAGCTTGACAAAGCCCTGGCTGGGTTGATTTAGTTGGGATTGGTCCTGCCTTGGGCAGGGAGCTGGACTTGATGATCTCCTGAGGTCTCTTCCAGCTCTATGATTCTATGAATCTAATCCCCCCTGAATGTGTCTAGGGATGCCAGCTTATTTCTTCCTCCACGACAGGACCCTTTTCCACGCCAGCCAGCAATAACTTGGGCAGGCACCATTGCAGTACACAGACTACCAGAATATGGGCCCAAGTGATTTAGGAATGCCAGCACCAGCTGAGTTCTTTGTGTCTTTATTACTCTAAAGAGTGAAATACCTGCTAAAATCACCACCACCTAGAGGCATTAACAAGGGGGGAGGGACAAGCAGGGCCCCCCCCGATAATAATTGGGGCACAGAACTCCTCCAGCCCTGGGGCCACGGTGATGGCGGTGGCAAGTGAGCTCTGCCTGCCAGGCTCAGTACAGGGGAGGGGAAGAGTGACTCTTCCCGGGGTGGGTGGGAGGAGAGTGAGCTCCTCCTGGGACCTATGTGGAGAGAGCGAATTCCTACCCTGGCGGGGGGGAGTGAAGAGTGAGCTCCTGGGGAGAGCACAGAATGTTGAATTTAAATTCCTGAGCATGCCTCTGCCACCACCTGTACATGCATTCATGCAAACAAGCAATTCCCTCTTCATTTCCCTCACCTTTGGCGGACCACACTTACCAGGGCTGGTACTGTGAGCAGGGCCATGTGCAAGCACCCTAAGCAGAAGTGTCAATAGGCCTGTCTTGTGTAGCTTATTTTGGCTAGAGCCCTGCTATGTAGATGTGCCCTTTGCATCCGATTTTGTGGCCTTGGGAGTGTTTGAATCACTTCATTTCCCTCAGTGGGAGGCAAGAACTTAGTGCCCCATTCCCAGTTGTGCTAATTAGCTGTGCTTGATGGTATTGACTCACAATCAAGGGGGCAAAAGAGAAACCATTTCATGGTCCATTTGAAACATGGGGAAAAGAATCAATTTTAATAATGGGAAAAGCTCCAATTAGCCTGTAAGGGAAATATTTCAGCTTCAAAGAATAAATAACCATTTACCAGCAATGAGGACTAAAACTATTAAACAGCATGGAACAGTTTTCTGGTAAAATATGTATATAATTTTATTGGAAGACTGGGCGCAGATCTAGAGCATGATATGGCTCTAATACCATGCTGTAGATCTGATATCCATGCAGATGTACACATGCATAGGGCCACTAAGATCAGTGGGGGTCTGTCTCAGAGTATCTTCCCCACAGAACAGCTTGCAGGTTTGAGGCTTTCTATCTGAGATGTTCTCACTTAATGGCAAACAACCTAATTGTTTTTTAATCACATGTGAACAATCTATTGAGTTGTATAACAGGCAAATTTCATGATGAAAGTTTGCAGATGACCACGGAAATGTGTGCTTCATTTCTAACTGCACCCTGACTGGTCTTTTATGAATGTAATAAGAGAATATAATGGATTTATTCCAAATACCCACTGGCATAACAAATGAGAATATGCGTTTAGATATCTGATCCAATATTTCTTGGACAAAAGCACCAAATAATGTGAAGCCACTTAGATGAATTATCTAGAAATATTTTCCCATCAAAAACTGTTTTGTTTTTGCTTAAATACGGGGTGGGTGGTACTGGCAGCCTTAGCACAGAATTGTAAGTAGTTTATCAGAAAAACAAAATGAGGTGATATTTTGTGACCTCTGCTCTACCTCACATCAAGTTTATCAGTGTGTCATTCTGAGCTGCTACCTCCAGAAAATGCTACTTTTTCAAACTACGTCAGCAGCACGGTTGAATCACTATATTTGTATAGTCATTCCGCAAAGTATTGTTCTCTAGCAGTGACAAATGTAGAAATTACTTAAAACCCATGGGAGTAGTAATGATAACTACATGTGAACCTGATCCTGCCCTTACACGGGTGTAAATCAGAAGTAACACTAGGATGTGATTCCAAACATGCTGTCCAAGCTAACGTTAAATAAGGATTCAGAGGGGTAGCTGTGTTAATGTGTAACTGAAAAAAATTTAAAAACAGTGAATAAGGTGCTGCAGGACTAGAGACTAACAAAACATGTAGATGGTACCATGAGTGTTCATGGGCACAGCCCACTTCTTCAGATGAATGGAGTTAAGGGGTCCAGGGTACAAATAAATAGCAGAGAAAGAGCTATTTATTTGTACTGAGGACCCCTTAACTCTATTCATCTGAAGAAGTGGGTTGTGCCCATGAAAGCTCATGATACCATCTACATGTTTTGTTAGTCTCTAAGGTGCTGCAGGACTATTAGCTATTTTTAAAGTTTTTTAAATAAGGAATAATTCCATCAAAGTCAATGAAGTTAACACAGGTAAAACTGGTTTAAATTATGTAAGAATTACACCCAGGTATTTTAGTACTGATGTCTTTCTGTTTAGATTCCAATATGATATTTAGGATCTAATATTTTAATACTGATGCTTTTCTAATAAGATTCTGGACTTATTTATGGTCCTTGTCTTGCTTAGATAAAATGTTTTTAACTCAAGGGGAGTTTTGTGTGAATACAGACTGAAGGAATAGTTTCCCACTGCTTTACGAGTTTTGGGCATGCATCATTACTGTTGACTTTTTTTTAGCATTTTACACAGGCATGAACAATGACATATGGTGCAAGGCAGTAGAGAAGCAAGCCACTGGTAAGGATTGGATCCGTAGGTAAATGGAACTTTTTTTGAGAAAATGCTCCTGACATGTATTTAGAGTACTGCAAGCCTTGAAGTGAAATACTTAGGACAAGCTTATGACAAGTGGTATTTTAAGATTCATAGTCTTAAAAAAGCATAATGGGATGATTTCAGTACAGGTTGATAAGTAAGCAAAATAGCTCAACAGGGGAGAGATCATAATGTAATAACAGTCATAATAGTGTGTAATGCTGCATAAAATGCTGTTGCTGAAAATCCACTCATCTTATCCTTTGAAATTGCCTTGGTTTGGCTTAGTCATAGTGGTGGGAGGGAATGAGAGACAAGCATGTCTTCTTCCACTATAATAAAATGGAACAAACTGGCCCCTCACTTATTCCAGAACAAGCCCGTTGACTTGATTATATAGCTTTTCACCAGTAGAGTTAGAGCACTTTAGAAAAGATAGGTACGGGTTGTACCTCTGAAAGCCGGGACTCTCTAGTCCGGCAATATCTTGGTCCTGCCAGACCATGGATGCTTCTGGAGCAGAGAGCCTGAAAACCTAAGGGCAGGAGGGCCAGCCGTGTGGGCAGCCCAGCTGGGGGCAGTGTGGGACTGGGGCTAGAGCCCCCTAACAGGCCCCCAGAGTGTGGGGCAGGGATCAGAGCCCCATGGCTTTCTCCAGCTGCATGAGGCCAGAGCTAGGGCTGCATGGGCCTGGGGTTGGAGCCCCAGCCCCGTGGCTGCTCCCAGATGCACAGGAACAGAGCCCAATGGCAGGAGCCAGAGCCTGTGCCACTCAGGAAGCCAGCAGTAGCTGGAAAAGCAGCCCATCCAGGTGTGGGGGAGGAGGGCAAGGCAGGGTTGCCTTCTGGGGCAGCCTGCCAGCAGCAGGTGACAGCTTGGGGACTGGTGGCAGGAGACCTCTCCTGGTCTGGCAAATTCTCTTGTTTGGGACCAGTCAGGTCCCCATGATGTCAGACCAGAGAGGTCCAACCTGTATTAACTATTTAGTGACCCAAATGGATATACTTTTCAGATCGCTCATTGCCAGTTCTAAAATGTCTTTCTTCCGGTGGTTGAGAATACATCTCCCTGGTTTTTCAGTCAATCCCAAATCTGAGCTCATGCCTGTTTAACACTGATGTTTCTTTAATGGTTCAAATCTGTTTTATTCTCTGCTTTACATAGCACTTGTAAGTAGTTCTAAAAGTTTTGTTTCGTGTAAATACAGATCACTGAATGATCCCAAGAAGTAAGAGATATGTCCTAGACACATTGTCTGTCATTGTATTGTTTGTTCAAAAGCTTCAGAGAGGTAGCTGAGTTCATCTGTAACAGGAAAAACGTAAACAACAAATGGTCTGGTAGCACTTTAAAAACTAACAAAACATGTAGATGGTATCATGAGATTTCGTGGGCGGGTTGCTGCTGGGGCTCACTCTAGGCGGAGGGGGCGGGGCTGGTGTTACCACTCAGCTGCCACTTTGAAAAAATGTCCGGAAGGAGGCACATCGGGGACCCAGAGGTGAGAGTGGGGCTGGGACGGAGAGGGAATGAATGGGGAGGGGCTGGTCCGGGGGGGGGGGGCTGGACCATTGGGGGGACGAGTGGGGGGTAGGGCAGGATTGGGAGGGATGGATCATTGGGGAGTGGGCTGGTCCGGGGGGGTGCTGGACCATTGGGAGCGAGTGGGGGGAGGGCAGGATTGGGGGGGGCTCGACCATTGGGGGACATGTGGGGGGGGAGGGCAGGATTGGGGGCTGGATCATTGGGGGGCAGGCTGGTCCAGGGGGGCTGGACCGTTGGGGCTGAGTGGGGGGAAGGCAGAATGGGGGGGGCTGGACTGTTGGGGGCGAGTGGGGGGAGGGCAGGATTGTAAGGGGGATGAAGGAAGTGGGGCTGGACAATCCTGTAGGGAGTGAGTGAGAAATGAAGCCCATGGCGGGGGCGGGGGTCGTCTCCTTTGAGGGGCACTGGCCCAAGGGGCAGCACTGGATGATGCTGGGTCAGTGAGAAATTAATCCAAGGTGGAGGGAATCCCTCAAATCTGGGCACTGGTCCTGGGTTTGATATTGGATGAACCTGGGGGAGGGGGTGAGAGATGCAGTCCATGGGAGGGGCAGCTGGTCAAGGAGGTGGTGCTGGAGGAGGGACTATAGAGGTGCCAGCAGGCTCAGGTAGTTGACTCATAGTTTCATCAAAAAAGATGGGAGAGGAGTTTGAGGTGTCACCTTGAAATCTCTCAGATTCAGTAGGGCCAGCCCATTGATTGGCACATCCCTGTACTCAGCTCTTGGATGAGAATTTGCAGACCCACCATGCCTATCCCCTACTTCCCTACCAAAAAAAATTAGCTTCTACAAGGATAATTAGCAAAAATACCGTCTGACAGGAAGCAAAACATTGCACTATTGAAGAGGGGCCTCCATATGCTTCCAGCAATGGTGGAGAAACAAGCCATGGTGATTTGGGGGCTCTCCCTTCACTGTGCTTTTAATGGCTCCAAGACTCATGAGATGGGAAGAAAACAGAGACATAGTTTCTATTGTGACTTTTGTATCTAAGTTTGCCAAGTCAAACAGCTCTGATTCTCAACATTGCAATGCCTCTTTTTTGAGTCAGAGATTTTGTTTTATGCAGCAGTAGAAAAGCATGGGGGTCTGCCATAATGGCCAGATGTCAGGCACTGGCAGCTGCGGTGTGGCTGGAGGCTATCAGGACCAGCTTCTGTTTTTCTAAATTTTGTTCCTCTGGTTTCCCGGGCAATGCCGGGTATGTCCAGATAGTGAGGAATAAAAAAAGTCAAAGGAAGAGCTGAATTAAGCTAGTTTGACTTCAGCTACGCAATTGTTATAGCAGAAGTTGCGTAGCTTAATTCAACTTTGCCCTACTGGTAGATGTGCCCTTATAATATATCTTAATAAGGGACTTCCATTTTGGGGAAGGGCATGTCTTCAATACAGGCTGGATCAATAGGGTAGTGATAGCATGGGTTGATTTATCGCATCTATTCTAGATGCTGGTCACTCACTTGTCGACTCTGGTACTCCACCAGAATGAGAAAAATAAGGGCAGTTGATGGTTTGCGGGCGGGGGTTTGTTGACCCAGCAAGGAGCGGACCCTGCAGTAAGTAGAACTAAGATTTGACATATGCTACTAACATACCTCAAATTGCGAAGCTTAGATTGACTTTTCCTTGAAGTGTAAAACTGCCCAAAGTCTTTCATATACATGTCATCAAGTGGCAGGTTTTTTATAAGGGGCTTCCATAACTGCTAATTAACCAAAGATATTTGCCCCCCATTTGCAGTCCTAGTTCAGGATTTCAATGAAGTGCATGAGGGAGGCAGACTGACATAAGACCTGCTCCCCCTTCTTTTTCTACCCAATAAAAGCTATTTCATTCACTTCCTGGGAGCAAACATAGACATTTAGCAAACTCTGAGGCCAAAGCCTGCCTTGATTTTTTTGTAATGTTCTCAGACTGTCCCTGAGAGGTATGACAGTTTCCTGTATGCAGATGTGTATGTACTATTGTATACAATGTCTCTGGGAGGCAGAAGGTGGGAGTAGAGACATGACAAATGTAAACCCCAGGAAGCATTCTGAGCTCCAGTGGGCTATTTGAAACAAGTGCCAGACAACAATGAATGTAGCCAAGTGGGTTTCCCAGAAACAATCCTGTGGAAGATGTATGCAGACGTATCTCCTCTGTTATACAAGAACTCAGCTTTTTGAAGCTACACCTCGAGGAGGGAACCCTTCTCTATTGGACAAGATAAGAAGCTCAAACTGTGCAAAGGAATGGCTTACAGATGTGCTTGTTCCCAGTCAAACCAGTTATGAACTTGTAACCACACAAAATGGCTTTGCTGTGTTTTGAAGGATTGACTCCTACCAAAGCCCTTGTGGGAGCTAGTGTGATTTCAGGTAAACCATTAACATGCATGTGGGTTCTTTTAATATGCTATTGTTTCTCTGTAATGTTTGCACCCTAAGAATAAAGGTACTTGCTTAGTAAAAGCTGTGCAGTACTTTTCTAAGTTACAATGCTCACAGCCTCTGAGGGGGAAAAAGGCAAAGCAGGTTTGCCTCGGCAGTCTGACTTTCTGGGAAATTCACAGTGTAGACAGGAAACTGTGCAGCCTGGCAACATCGCAGGCAGGAGGGGACCTAGATACAGGGGTCTGATTAAGAGAGCTGATGGCTACAGAACTAGAAGCCATAGAGGTGGTGCCTTTAGTAGACCATAGAAGAGGAATAGTCGTACAGTTGCCAGAGGGGTTGTGAGGACTTCATGGTGGGTGAATTCAACCCTGAGTAAAGGCTGAAGGATTTGGGTCCTGTGGGATTTTAAAAATAGCATTGCTTTGCAGAGCACCTCTTCTTACTTGATGCTGCAGTTTACACACTTCTCTGGATCTACATGTGCAATTCCCAGTGACGTCAGTAGGTTTTTCCATCTATAAATTAAGGGTAGTGGGAGGATATATTGTTGAAGCTGCAGTAAGTCTGATGCTATAGCAGTGGCTGCTATAGACAGAGAATTATGAGTTCATTGTAGCACCACCACAGCATAGATTGTGAGTAAAATATTTGTGAAAAAGGCAAGAAGAAAATGGAAAAAGCACCAACTGCTGCTCGCGGGGGGCAGGGAAAGAAGGGAGGGAGCAGAGGAAGCTTTGCACGCTCCCCCACCCCCAGGCCCTAATTGGCCTGGGGGCAGGGGAGCGCCCAAAGGTCCTCCAGCCCTGCCAGGAGAACGTAGTGCTTTGAAGCACCATGCACTGCTTGTGGGGGGCGGGGCGGGGGGCGCTGCAGAGCAGAGGAGGCTTCCTGTGCTCCCTGCCCCAAGGCCCTAATTGGCATAGGGGTAGGAGAGCAAGGGAAGTCTCCTCCCATGCCAGGGGCATGGGCAGCTTGGGGGAAATGTGGGATGGGGGCAAAAGCACTCCCTCATCCCCAGACCAATCATTGTCTGGGGTGGGGAACCTGGAAATCTCTTGGCCAAGTCCCTTCTGCTAGATGCCCCACCCCTTCCTGTGCAGTCCAGGGCCACTTCAAAAATTTCTGAAGTGGCCCCCCCAGCACAAAATTATTGCCCACCCCTGCTTTAGAGGCATGTTCATTAACTAAGACCATATATCATGTTATAGAGCCTCTTAAAATAGTTATTACAACCATTCTGCTGGGACATAGTTTACATTAGATAAAACGTCAAAATCCACTGCCTTGCCTTTGCATAGCTGAAACCCTCCCCCCAAAAAAATACAGCACCTTAGGAAAAATAAGTCATTCCTTTAAATATAACCACTTCTCTAAAAATAGTATATATGTGAATCAATCAAATCTGTTAGCAGTAGCTCTACTGCACAGAACACTGACAACACTGCCTCCTACTTGTGACCAAACCAGCACTTTGGCCCCCGGTTACTTGCAAAGAAAAAAAAAAATTCATCCCTGCTGAAAAATACACAGAAGCCACTCGCTATCCTCAAAATGATTACTTCAGGGCAAAGGATATACATCAGTGATTTCTTAGTGCAAGGTATGCAGTAATGCTTTGTCTACTGTATATTTGAGAGTGTTTATGCAGCTCTGAGTGTGTTTGTTCAGGAACTCTCCTAAAAAGTAAGGATATGTCCAAAGTTGAATTAAGCTACGCAAGTTGAGCTGTGTCAATTGTGTAGCTTAATTTGGCTTTTGGTGCTGTCTACACAGCAGGAAGAACACTCTTCCTTCGACTTCCCTTACTCCTCATGAAATGAGGGTTACCACGAGTCAGAGTAAGAAGTTCTTCAGCTTGACATTTAAAAATAAAGGCTTTTAGTGTAGACATGCACTATGTTATTTCAGAATAATGATGCTGTGCGGACATACGCCAAGAGCTAGGACCACCAAATTCTGAATACAGCTACATCTTACCATAACTTAAAACAAGGTAAGGGTTTGACTATGCCAGCTCAATAGCAGGTGCCTGGACTGATTGGTTTTTTTTTAAATGGAAAACCAAAGGGAAGGAACTGCTAGCAGAACAGTTATAGTGCAGAATGACCATGGTGGGGAGGAAGGGGTAGGCACACTGGTAAGAGAGGGAGTGGCAGGGGGCAGGGCTCTGCGTGTTGCCAGCCCCTGAATACAGGTAAGGTTCTCATTGTGATGAGCTGCTGGCAGGATAGGTCAGCACAGCCTCCCTTGCCCCAGCCAGTCCCACTCACCTCCCACCCCCAAACTCCCAGCCCCCTCTTATTTGGCATTGTCAGGTCATTAAAATATGCTAATAATGCATATTGGAACAGCACAGTATAGTGCAAACTCCAAGTTAGTCCAAAAGGATTTATTGTCACATTAGAGATTACAGATCAGGGATGTAAAAGAGTAGCTGACTATCCGATAAGCCTAGGCTTATCGGGTAGTTGAGTCAACTACTGTATCAGAGGCAGCAAGGGGAGAGAAACGGGAGCAGGGGAGCCAGCTTAAAACCTGGTTTCCCCCCCAGCACCATCTCTGTGGTGTAGGGGAGGGAGAGGAAAGGTAGGCACAGCAGGGAACCCAGCACAAGCAGGGACTGAAGCAGTCCCCACGCATGCTGGATTCCCTACTGTAACCCCCCCAAACAACTATTTCAGTGGTATGCAACCTTTTTTCCATTCACGACCCCCAAATTGCCAGATGGTGTCACCAGGCCGCCGCAATGCAGTTGCTCCTCTGCCGCCACCCCCCCCCGCATGTCCATCAGGCGCCAAGCTGGGAAAGGCAGAAAATACTGGCCGGCTGGATCACAGCACTGCAATCCCCCACGACCACAGCCCACATGTTGTGCACCACTGAACTAGTTGATGAAAATTCCATTGACTACTTGATTAGCTGATTAATAGGCATGTTAAATTTTGATTAGAAATGTTGGCAAAATAACCCAAATCCTTGCACACATTCGTGTCCCAGTTGGTCAGCCATGAAAGGAGGAAAGCCTGCAGAGTGTTTGTAACAAACACGACTATTCAAACAAGTTACCATTTCCCCTTTAATAACACTTTCTACATATGTAAAATTCATCAGCCAAGGATCTCACAGCACTTGACAAAAAGAGATGTTACAGTATCATCCCCATTTTAGATAGGGAAATGGAGGCACAGATGCAGCAACATGACCTAGGTTAAACAGCAAGTCACTGTTTAAAACAGGACTAGAACCCATAATTTCTAGCTCTATCCCCCCTTCTCTAACCACTAGTGAAATCCAGTTTCTTACAGCACAGTAGTTCTTACAAAACAGAAAAATTGGGGAAAAAAAAAGAATTTGCATATTTCCACCCATCTGCACAGTGGCACGAGTACAAAAATAAATATTATTTAAAACTCAGTTTATAAAAATAAGTCCATTTAGTTGCACATGACTCCGTGCTGTGGTCTATTTGACTTTGGAAGATAATGCCTGTTTGAAACGTCTCTTTAGATCTTGCATGTTAGGAGATTTGGGTCGAGGGATGATGGATGATCTCCTTCTGTCGCCAGAGCTGCTGTGGTTGTGTAGTTTGCTAACCTCCTTGCAAAGATACTGAAAAACATCATATACCCCATGGTAATTTTCACTAGTAGAGATTTCTAAAAACACACTGCCCAGTTCGTTAGCTAGCTGTATCCCCTCATCAGTTTGTACCTGCCTCGCATGGAGGAGATCCCCTTTGTTTCCCACAATAAGAATGGGTATCTTAGAATCTGGATGAACTTTGCGTATGTGCTGATAGAGAGGGCGAATAAACTGGTAGCTACTGTAATCAGTGATAGAATAAACCAAGAGAAAGCCCTCTGCCCACTTCGCGCATCTAGAAAGAGAGTCCAACACCTGTACAAAGCCTTCTTGCACCTGTAAACAGAAAGACTGGAAGTTAGATAATGGAATGCTGAAGCTTAAATTGAAAATAAAAACAATGAGATTAAGAAACAAGATATAAGCCCACACTGTACAGGCTAATGAACTGAATTCCTACCCATTAGGAGGTAGGTCTGGCTATTTAAGGAATGGTTCAACTTTTTAGTCTGCAGTTATGCTTGAATGCAGGACTTAAATAATATAAACTGTGAAAACTGTTTTGTCTTGAATCCTTTTTAAATAAAAATCACATTATTTAGCTGAGTGTGTCAGTATCACTATATCACACATTTTTCAAGCTAGCTACCCTAGCAGATTTAATAAGTCTGGTTTTAGTTATGTTCTATTAGCAGACTAAATACATTATAATGCACACTCTAGTATGTCTTACATTTAATAAAAATTTATTTTTAAGTTGTCTATAAACTTTCCAATACAAGTTTGATATAACATAGATCAGGTTAGATATTCCAAACAGCAATTACTGATTTATACAGGCTTAAGTCAGTTCTATTTATGGTAATGTATCTTTAAGGAATTACAGGTATTAGTCATAAGTGTAGGCAGCGATGCATGAATGGTACCAACAATTAGGAAAGAAAGTCAACAGAAATACAGTTTCAGTGGAGTTTGGATCTCGTGCCCACCTCTCCCCCGTAGTATTGAAGTATTTGTTTACCTGAATAAATCCTGGAGTGTCTTGAATCTGTATGGAAACTTGGTCACCCTCTACATGAACAAGTCTTGAATACAAGTTTCCTGGGAAATAAAGATAAAGAGAAGTGTTGCTTTGGGAAGGGGGAAGAAATAAAGAAACACTAGAAACTAGCATGTAGATTCTGCAAACAGACATTGAAAAATCCTCACCTGTATTGGGTTCATAGTCGCCAATAAATCTCTTTGTTAGGAATCGAACAATCATAGCTGAAAAGAACCAGATTCTTTAATTAATGGCAGCCTGGCGAAAGACACTACAGTCCCACTCCAGCCCGCCCGCAGTGCCAGGCAGGCACCACTGTAGGTTTATCAATGGGCGTTAAGGCACAATCCCATTGTGCTGGCTGGGAGGGATGTACCGCTAGTCCACAGCCAGTCCAAGGACCAAGTCCTGGACAACAGGCTCGGCCTGCCTGGCGGCTGGCAGAACTCGGCGGCTGCAGAGGAATTCTCCAGCTAAGGCAGGAAGCAGCCCGGACTCGGGCACTTCTCCTGACCAGGCGCCAAGTCTGCAAGCAGCCCAGCCAGTCTCGGCCAGCACCGCTCCGTGGCAGGGCCCCGGGATGCTCCGCGTGCGCCGGAGCCCAGCGGTGTCTGGCTCCTTAGCCCAGCCGATCGTGGCCCCCATTGTCCCGCCACCGGCAGGAGCCCGCGGGCAGTGGCGCGCCCCTTTGAACTCACCGCTTTTGCCCACGCCGCCGGCGCCCAGCACCGCCAGCTTGATGTCCCGGCTCTGGAAGCAGGGCGAGGAGCACTCTAGGATGGGCGCGAGCAGGAAGTTGTTGGACATGGTCGGCGGGCGCATGGAAAGGGAGGCAGGGACAGCTCCGGGCTGGGAACAGCAGCGCGCCCCCGCCAACTCCGGCACAAGCGAGGCGGGGCTGCAGGGAGGCGGAGGCGCTGCTGCTGCTGCTGCTGCTTCCAGCCGCTGTGCCAGCGTCGCTGCAGCCCGAGCTTTTAAAGGGATCCGGGCAACCGCTGGGAGCCGCCTCCTCCGCTCGCAGTCCAGCCCAGCCGCAGGGGAGGCTGAGCCTGAGCCTGGCGGCGGTCGATACGTACGCACATCGCGGGTGTGCGCACACAGCGGCTGGCGCGGAGGGGGGAGCCTGCTTGCCTGGGGCGGCCGCTGTCGCGAGGGGCCGCTGGTCGGTCGGACCCGTTGGCCCTAATGGGGGAAGTGCCCCAACAAGAAGGTGAAGGGGTTGGAGAAGACAAACCCGTTACAGCCCCTGCAAACTCTTCGCTGCTTCACCGCCAGCCGCCCCAATTGCCATGGGCTGCTCATGTAGGAGTTTGCAGGCCTGGGCGTTAAATGTGCTAAGGGGGCACCAAAGCTGAGGAAGAGCCCTATGGTGTGGCTGGACCAAGCAAACCTAGAGCAGTGGTCACCAGCGGTAGATCTGGATCTCTGAGCCTCTGACAGGTGATCCTGACTGGTTTGGCCAGGAAGCGATCAAGTGCTGGCACTTCAGTTGCCCCTCCACCCACTGTCAGCTGTTCCTGCCCTCTGCTTTGGAGCTGCCCAGCTGGGCGCCTCCTGCTTCCTGTGCAGGGTGTGGGAGGGAGAAGGAGGGGTGCTGATGTCAGGATGTCCCTCTTCCCCCCACTTCTGTACCCTATCTCCACACAGAGAGAAGGGGATGGCGGGAGCTTGGTAATGCAAATCTTTGTCGCTCTCACAACCTGTGTCTGTGTGTGTCTGTCATTCACACACTCACTCACGGTTCACTCTCATCTCCTGACCCAACGCACATGTGGGCTGTTGTTGTTATTTCTTTTACTGCTTGCAGATTGTGTTGTTTTTGCTTTTTGACTGGTCTGTGCATTTCGTAATTTTCATTTCTCTCTTACGCTTAAATTTAATTCTTTGAGTAGTGAGTTCTCAAATGCCTAGCCTGCCGGAGTAATTATCCCAGTGCTGCTCCTGGAAATGCATGTGTTTGCAGCCCTTGAGAGAGGCAGAGCAGGGGGTCTCCACATGCTGTGGTTTACCTGCAGACAGCACTCCTGCAGCTCCCATTGATCAATAACTGGGAACCGTGGCCAGTAGAAGCTGTGGGCTCAGAGCTTGTAGATGAGGGGCAGTATGTGATGCCACGGAGCCATTGCTGTACATGCCAGCTGCTTTCAGGAGTGGTGCAGGGCCAGGGCAGGAGTAAGCCTGCCTTAACCCCACTGCTCCACCACCTGGAAGCCATTTCAGCTGAATAGTGCCCAGCCAGGGCCTGCTTTCTGAACCCTTGTCCCAGCCCTGAACCTTGTCCTGTATCCAGCCTCTTGCCCCAGATGTGAGTTCCCCTGAACCCAAACTCCTTCCCAGAGCTTGCACTCTGAAACCCCTCCTGGACCCCAATCTCATACCCTTGGCTAAGCCCGGAGCCCCTCCCACACTCTGAATCCCTTCACCCAAGACCAGAGCCTGCACCTCAACCCCTACCCCAGCCTGGTGAAAGTGAGTGAGGATGGGGGAGGAAGGTGGAAGGAGTGAGCAGGGTGAGGCCTCAGAGGAGGGGAGGAGTAGAGGCAGGGCCTCAAAGAAAGGATGGGAAGGAAGTGGGGCACATACATTGGAAAAAGTGATCTTGTGGGTAAAAAGGTTGGAGACCACTGACCTAGACTAGAGCATATTTGTCCAACCTGTTCTGAAAACCCCCAGTGGTGGGGATCCTGCAACCTTCCTTGCCAGCCTATTACACAACTTAACTACACTACTCATTAGAAAGTTTGCCCTAATATCCACCTTAAATCTCCCTTTCTGCAGATTAAGCCGATCCATCCTGCCCTGCCTTCAGGGGCCGTGAAGAACACAGATCACCTATTCTTTCTAAGAGTACTGAATATATTTGAAGACTATCAGACTCCCCTACCCTCCAATCTTCTTTTCGCAAGACTAAACATGCCCATTTTTTAAACCTTCCCTGGTGGTCAAGTTTTCTAAACCAATCATTTTTGTTGCTCTCCTAAGGTCACTTTTAAACTTTCCTTAAAGGATGGAACCCACAGCTAGACACAATATTTCATCTGAGGCCTCACCAGTGCCAAGTAGGGCAAGAGAGTTACCTCCCATGTCTTACCTACAACGCTTGTGTAGGTGTAAAGGGGCAGATTTGAACCTGGGATCTCTGGAACTTAGTATAGGAGCCTCTACCCTTTGAGCTAAAAACCAGCTGGCTCTCAGCCCATGCTGTAGAGGTCTCTTGTTCTTAGCTGTTGCCTCATTTGCACATTTTTTGCACAAAATGGGAGCAGTGTAGACATAACCTAGTGTGTGGGTTACATAGCTCTAAAGATAGTATTTTTCTCGGATCAGAGCCCTGGAAACAGACCTGCAACTTAACTTGCTGATCCTTATAAAAGGAGGGGCAGGATATTATACAGAAGAAGGGACTGTAATACTTGCTGGAGCAACAGTGGACAATAAAATGGCAGCAGTTCACTAGGATTAGCCCCTGGTAGGCCATTGCTGCTATATTTACCTGTGCCTCCTCAGGCATGGGCGATTGCAGCTCCTGTTGGCAACTAATCGCTATTCCCAACCAATGGGAGCTGCGGGAAGTGGCGTGGACCAGGACACCGATTTCTGCAACTCACATTGGCCAGGAATGAGAAGGCTATCCTATATTCAGTCTTATTTTTTCCTTATATCCCATGCCTCTTTGAAGTCAAGAACATTACTTGATGAGTAGTGACTGTGTGTGCAACTAAGGTTTTCAAAAAGTCAGACCTTGACTGAAGTAAGGCAAATGACTCTTAATGTGGTACGTACAGTCAATTGGTGATAAAGCTAATACATATAAAAATCAGTCACTCCCATTACATCAGAAAAGATTAAGAACTCCTTGGTATGCGTGGAAGAGCGCACTCTAACAGTCTGTCTTGTACAATGCCATGCACACTGTTATCACTTAACAACTTTGGTATAATATACCAAACATAGGCTTAAGTGCTGCAGTGATGACAATGTTACAAATGCAGTGGCAGACAGACAAGATTAAGATTGCAGTTCTCAGACAAATGGTTGTTTGATTCCCAACAATGAGAGGATAAACTGCCTTTTAATCCAACTAAAATGAGCCAAGTAGTCAACTGGATGCATCTAGAATAGCTGTAATTTTATATTTAAGCCAGTATAGGAAATCTGATCAGTATCAACTGAGTCTCGTGGAGATTCTCAGGGAATGGAAGGGTATGAAGGGTGTATGAACTCATACCCTGTGCCCTTTCCCTTTATCCAAGAATCCAGATGCACAGAGGAGTAGAACAGGCTTCAGAGAGACCATGGACACAATCCTCAGGAATGACAGATAAACTTTCCACATCCTGAATGTTGTTAAGTTGTTCTACCACTGATTAGCAAAGCAATAGAAGATTCCCCCTGTGTAGAAGCATGCTCCAGCACTGCAGGGTCATGGCTGGGCAGCATTGCTGCTGCTGCACCCAAGGGATGTTCTCTAACTACTCCTCAAGGGATGCATGGTGACCCAAAAGAGCAGAGTGGAGAAAAGAGTTGCCAGAGCTCTGGCTAAGTAATCATGCACCAACCAGCAGAATGTGTCAGTTGCATAGGGACAAGTATTCTGTACCCCTTGAAGAGTATCTCTTTGTGTTCCTCCTCCTGTACCCTCACAGTTTTGGGAGGCTTTGTGTGTGTCTCTGTCAGATTCCCTGCATTGTTCTACACTGCCTCTCCCCCCTCTCCCTGGAGAGCCATTTTCTCAAGGCAGGAGTAATCAATTATTTTTTAAGGTCCAAATTTCTTGATCAAGATATAGTCAAGGTGCAGACTCCACAGAAAAATGTTAGTAAATAAAAAGATGCCAGGGTCTATACAAAAGCATGGCAGTCCAGATTTTGCCTGTGGTCCACTTATTGACTACTGCTGCCTCAATGCATAATCTAGCCTATTGTAATTAACATTGCACTAGTTGACACAAAGTTATATTAGGCTGCCTAAGAAATCTAACAGGGAATCAGGTACTTCAACATTACAGCTATTGTCAAAGTAGAACGATGATTTCTATTTTTAATTTGAAATGTCAACAAAGCTTTATCATCACCCAAGCAGACCTCTTCCTTTTTAAACTAAGATTTCTGTTCTATTACTAAAGCTTTTTAGTTAGTTTCCAGTAATTCATGTTACTGTAATTCACTTCTATTGTCATTTTCCATCTTTTTGTCTTTGACCTTGTACATAGCATTTCTTTACACTATTTTTATATAACCTTCTTTAAGTGTGCTGTTTAAGAGTATTCATTCAAAGTGCCCCTTGACAGAACATTATCAAAACATTTCCATTCCAGAGAGCTGCTACATGATAAATAGGGGAGTTAATAAATTGCAACCCCAGGACTTTGAGTTCCCTTGTTTTATACCAATCGGGGGAGTTTATATGGCTGTGTTGAGTTAGTCATCCTGTCTTAGTTTCTATGTCTGGAGCCATCCTATGAAAGAAATATAATTCTGACCTCCAATGTTCCCCCTAATCTTTTCCACCCATGTGTGGATTTTTCCATTCATGTATGGAATAATTTTTTTCCGTGTGCACCAAGGCACATGTGAATGTGCACTAGCTATGGGCCCTCTGCTAATCAGCTGGGCAGCATTTGAATCTCCTCTGAGCAGCCGCACAAGTGCACAGTTTACAGAGAACACTACTGACATCTTAGAGACAGCTTCACTTAGCCTAAATAGGAAACACCATGAACTCTAAATGCTTGTGATGGCTATTAACTGATAGAAAGACAGCTGATTAGATGGTATAAGCTTTTGTTTCCTGGCTCCGAGGTTTAAGAAGCTTGAAGTGAGGCAGAGACAGTTGAATGTCTTTTATTAAAGATTGCTGTCACACAAGAGTAAGGGGAATAGAAATCCCTTCCATGACTGGAATCATTGAGATTGGAGCTGCCGGCCATCAGTGGAAGAGGAAGAGAACATAGTTGTAGCTGTCAGTCACCTTGTCTCTCTGGGGGAATGAGAGTCTGGCAGTATGTACAAGGGAGCAGCTATATCCTGGCAGAAGGGAAACAAGAAGTAGGAAAAGCGAAGCAATGTAGAGGGACACAATTTTTGCAGTAGCTGAGTCTTTTGCCACTCAAGCAAAGATGTGTAAACTCTGGTCAGGCATGAGCAAGATTGCTGCACTCCAGCACAAGGGTAAGCAGAGGCTGTGTGGGGGCAGGCAAGGTTAAGCATTAGACATAGTCTTCTGCACTGAGCAAAAACTTGTTAAATCCATTGTGTCTTCTCCCTTTTCAAGATCATGGGTAAAAAAGGAGCAGAATGTGAGTGGAACGGTCAAATCTGAGTGAGTGGTCATGGGTTTAAATGATATTCTCAAACTGCAAATTAGTTTTTGTATTTAGGTATTCCCACCACTGGCTGTATTCCTATAATTAACTCGCACTAACTTCATGACCACACTGTAGCATTCTATGCTGATTCAGGTTGCTCTCCACTGTCCTACTTATCACTTTAATTAGTATATTTCTTTATCTTCCTGATATAGAGGATTCCTAGAAGCAAAAACTCAACTTTCTTTCCTCTTGCCCATATTTTCTCACAAACTACACAGTAATCTGAATTCAGCTCACATTAGTCTCAAACATATACAATTATCTTTATTACAGAGAAGAAAATTCCATATAGGTAACAAGACAAGAATGGAGCCATGAGATTGCGTACTTTCTGCTGAACTATATTGCTGCTTTTGATAGCCTCTCCTCAAGGTATTTTTGTATTGAGAAAAAGGAAGCTCTTGAGCAAACCTTAGACTCTGTTTGACTTACGGCAGAAATTGCCCCACTGTTTACCACCTTAGCTTTTAAGGTGCCATTTCTACATAGATCTGATTGAGTATATTATGGGGTGTACGTGGTCTGAATTTTAAGGACCGTTTTTCATGTTGTTTGGAATCTAAAGGCTTTATTAAAACAGCCTATTTTTGTTGTGATTGTAATCTAAGATAATTATGTCAATATTTCTTATTTTCTTCTTTCAAATTGTATTCTTCCTGGTGTTCCACCTTGCTGTGGTGCCTAAAAAATTCTGCCAATTGGCCTTCTCCCTAATCATAGGTCCACTTCATCTTGGGTGCACAATAATCTTTGCTGAAGAACCATTTTTTTACTGATGTTAGCTCTTTCCTTTCCCCCTCTACTGACTTGTTCAACCCACTGCCACATTCAAAATTAGCATTCAAGATGCTTTGAGACAGACATCTTGTATTTGCTGCTGTTATGAAGGTGCTTAATACTTTTGAACAAAATTTGTGTTTATAGAGGATTCAAAATTTTTTAAGCAAGTTGTATTCTTTACATTTAGTGAACACTGTACTATTTTGTACCAAATGAACAGCTGCAATATGCTGCTTAAGAATGGTTTTCCATGTTAAAATAAAAACAGTAACCTGATATCCCTAATACATTTTCAGAGTGCAGTGGTTCCCTGTGATACCGCTATTCCAGGTGGTTTCCCTTCCTTGTCTCCCTCTATTAAATTGCATTAAAAGACAGCTAAATAATATGTGAATTACTTTCCCATGTGAGCAATCACTGCAGTGGCCTTGGGACTGTTTGGTCCCCAAAGAGATGGACATTGTGAATGGAGGGAAGGCACTATTAAGAAAAAAAAATACTGAGAGCAAAAGGGTGTTACCCCATCTTGCTGATCTTTTTTGCATGACCCTTTCATTTGCCAAAGGATAAGATGCTTATAGAACCTCTCGGAGGCAAACTGGGTTTGGAATCGGTCTGCAAAGCTCTGACTACTACCAGTACCACAGGTACACTAAACAGATTCTCTCACAATACCATACAATCTCATAGGACTGTAAGGTATATGGCAGAAAAGGATGATCATCTTGGTCATAAATAGAAGTTTGGCACATGTAGAAAATACACTCTTATTACCCAAGCTGCAGTGATTAGATCCAAACTTTCTACATGTTGGGGATTTGTAAGTTACGTTAGTCTCAATAGTAAGGAGTCAGCTCTATCACAGAGAAAACTGCATAAGCATGACACTAAAGTACATAACCTATTAGAAAAAGTTTATAGGAGAAATTAGGTCAATTTGTGAATAAATTCTAGCTTGTTACAGATATTAGATGTGGAGAATATAATCAAGTTATCCTCCCCTGGTTTAGAAGTGTGACTAAATGGATGAGAGGTAGAAATGGAGTAAGGATGAGGGAAGAAGGGTGAAAAGGGGACATGAAAGAAATAGGAAGTCTAACAAAATGAAATAAAAAGGCAGAAGCTGAGATAGTAGGGACAACGGGGGCCAGAGGCGAGCATTGTATGAACATGGGGAAAGAGAGCAAATGGTGTGGGTGAAGGCATCATCCAGATATAGGACACAAGCAGATGATTGAGTATGGGAGACAAAATATTTAAGGCAAGTTGTTCCAGATTACAGAATTTACTTCCTGTTTCACTTTGGCAACATTTTATCCACTAGGCACTGCTTCAGCGCAAGGATGGTATTGAGCGAATTATACAATTGTGATTTCTTTATGCAACTCCTGGATTATGTCTACACTGGTGGGTTCTTGCGCAAGAACAACTGTTCTTGCTCGAGAACCCGCTGAGCGTCCACACGGCTCGCCCATTCTTGTGCAAGAAGATTTACAGTAAAAGCGTGGGAAGAGAGGGCTTGCACGTGCGCAAGAGCTACGCTCTTTTCTAACACGTGTAAGCCCTCTTGTGCAAGAGGGCAGTGTGGACGCATGGCAGGGGTTTCTTGCGCAAGAAAGCCCTATGGCTAAAATGGCCATCAGAGCTTTCTTGCGCAAGAGAGCATCCACACTGCCATGGATGCTCTTGAGCAAAAGCCCATCTCTTGCGCAAAAGCACATGGCCGTATGGACGTGTTCTTGTGCAAGAGTTCTTGCGCAAGAACCCACCAGTGTAGACATAGCCCTATAGCGTGAATTAAAATGGTGTGGAGAAAACCAGGGTCATCATCATTAGGGATGTAATAGTATAGTCAATTAACCAATAAGCAAAAGCCTGTGTTAATGCTATAGACCAGTGTTTCTCAGTGGTACAAGTAGCTCTAAGGGTACCCCTAAGAGAGAAGTCTGGGGGGGGGGTACATCAACACAACTGAAATTTGGAGAAAACTTCATTTGTTTTAAGTTTTACAGCACTTTATTTTTGTACTTTTTACACCCAAAAATGTCATCGGCCACCCAGCTACGATTAAGTTGTTTAAACAAATGTGTTGCAATGATAGACAAAAATTGTGTGCATCTGAAAACTGTAGATACTGGGGATACTTATTTTTTTGGGGGAAAGGGGTACTTTTTTTTTTAATAAAGGTTGAGAAACACTGCTATAGACCAGTGGTCACCAACCAATAGATCACAATCTACTGGTAGATCTTGGAGCCTCTGACAGGTGATCCTGACTGGTTTGGCTGGGAGGCTATAAAGTGCTGGCTCTTCATCTGCCCCTCTCTGCACTGCCGTGCTGCTCCTGCCCTCTGCCTTGGAGCTGCCCATCACCCCTGGGAGCCTCCTGCTTGCTGTGCAGGGCACACGAAGAAGAGGAGAGAGGTGCTGATGTCAGGGTGCCCCTCCCTCCACTGTACCCCATCTCCACAGAGCGGGGGTGGGCAGGGATGGAGAGAGTTTGCTGGCTGCTTTTGAGAGTGGTGCAGGGCCAGGGTAGGGGTGAGCCTGTCTTATCCCCACTGTACCACCACCCAGAAGCCACCTGTGGTAAGCAGTGCCCAGTTGGAGCCTGCATTCCGAACTCCAGCCCCAGTCCTGAACGCCCCCTGCATCCAGCCTGATAAGAGTGAACATGGAGGATGGAGTGAGTATGGGTGGGGCCTCAGAGAAGGGGCAGTAAGGAGGTGGGGCCAGGGTATTTGGGTTGAGGTAGATCCGGGATTGCACTTCAATTCAAAAAGTGATCTCATGCTTAAAAAGATTGGGGACCACTGCTATAGACTATACACATTTCCCTTTCCCTGCCAGTAAATGTTTTAGCAGGCTGGCCAGCAGCCTGGCTTGCCATGGGTCCAGGCCCTACCCCTGCTGTGGCTCTGTATTTATAGTGCATTAGGAATTGGGCAGGCAGGCAGCCCAGCTCAGTCTCAACTCACACTGGGTCCAGGACCTACCAGTTTCAGCTCTGCATTTCAAGTGTATTAAGAGCCCGGCAGCCCAGCTCAGTTATGGCTTGTGCTGAGTCTGGGAGCTCAGACCCCGCCTTGACAGGGGCTGTTGCCACCTCTCAGAAGCAGCAGCACAAGGCGACAGGCAGCTGGTCCTCAAGAGGAGCTGGTTTTTAAACTGGCTCCCCTCACAGACCAGCTCCCACCTGGCACCCTGTGCTGCTGCCTCTGATACAGTGGCTAGTCTAGTTGACTAACCAACATCATTAACCAACATCTATTCAATTAGCCCAGGCGTTACCAAACTTTTTGACATGGGGACCAGTAAATCCATTCACGAGCTTTTGGAGAACTGGTAACATTCATTTGCATATTCATTAAGCAAATGATGAATATTCAAATAAGTTGTTTCTGGTCCTCCCAAAACCCTCAGTGCCAGTGTTAGCAAAGCTTTTGATACAGTCACCCACAATATTCTTACCAGCAAGTTAAGGGAATATGGATTGGCTAAATGGACTGTAAGATGGATAGAAAGCTGGCTAGATCAGGGTTTCCCAAACTTTTTACTTTAGTTGGAACCCTTTTTTTTTCAGTACTGTTTTTTGCAGCCCAAAAATATAAATACATATAAAAAAAAAAGAATGAAAAATGAATACATTTTCAGTGTTTCACCTGGCTGCATCCTCCGCCCAGCCTGGGCCAGGGCTTGGGGGACCTGGCACCACATGGGCACTCCAGGAGGCAGGAGCAAGAGCAGATTGGGGGTAGGGTATCTGGCTAGGAGGGAGGGTGCAAGGAATGGTAGGGTTGCCAGGTGTCTGGTTTTGTACCAGACAGTCCGGTATTTGAGAGTTTTGTCCAGGAAACAAATTGAGAAATTATCAGACATATAAAATGTCTGGTATTTTCTAATTAGGTAAGTTTTATTATAATTAGGTGTATCAGTCCTTAGCTGCCAACTGCCTGGCAGGTAGATGTGCTCACACTGCCTGAGTGTGTCTGCCAGGCAGTTCGCAACTACTCAAGAGAGGGTATGGGGGGGGGGGGGGGGCACAAAATGGAATCCCCAGCCGGACTCACACAACTGCCAAGGTCTGCATGTGCCCAGGTCAGTCCCGCTCCCCACCCCCCCTTTCTCCCGATCTCCCCAGTCCAGCCCTGCTGCCCCTGTCCAGCCCTGCTTCCGACAGCCAGTTCCCCCCACCCATCTCCCCCGAGCCAGCCCCCCCAATCTCCACCAGACAGCCCCACTGCCCCCAACCCTGCCTCCACCACCCGCCCACCCAGATCTCCACAGGACAGCCCCACTACCTCCAACCCTGCTTCCGCCGCCTGCCCGCCTCCCCCCGTCTCTGCAGGACAGCCCTGCTGCCCCCAACCCTGCTTCCCAGCAGCTGTTCTCCCCCCCCCCCCCCAACCACACACCACCTCCCAGCCCACCCTGCTCTTCTCCCCTCCCGGGAGCCACGCTGAGGCCTGGTATTTTTTTCCTGCGGCCCAGTTTGGGAAATGCTGAGTTAACCAATATGTAACATCCCTAATCATGTACCCCATAAAAATATGCAGCTCCTCAAGGGGAGCCTTGAGAACCAGAGAACTTCAGGATGCCCTGGATGAGTCCTTAGCATAGAATTCCTTCAGCACTTTCCTTGAAGCAGTATAGATTTCATGTCAGTGCTGATGGCTCAGAAAGCACATTTTTAAGATGCTATTTTTAGTTGTGCTGAGGCTGTCAGCACTACAGCAGCACAACTATGGCACTTTAATGCTATGGTGCTACACCTAACATAGAAAAGCATCTACACTATCAAAAGTAGTTAATCCACTTCTCCAGAAGAATTCTTCCATCAACTGAGCTGTATCTCTTCAAGTGATTACTGAGAACAGCTGACCCAGTTACATCGCATGCGATCTTTCACTACATAACGACATAGCTAGGTTGATCTAATTTTTAAATGCACACCAGATTTTGAGTGTGCAAGTGTTGAATGACTCTAGGGAAGCTTTAGCAGTTGGTGAATAAGGGTGCAAGTAACAGCTATGCTTCTGTCAGACGGATAAGGTATGTTGATATTAAGGGCCCAAGAGAGTTTTGGGTTACACACGGTTTACAGGAGGGATTTGCTCTTGAAGAGAATTCTACCTTTTGTGTTTGTATATAGTTATTAACCTTGTTTTGAGAATTATGTTGAAACACTAGATTTTATGCACAACCTAATTAATACTTAGATGTCCATAACCAGGGCTTGACAAATCACTGAATCCACTTGCCCATGACGAGTAGATTTCAGCCAGTCGCCCCGTTCACCGGCAGCGTGCGCATGCACAATGCGGGGCTGGTGAGTAGGTTTCGCCGCCGTTTGTCAAGCCCTGTCCATAACTATCAGCTAAATACTAAACAGATTTCCATCTAGTAAGCCTCAAATAGCTCTGAGTAACTTTAAGCTACCCATCAAGTAAACAGGACCTTAAACTGTTTTCTTAATTAAAGACTGTATGTCACATTAAATACTGCTTGCTGTATGATGTTTGACAGTGCATTCTCATCTTGCCTTAGGCTAGCCAATCAAAGGAGGACAATCATGATAAGCAGGGCTTGACAAACAGCGGCAAGCGCCACTCGCCAGCCACGCATTGCGCATGCGCGCGCCTGCTGGTAAACGGGCTGTGCGGCTGAAATCTACTCGCCATGGGCGAGTAGATTCTATAGTTTGTCGAGCCCTGATAAGGATACATAAGGATACAAAGGTCACAGATTCTGACTATCAGGCTCTGACCTTTTACTTCATCCCCTAACCAGAGCCCCCAATTTTTATTCTGCCTCTCTGTATTTTTAGTAAATTTCAGGGACTGGTCATGCACTTCTTGAATTTCTGTTTATTGCTTGCAACCTGACTTACTAAAAATACCCCTGGCAAAATCTTAAACCTGAATCATTGGCATAAGCAAAGTTTAGTGGTTAACATACACCTGTTTAAGTGATGTACAGAGTAAGTTTCCCAAAACTGATTCATAATCCAGAAAGTGTAATTTAATGAAGATTGATTTTCTAAAGCATCTGTTCAGAAAGCATCCTTGGAAGCAACCAACCAGTCACATTTTGTCCTAGAGACCTTTATTTCTTTAAAATTACACTACGCCATGAATTCATAGGGAATTGGCTCCAGCAGCTCTGGCTCCTTGCCATTGGTTCTCACGAAGTGTGCTTCTCTAGGTGGAGCAGGCTGTAAGCAAAAACAACAGTAACCATTAATGTGACACCAATGCTCAATTTAGTTTGCAGTTACATTAACATATGTAGGCCAATTCTATCATGTGAAATGTGAAGTTTGTCTTTTCATAGGATTCTAGTAATGCATTTCCAAACTGGTTTAATAAAATATTCCCAGTGCTACTACAATGTAGCTATAGGAGTTCCTCCATTACTTTAGTCCAGGGTTTCCCAACCTGTGGGTCGGGACCCAAATATGGGTCACCATTACATTTCAAAAGGGTTGACAAGTGTCTCCCCAGGTGGCTCTGCCCCCCCTCCCCCAACTCCCTTTTTGAATTGCCTTGGTCACCAAGTCTTCCTGAATTGTCAAAATGGATCCCCATCTGGAAAAGGCTGGGAGCAGCTGCAGTTTAGTCAAACTCCCATGCTGAAAAGGGGTAAGCCAGGTCAACAGAAGAATTCTTGTGTCAGATTACAGGTGTCTACAATGAGCACACCCTTCCCCCCTACAGACCTGTCCTTAAACACTGAATATTTGTTTACTTGATGTTTCTCCCACTTAAGCTTAGTCTAATCTAGACACAAAGCATTAATTGATTGGCCCTATCCCTTCACTAGTGTCTGAGGACCTCACTCATTTACACAGTCAAGCAGTTTCTGTGTTTTAGGTGTCAGGAGTACATCATTAATTCAAGTTAAACAAATACCTGGCGTTTCAGTTCAAACCAAGTGCCTTTTTCTTTTGCTTCCTTTTTCTTCCTTTCATTCTCTTTCACACGCTTCAGGAAGCTGTCTCTGCTCTTGGAATGCTTAATATGCTCAACACGCACGTTAATTCTCTTGGCGAGAATCTTGCCCCTGATGGAAAAAGCTTGTTTTGAATCTATTGTATTTAATTTTTATCAGTTTCGAGAGCAAAGTACGTTACCACATGGTTCATGTTATCTCAGAACTAATACTCTTCAAGATACATGACTGTCTCCTCTGTAATACATAGGCAAATAGTTGCATCATCTATCATTACTGTAGTTCAATCCACAATCAATAAGTCCAGGGATAAGTAGTCTATGTATCTTACTGTAGTGACTACACTGCATTATGCCAATTTATTAAAAAATTAAGAATGACATTTAAAACACATTTAAATTAATATAAATATGCTAGCCAGCAGAACTTTTCACATTCTTCTTTAGAATCTAGTGTTTCCTCTGACAGGATCCAAGTCAAACAATCGTCATTTGCTTGAGTTTTAAAAGGACTTATTTTACCCCAGTTGAATGACCAAGGAAGACAAGAAATGTCTACTTGGCAAAGTGAAAGAGGGGATGTCTTATTTTCAAGATCAAGTTTCACAGAAAGGGGAAAAGTGAAGACACTTACTTAACCTGTTTGTTTACGATAATGCCAACAGCATGTTGAGTAACATTAAATACCCTTCCAGTCTTGCCATGGTAACACTTGTGAGGCATACCTTGTTGAACAGTACCCATACCCTGTTAAAACAAAAACAAACAAACAAACAAAAAACCCCACAATAGAGTAAGACCATTAAAATAAAGTGAAAGCCGTTCTACACAGCTTTAATGTGGAGAATAGGGTATACATTTGAGATCATTCTTAATTTTATGGCTCTCTTGGAAGATGTTTACAGGTTTGCATTAAGATACTTAAATGGTCAAGGATATCTGAAAATCCATTAAGCAACTTTTTGACAATCCTGGTTTGCTTTCAGTGCCGGTGAAATGATTTGCTCATTTTGCTATTACCAAAGCAATCACATGAGACAGTCATCATCAAGCTCCAGAATGTCATGATGCAACAACATTGAAGTAGAGCAGTTTTCCAAAAGATCATGAAACCACACATAAAGCTTCGGTGTTTGCATCAATTAGCTTTCTCTAAAAAGGCAAATCTTGTCAAAAGTTTACATACTGGAAAATAAAAATAATTCTATCAAGAAATTCTATATCCACTGCAAAAGCAACAGTATTGTTGATTGTGTGTCTACTGAGATCATCTCCATGCATTCACTCTTAATATATAGATTCCCCAAGTAATTTACCTGTATTTAGGATTTTGGGTAGGAGTTAAGCACCATCCCCTAAAGAGGTAAAATTCTGGCTAAGAGTGAAAAAAAAAGTTATTATTGCTACATGAATATCAGTAGCATCCAAGGGAGACCAAATCATGAAGCTGGGTTCATGCCAAGCACTGTATTAAAAAAAGGTAACATTATTTGCTGAAGATGTTTAGCCTCCAGACATCAATCTCCAGTGAACATGCAGAATGAGAGAGCTATTACAGCAACCAAAACAGTCCCTTACATAGTATTTGCATTATGAACTGTTTTAAAAATACATACAACATTGATGTTTTCCACTGAATGCTTTTGAAAACCTTATTTCATCTAATTATAGACTGTAGAAAATACCTTGATGTCCACAATATCGCCCTTCTTGTAGATTCGCATATAGGTGGCCAGAGGGACAACGCCTATGGGAAGGAAAAACGGAGTTTCACAAGAGAATCATCTTTACTCAAAACTGTATTTCTCATATAAACTTTTTCAGATGAATTGGATAAGTGACTAGAAACTGAGATGCTAACCATAAAAAACACACTAGATAAATTGAGGCTAGGTCCATCAATGGCTATTAGTTAGGATGGGCAGGGCCTCCCTAGCTTGTTTGCCAGAAGATGGAAATGGACCTCAGAGGATGGATCACCCAATCATTCCTGTTCTGTTCATTTCTTCTGGGGAAACTGCCACTGGCCACTGATAGGAGAAAGGATACTGGGCTAGACAGACCTATTATTAGAGCTTTGCAAGTCCGTAGATACACACATTCACGTGTGTATGTAGGTATCTGCAGCTCATTTTTAGACGCTACCTATTGTCAGACCAAGTACGGCGGTTCTTATCTTTCCACATTAAATACTAGTGCATTTAAGATATTATGGCTAATTCAAGCTCAGTTGTAACTTGATCAGTGTAAAAATTATAAGACGATACTACACAGTAGAAATTATACTGTACAGTAAGTTTTTTCCATTGTCAACTATGTAATTACTGTTGCCATTGCCTTTTAATAGTGATTTGAACTTGTTGATAGTGAAGTTAAGTCTGTACTCACAAAACATAACTATTTCCTTCCTCCCCCTTTGTAAGCAATTCTCATCCTATCTTCACTAAAAATTATAAGTGTTTTATTTATACTGTAACTTATTTTCAAACACTCAAAAGACTATGCAATCAAAATCTGAGAACATGCAAGATAAAAAGGCAGCTAGCCATGAAAACAATGTTGTTTATTGTATAAAAGCAGCAAATAGTACAGCAAGCAGTTTGTTCTGCATTTTTAGTGGTCTCTTCAATTAGGATGCTTATTGTACCAATGTTGAGAAATGGATAACGCATAAATGTCTTATTAGGAAAAGCCACTGACTAAACTCATTACTGTAAGAAGAGAAATGTTAAAAAGCTGGTAATTGTGTCAGTGCTGAGATTTTCATCAGTTACAGTCAAATGCACCTGCAATGTGGGGCAGCCGCCAGCTCCCCAGGAGCTGGGCAGGAGCCTATGTATAACCATTAATGGTAACCAATAAGCCCAGGCTCATTGGTTAACCATTTAAATGGTTATACTTTTACATCCCCAGTTAAGAATGCTGGTATCCCCAGCAGAAGCTACTTACCATGTTTACGAAATGGCCTCGAGAACATATAACGCGTCCCTCTCCTCTTCCCCTTTGTGTTAGTCATTTTGGCAAACTACTGTTTAATAAAAGACAACTCAGATTATTCATGTGTATTAACCCTGTGCTATTCAGGTCTTGCAACATGCTTGGATGTAGTGGTAGCTTCACCCTCCACTCCAAATTACTGTAGAAACTGCTTAACAAAATTTAGCTTGTTACTCCAATAAGAGGATCATAAAAAGTCACTAGAGGAAAAAAGTAACATCTGTACCTAGACGTACTGTCAGAAATATCTTAAACTACACTTAGCACGAGGACATCAGAAGACGTATGCTCGTTACCAGGCCTCTTCGAGACCCTTCACGCAGAGGCATACAGGCAGCTTGCTGGGCATGGTGTGAAGAGATGGACGAAAGGGGTTCCCAGAGCAGAGCTACACACACCGCCCGGGCACGCGTAGGCTGGCGGCCGGCACCCACGTGGCCCCATTGCAAGGCAAGTGGGGGGGGGGGGGAAGAAAGACAGTTGGCCCCGGCCTGCCCTCCTGCCACCGCCCCGGCAGCTTCCCCGCCCCTCAACTTGGGGCCCCTCGTGCACCCGCACAGCCCCTTCCCCCTGCAGCCACCTCCGGGCCTTCCTCTCCAGCCTGGGCAGCGGCCTCCACCGAGGCCCTTGCAGCCGCCTCTCTCCGCCCGGCTCGCGCAGGCCCATGCCGCCGCCTCGCCTCCCCTCACTGCCGCCGCCTGCCAGGCCCCCATCCGCTGCCCTTCCCACCAGTCAGCGGCAACGCAGCCGCGGAAGCCCCTACTCCGTGCTCGAGCAGCGCGCCACCAGCAGCACCCCGCACGCACACCTGCAAAATGGCGGCTCAGGCCGAAAGGAAGGAGGCGGGGCCTCCCAGCTTCTCTTAACTGCGGGGGACCTCCGGGGCTGCCCATACGCTGCCTGTTTAGAGAGCAGCGGGCGTAGGAAAACAACGGCGGCTAAGGAGGATGGGGGTGTCATTGAGTCGGTCCTCCTGCGTCACCTTCGCTGTGCAGCGCCCTGTTACAGACCTCGGCCTCGATTCAAAACAGGCAACCATGCGGACAGCCCAGGGAGTGGGCTTTGGAGCCGCGGGGCGGGGTTTATGTGTTGGAAGGAGAAGTTCCTTGCTCGCTGGCAGCGCGCTCGTGCCTCTTGCTGTCGGGCGCTGGGTGTTTTAGCGCGCTCTCGGGAGGGGGTAGGAAACATTGCGCCAGTGTTGCACTGTGCAGTACAAATACGGGCAGGGGCGACTGCGTAAAGCTTGTCGGCGTGGCTGTAGGGCAGGCGAGCCTCGCTTTTTAGGCTCAATTTTGATCAGCTTCTCCATTTGTAGTTCACATTTTTGAAAATGTAATGCTTGTAGCAGCTAGTGAGAATACAAAGTGTTGCTTTAAGCAATTGCATACACTGGTAGAGTCTTGCTATTTTAATAAGTCAAAAATAAACACTATTGCTTGTTTACTAGATAACTGGCCCTTTGCTCATGAGTTTTGTGGCAAGCTGTGGTAGGATGGTAACTTGAATGTAATTAAATACACAAAACAGCATGTAAAACTTATATTTATTAAACAACTGTAAATGTTTTGGATGCATAAACTTCTCTTATCAAGACATGTTTCACATTTACAATTAAGTGGTTTATTAAATAGAGGGATTAACTGTAGTAATCAGACTTTAAAAAATAGATTATTTTAGGCCATCTTGGGAAAATTTTCAAATATGCCACAGTGAAAATGACTGGAGTTTAAGGCTGAGCTTGTCGCTGAACTTGTCTATTCCACTATAGGGGCTAGCCTCAGTGTAGATATTCACTACAGCAAGGGGGGGCATTCTCCCATAACTAGTTAATTTACCTCTGCAAGAGACAGTACATAGAACAACAGAAGAATTCTATCAATGTAGTGCTATCTGCACAAGAAGTGAAATCCACTGAACTATGTCACTCAGAGATGTGGATTTTTCAACTCCCAAGCAACATATCTGGGTTGACTTACCTTGTGAATTATAAAAGCAATGAGCAGTCCAGTGGCACTTTAGAGACTAACAAATATATCATGAACTTTCGTGAGTAAAATCCACTTCATCAGATGAGTTGGAGTGGAAATTACAGAATCCAGAATACAGGTAACTGCTTTTGCTGTTATAAGAATTGTAGTAGCACCGTTAATAATGCTAATTGAGTCATGCTGAATGTGTCCCATTCATAGCTTTTGATGTGCAGATAAGAATATCAAAGGCAGGGGAAATTACCTTTGTAATGCATTAACCAGTTAATATCTTTATTCAAGCCCAAGTTGATAGTGTTAAATTTGTAAATGATTGCAGTTCAGCAGTCTCCATCTGTAATTGGGTGATACAATTTCTTTGTAGGAAATGGCTACTTTTAAATCCATTATTGAATGACCAGGGAGATTAAAATGTTCCCTTACAGGTTTGTGTATCTTACCATTCCTGATGTCTGATTTGTGTTCATTAGTCCTTTGTTGCAGAGACTGTCCAGTTTGGGCAATATACATTGCAGAAGGTGTGACGGCACAGTCAGGGTTCCCCCCAAATCCTGCACTCCCGTCTGCAGCAAGACCAGACTCCACCAGCCAGTAGAATAGAGGGTTTATTGCTTCTCCAGGATACAGCACAGCATAGATGTGATATTGCTACAGGAGCCTGGGCCAGGATGCCTCAGATCCCTTGGGTTAGGGTGGTCCATCACCCCCCTAGACCTCCAGCCCCCAGTTTAGGCTCACTCCCTCCTGTTTCCCAGACAGCAACTGACACTCCGCTTCCCCTGAAGCCTCCTGTTGGTCTCCACCTCTCTCCCTTTGTCTCTCCCCCTGGGAATCCCCTGTTATTGCCTCAGGCTGAGCCCAGGTGTCTGGGTTAATACCCATTTGGATGAGTCAGTGGGAATCACATCACAGCGCAGGGGGACCCTGGGTTACAGAGCAGACCGCACCTCCACTACACCAAAGAAGTGCACTAGTGGTACTTGATATATCGCATTAGAGAATGCAGTATGAGCCCTTGATGATGTGGCTACACCCCGTGATGATGTTGCTTGCATAGATATGAGGACAGAGTTGGCAACAGGGTTTGTTGCAGGGGTAGGTTCCTGGGTGAGTATATCTGTGGTGTGTGGCTGCTGGTAAATATTTACAGCCGTACCTCCAAGAGTGACCAGCAGGGCTGGGGCTCTGCCATCTTGCCTGCCAACACGCTGGGTAAGTAGCACCCCTTCTCCAAACCCTTTCCCACCCCCCTTTGCAGCACCAGAGGGAGGGGGTAGAGAAAAGGCCTGTGGAGGCTGTGAGCTGGGGGCAGAAAAACGGCTCAGGGAGGCTGGGGAGATAGAAAAGGCCCCTGGTGGCTGGATAGAGGGCAGGGGGAGAAATGGCCACCAGTGGCCGGGGAGCAGGATAAAGGAGAGAAATGGCCTGGGTGTGCTACAGTGGTCCTTCTAAGATTTTCTGTCCACGAGCTGAGTGAGTTTTGCCTTGTGCGCCAACAATGAGGTCATGTGCGCTTGTTCGGATGCGTGCCACAGTGGCACTGCTCCCCATGAGATTCTCCGAGGTAGGGTCCCCCCACCTCATGTGGAGAAGGGAGACATGCCCCCACCCAGGGAGCGCTGCTCCCTGGGCAGCCTGTGTGCAGGGCAAGGATTGCCCCAGGCTGCTCCTTGTGGGGCTGCTGAGAGTCCCCATCTGGGACAGAGAGAAGCTGCTGCCAGCACCCACAGTTTGCAGGGAGTAAGGTGCTGGGGGTTGGGCAGTGACGTGGAAGTGGGAGGGCGGACAGAAGATTGGGGGGGCAGCAGGCTCTGAGGGGCAAAAGAGGTGTGTGTGTGAGGGGGAAGAGACCTGTAGGGGCTCCAGCCCCAGCCTGACCACAGCCTGACTCCACTTTTGGGCAGCCGCTATGCCAGCCCGCCCAGGGAGCAGTTGGGAAACCACTTTATGACCCTGGCCACAGTTCCAGCCCCCATCCCAGGGCTGGAGTTGGCCCCAGGAGTAGCCCCGGGCACTGAAGCAGCCCTCCTGCCATGTGGCCCCGGTCCCCCCACCATGCAGCCGGAGCAGGCCCCAGCCCTTCTGCCACATGGCCCCAGCCAGTGAAGCCGGCCCTGGCCACCAAAGCAGGCCCTGGTCCCCCCTCTACGTAGCAGGCCATGGACCCCCACCAGAGCAGGCCTCGGCTACTGGAGCAGCCCCTCCACCATGAGGCCTCAGTTGCCCCCCACCACCATGATGCTTCAGTTAGCCCCCCCCAGCCTTGGTCAACCCACCACACCGCCTCAGCCTGCCGCGCCACTCACCTTCCAGCAGGAAAGTGGGTGGTGCTGCATGGCTCTACAAAGGAGGTGGGCAGATGGAGAATTTTTTGTGTATGGCCGTGCAGGCACACACCTTACAGGAAACAATGGTGTGGCAGGGCAGGAACTTGCAGTCAGCAAACCATAGAGATAAGCAAATGGAGGAGTACTGTCTCAGTGCTGTCAGTTACATAGCCTCCCCTGCTTTATCCAGCTAGGTTGCCACGCACAACATCAGTCTTTCAAATCACACAGAATGATAAGGAGCAGATAGTGACTGAAAGTGGCCAGAAACCTAGACCTTATGCTGCAATGATGCCAGATCACTTGCTGTTGGCTTGGTGTGGAAAGTAGGGTTGCAAAATAGTTTCACAAAAAATACCGAACACAGCAGGGAAAAAAATTGATTGAGCAAAAAAAAAAAAAAAACCCCACACCCAAAAGTTGTTGAGAAGAAGAAGAAAAAAAAGTCACAGCCCCTTTTAAATTCCCACACACTCCCCCCACCGCATCTGGTGAGGGAAGAATGTCCCAAGTGGCCTTCCATCTGAGAAAAACAGAAAATACCAGACATTTTACATGTCTAGTATTTTTCTGTTTTTTTAAACCAGACACATGCTGCAAATACCAGGCTGTCCGGTCTAATACCGGACACCTGGCAACCCTACTGGAAAGTTGTCCTAATGTGGAGGAAGGAATAAGGCAGGTGTCCCCAGAAACCTTGTGTGAGGGATGAAAGAGTTCCTATATGAGAGTTTTATGGAGATGTGCAGGGAGGATTCCCACTCTGTCTCCAGACATGTTAAGAAACTGTTCTGGGGAGCTCCTGCTGTATAGGCAGAGATCACATACAGTTGCCTTAACCCACCTGTAGCATTATTAAAAAAGTGAACTCACCAGAAGTGCCCCCTCCACCATCAGGGCCCAGCAGTGAGACATCCTGGGAGGGGCTCCAAAATTAAAAAAGGTCCTGGCTATCGGTGAGATCGGATGCTGTGCCTACCTGCTGACCATTCTCCTCCTCTCTCTTGTCCACAGTGTCCTCCCCGCTCTTGCCTGAAGTGTCTTTCTTTACAGATATCCATGAACTCCTGTGGAACACTGGTCGAATCCATCCCCCCCCTAGAATCCCATGCAGCTACTCATAGAAGCGACACGTTTGCAGCAATGACCCAGATCGTCTGTTTGCCTCCTTTGTCTTTTGGTACAACTGCCTCAGGTCCTTTATTTTCATGCAACACTGCTGGGTATCCCTGGTGAATTCTCTCTCTTCCATGCCCTTGGCAATCTTGGTAAAGATATCAGTATTTTTTTTTCTGCTTCATAGTTCTGCTGCACACATTCCTCTCCCCATACAGCAATGAGGTCCAGAAACACACTCCATGCTGGAGCTCATTTGCAACCCTAGGCATTCATGGTCAGGTTGCTGCTGAGGTGTGCTGTGTGTTCTGCTAGCCATTCTGGCCACACATAAAATAAAATTCAAACTTTCTTGAGCCTTTCCTGTGCATCTGGAGAGCAATAAAGAGGAAAGCGCTGGCTAGAGTGGTCACATTGGAGTACCGTGAGACACCTTCTGGAGGCTAATAATGTCGACTTTCACAGTGCTGCATCTGCACCACCCTATAGTCAGCCATGGAGGGCTGAATTTATTAATACTCCTTGTGAAAAGCTGGAATTCCAAAATTGACTTTAACAAACCTTAAAGTTGGAGGAATGGACTTGGTAGTGTTGACTCAGTCTTTAGAAAATTGACCTAATACAGCTAAATTGGACCTAAACTCATAGGCTAGGTCCAAACTGCAGGCTTTTTGCGCAAGAACTGTTTTGCACAAGAATACTTGTGCAAAAGGTCTTGCACAAGACTATGTCCACACTGCCATGTGCTTTTGCGCAAGAGCGCCCATGTCAGTGTGGATGCTCTCATGCGCAAGAAAGCTCTGATGGCCATTTTAGCCATAGGGCTTTCTTGCGCAAGAAACCCCTGTTGCCTGTCCACACTGCCTTCTTGTGGAAGACCTCTTAAGCCCTCTTGCACATTCCTCATGGGGAGAGGAATAACTCTTGCACAAGAAGCCCTGTTTTCTGATGCTTTACTGTAAATTTACTTGCACAAGAATATGCATGCAGTGTAGTCGCTTTGCAAGTTTTTGCTCAAGAACAGCTGTTCTTGCGCAAAAAGCCTTCAGTGTAGACGTAGCCATAGTGTAGACCAGGCCTCAGTCAAGGGAATTCCTTTTCCAAATCAGATAACTCCTGTCAGGACAGGGGGAGAACTTGGACTTCGACCTGGAGGCTAGAAGCATATTTGTGTGGGTTTTTTTTTAATTATGGTGGAGAATCTCAATGCTAAAAATTAAAGCTGAGGCTTTAAGAAAAACAAGATACTGCGACTGATAAGAAAGTCACAAGAACTAGCAGCATGAATTTGGTCTAAAAAAAACCTCAATCTAAGCAAGAATTTCAAGATTTGGACTTTCTCTCACACATGAGCCCTCAACACCACTGTTCTCAATGAACTTACTCCTTGGTAATGAGCTCATAGTTAACATCAGACTTGTATGTGGCCCTTTTTTTTTTTTTTTTTTTTTAAAGTATAACCAGATGAGGATATTAAATTAATTGGCCCTCTGCAAGTACATAGCAGAGGCTACTAATTTTCTAGGGTATAAGTTTTCCAACAGAGTGAATCAAAATGATTGTTGTCAACAAAAAGTACAAAGACAGCATTGTTTAAGAACTGATTGCTGCCTGTACATGAACAATAGCTTTACAATGAGCAAAAGAACCAAAAGATGGCTGACAGTGATGTGTTTCAATCACAGTAAAAAATGAATATTAATACAGTTTGAGATATACCAGATCATATTCATAAGCATTCTTTAATTTGACTTGTGAAGTTCTTTCCAATATTTTCTATGCTCTCGTTGATCAATTCTGTATAGTACTTTTGTTTTAATTTCTCTTCTGCTTCCTTTAGCCCTAACTGGTGTAAAGAATTGGTTGCCTCAAGGAACATTTTAAAAGGAGGATGCCAGCTATTGCATGAGAACTGCTTGGTAGTCTATTTGAAATGAGTTGCCATTCTAGTTCTTACAGAGCAAAAGCCCACACTCCAGATTCCATTACAATTGACACCTTCCTTTGCTGTTCTGGGAAAAGCAAAACTACCAAATAGGCTGGATGCACACATGTACACACAGGCTAGATCTACACTGCAGGCTTCTTGCACAAGAACAGTTTTGCGCAAGAGTTCTTGCACAAAAGCACGTCCACAGTGCCATGTGCTTTTGCACAAAAGTGTCCATGGCAGTGTGGGCGCTCTCTTGCGCAAGAAAGCTCTGATGGATATTTTAGCCATAGGGCTTTCTTGCGCAAGAAACCCCAGTTGCCCGTCCACACTACCTTCTTGTGCAAGAGCTCTTGCTCAAGAGGGCTTATTCCTCGTGGGGAGAGGAATAATTCTTGCGCAAGAAGCCCTGTTTTCTGACGCTTTACTGAAAATTTACTTGCGCAAGAACACACGTGCAGTGTAGACACTGCAAGTTTTTGCGCAAGAATGACTGTTCTTGCGCAAGAAGCCTGAAGTGTAGACATAGCCACAGAGTTCATTGGAAGGATGTGTGTGGAAGAGATGTACTGTTACTGCTTGCTTCTGCTATGTTTGTTGTGAGGTTTGCAGAGCTGTTAACCTGACACCTTTTGATAAGGAGCAGATTCCCTTCATAAAATACAAGAAGAGGGTATTGGAACTTAACCTAGTGCTTTTAATACTGTTAAAGTACACAACATTATATACCATGTACATATAGGCAGTGTTCCCACTAACATTTTCTATACTTAGGCAGGTTGAAATTTCTTATGTGCACCATCAATATTGAGGTTGTGTGTGTGTGTGTGTGTGGATATGCACCCCCAATATAAAGAAAACACACAATTTTAAGCAGTCCATGTGTGTGGAAGAAAATATATTAGAACAAAGGATATTTAACAAGGAACAATGCTTACAATATTTAATGTAAACTCAAATAAAAAAGAAAATTAATACTATTCTTGGAGTACATGTATCCACCTTTCTAACAGCTCAAGCTAGTACTTGCTACTTCTGACTCATGAGCCAGAATTCTACCACATAGCAAAGATCTGGTCTTAATGCAATACAATTCACCATGTATTAATTAGTAGCCCAGGGTTTTAAAACCTCATTAAGTTTGGAGTTTTAAGTATCTGCAACACCCCAAAAACAGTCGGTTAAAATAATCCTTTTCTTTCTTATCTTAAGCCATTAACATCTAATGTAAACTTTGTTTGAAATACAATCATGCAAGTGTCCTGGCACACACACATCCCAGCTCAACTCAGACAGACAGAGAGGACTGCAGCAAGTGAGACTCCCCCAGACAAACTGCTTCCACTTCACTACACAGAAGTCAGCACCCACCTACCCTCTGCAGTTAGCCCCTCAAGTCCTTCCCAGGAGGCTTAAGAGTTTCTGCCTCTCTCTCCTCCTGCAGAGAGAAGCTCTAAACTCCCTTCCCCTCTGACTCCTCATCAGCCATTTACTTACGTCCTTCCCAATTGTCTCCTTATCTCCCTTTTTACCAGCTGTTTCAGCTCCTCAGTTCAAGCAGGTCGTTTAGCTGCTTGCTCAGTGAGATGCCCCTCCCACTGCAGATCAGCTGAGCTCTGTGCCTGTGTGGGAGATTTGAACTTCTGAGCGGAGCTCAAAAAACAGCTGGGGGAACTCGCAGCTTACCGGGAACCTTGCCTATGGATGGGCCCTCTTTTTTCAATGAGCTCCACACAAGCCTTTGTACCTGTTCAGAACCAGGGCCACCCAGAGGATTCAGGGGGCCTGGGGCAAAGCAATTTCGGGGGCCCCTTCCTGGCATTCCCGGTCTCAGACTTCAGACATTCTCGTGGGGGCCCCTGCGGGCCCGGGGCAAATTGCCCCACTTATCCCCCCCACGGCCCTGTTCAGAACCCCATTAAAGAAAACTAGGCTCCACAGCAGGGGTGGGCAAGAGGCTGCCAGCGGGTCGGATGCGGCCCCGGGCCCCCTCGCTGGAACCGTCAGGCAAAGATCCGTTCACGGTTTAGAGAGCCAGCTGTGCTCCACTCCAGAGGGCTGGGGCGGAAGGAGGGAGACTTCTCATGCTGTTCCTGCCCCGCAGCAATACCTCTTAGCTCCCATTGGCCAATCTCTCAGTTTCTGGCCAATAGGAGCCAAGAGTTTTTGCGGGGAGCAGGGGCACTGTAGGAAGCCTTCTGCCTCCCTCCCTCCCTCTCATACCCAAGCTTCACCCAGAGCCTGCCTCTGGCACCTCAGCCCCTCCCTTCCCCAACCCTCTGCCCCACCCCCACATACTCAAACCTTCTGCCCCCTCCTGCACCCATACCCCTTCCCAGATCTGGCAGCCCAATCCCCTGCCCCAAATCACAAGCCCCTCCTAGCCTAGGTCACATCCCAAAATCCTGCATTCCAGTCCCCTGCTCCAGGTCACAACTATCTCCTTCCCCCAAACTCCCTCCCAGACCCCCTTCTCTCTCTTGCACCCCAATCCCTTACCCCAACCTCCATTTCAGACCCCACACCTCCTCCATTAATATCCTGGAAGAGTGCAGCCGTCAACCACTTTCCAAGATCTTGGAGTGGCCCTCTGTCAAAAATTATTGCCCACACCTGCTCCACAGAAAGGCAAGGTCCATTCATGTAGACATCATTGTAAGATTAGGGCCTGCGTTTTTATATTGTTCTTATCACTGCAGTATATCACTTTTCATAATGATTCTCATTCTTATATGCATACACTAACTACCTCAAGAAATATGATCCCCTTCATAGCTTGCTCTCCATCTTTTAATTGACTGAAGACAAAAGGCAGTAATGATTTAAAAACCCATTCTTGTCTTGTTCTCAACTCCAATTTCCTCTTTTTATATTTTTGGACACATTTTCTCTTTAGCCTTTTATCTCCCGCTGACGTATTTCACAAAAAATGGTAGCTGAAATACTCTTTGCAGTTCAGTATCCAGAAATCTTTTTCTCCCCTAATTTGTCTTAATTTTTTAAATATTGGGATAAATAAATTTCACTATTTACCAGTTGTATATAAGGCAAGACACACAGTATCAGTTATGCTGTAAAAGTAAAATGATCAGCATATTCCCCTGTGCCGTCTCTACTATTGAACAGTGAGTTGAAATATTAATATCTCAACCGTTACATCTAGTCTGGTTGGATGCCTCTTAGGTCTTCTTCCCCTCTTCATCACAAATCACCAGTCTGCTTCTTTGATTTCTATGCTCTCCAATTGCCTTATTGCAGATCCTTTTCTTTGTAGTGTATGTAGTAATAGATTTTTGAATCTGGTCATTCAAGAAGACTTAACTTTCTCAGATGCTATTGAGTGCTGAAATTTGCACTTTCAAACAATGTGTCTTCTTCATTATGTCCACCAGCTTGCACTTCCTCCCCCCACACACTTCTCCAGGAAGGAAAATGTACCACTTCTAAGGCAGGTAAAAGAGGTTGTTCCTTCATTATCCAGATCTGCCATGTGGTGTAGAGCCAATCTAAATGAAAAGAACTACATTCTTTCTACAAGCTCCATCTGAAACTCCCCAATTTGCCAGCTCAGATTACATGGCAATTGATTTATATATGAAATCTCACTGTTTAAATCTACCCCTTTGCTAACAAAGAATGGATCATTCAGACTTCAGAAAGTCTGGATTAAAGCCATTCCTTCCTCACAGAGATGTGAACAAGCAGAACACTTTGTGTGGCCTATTTAGTGGCCAAAACCCCCAGCCACCGGCACTGACTTTTGGTTTTCCTGGTGGGTACTCCACCCCAAGGCACATCTCTCTTTCACTAGAGTCCTGTCCTTGCTCTGTCTCTGCCCTCTACTCCAAGAATTACCCCCTGCCAGTCCCCCATTCAGCCCCTTCTCCTGTGCACCTCTCCATCTACTCCCTTGAAACCTCTCTGCCTGCCAACCGCTTGCTCTTCTCTGCTTCTGGTCCCAGCACCTCCTGCACCCATTCTCTGATCAGTATCCAGCCATGGAACAGCTGATTGAGCGGCCAATCCTGGAGCTCAGAACACGTGCGACTGGTTGGTTCCAAGCATACTCTATATTTTTTTCCATGGGTGCTTGAGCTTAAGCCCACCCACATGGACACATAAAATCATCATAGAATCATAGTACACTAGAACTGGAAGGGACTTTGAGAGGTCATTGAGTCCAGTCCCCTGAACCAGATATTTTTGCCTGGCTTATATAGTAGTGCAGACCCCCAGCCATGTGGAGACAGACAGACAGACCAAACACACACTATCCCTTTATTTCTAAACACTGCATCAGCTTCTATTCTCTCTGAAACAGCCCTGTTTGCCCAATTTAATAAATCAATGGGATTATGCAATTGCAACTGAGAGTGTAATTTGGCTCATTATCTCTTCATTATGCTATTACAGAAAAGCAAAAATTCATATTTGACAAAAGTTGTCAGATCTCAAACAAATGAGTGCCTGAGAATGTGTTGTTAAAATAATTAGGCTAATATATATGAGAACAGAAAATAGGGAAAGTTCCTCATTAACAGTTACCATTTGAGAACAATCTTAAAAGAAATGCTTCATGTAGTATAAGAGAGCCTGTAAAAAATCCATTACATGATATAATTTCTTTCAGTCAAACAACATAACTATATATATCCTGGTTCACAATGAGCTAAGATAAAGTAGAGCAATTACAGGATTCAAAGATGTCAGGGTATGTCTACACTTGCACCCTAGTTCGAACTAGGGATGCAAATGCAGGCATTCGAAATAGTCAGTGAAGCAGGGATTTAAATACTCCTCATTTTTTGAGGCATAACGTTAGTTCGAACCAATGGGGTTGGTTCGAACTAACGTGTCCCGGCGTGCACTTTCACTTTCAAAACAGCTGGCATTCGGAGTAACGCGCCGGCGAGATCATGCTAATAAAGCGCGGGATATTTAAATCCCCGCTTCATTGACTATTTCGAATGACTGCATTTGCATCCCTAGTTCGAACTAAGGTGCAAGTGTAGACATACCCTTACTGAGCATAGTGAAATGACATTTATTGAATGCCAACAGAGAACTCTTAAACAAGGGTTGGAGTAACACATTTTTAACTATGGGATATTATAGATTCCAAAGTATAGGGAAGAACAGTTCTGTAATTAGGTATTTTTGTGCCCAGGGAAAAATACTAATTATGCACCCACTCTCTTTAGGTTAGCACACATCACGCTCTTTACTTTTGTAGCTTATTATTTTTACTTATTGCTCTTTGTGCCCCTGATTATGATGTGCCCAGGGTGAGCATCCTGCTTACCCTGCCCTTGTGACAGCCCTGGGAAAAAAGAAAGGCTCTTATCTTCCAGACATTAAAAAAATAACTTAAAAAATCTCATCTAGTTTTTCTTTATTTGGCAAAGGATCTGGTTATTCACACCCCCCCCCCCACTCCTATAACTACTGTAAATATTTGCGAACTATTTTAATTTTCTTCTCCTTCAGGCAGGGGCAGACTGGCAATCAAAATAGGCCTGGGAAATGGGTTGAGAATGGCCCACTTTTTCACATCAAAGAATTTTTAAAAAATTTACTCTTTGATCCTCATTAGCCACACCCCTGACCCCTGTTAACCATGCCCTTGACCCCCATTAGCCAGACCTCTGGAGGTAACACTCTCGGGGCAAGATGGACACATGACCAGAAGTAAAAGGTGTCATGTGACCCCTCTCTAAGGACTTTTCCCCCATCCTCCTTCCAATAGGGATTAGTTTGGCCTCCACCAAACCCCCCTCATGCAACTATCCTGCAATTGCTTTAACCCAGTGTGTGTGACATTAACTCGGGGGCTGAGAGAAGTGTTCCCTCTAAGAGTTTCCTCCCATGAGCAGAATTAATTTTGTGTTGTGCACTAGTACTGAGTTCATGTGGCTTGTTTGGATGTGCCACTGTCGCACCCAAGTTATAAATATCTTATAAACCTCTACCTTTTCCTTCTGCTGCCATGTCTCCTCCCCTTGCTCCATCAGCTCCCCTGGTGCCCCCCAGCTCCTCCCCCTCCTCTGCTGTCCTGACTCCTGCCCTTCTCACTGCCCTCAGCCCTCCAGAGACCTGCCCTTCTCTCTCCCCTGTGCCCACTCCTCCAGTAGCCCCACTCTGATCATGTGAGTTTCCCCTCCTCATCCCCTCTCCTAATACCTCCCTCTACACACCTGCCCTGCCTCTCTCCTCTGGTGCTGATCCTTCCCCTGCAGGTGTCTGCCCTTTTGCTTCACCCCCAGAATCCCCTGGCACCTGCACCTTCCCTTAGCCCTGCACCCTCCTGGTGCCTCCCCCTTCCCTCACTGCCCCTGCTCCTTTTGCCCTCTTTTTCCCTGATGCCCATCCCCTCATGCCCCTGTGCCCTCACACATGACTTACTGCATCCCCACCTTCCTCATGCCCACCTTCTTTCAAGCCTTCTCCCAGCACCTCCCCCTCCCCCCCCCCAGCCCCCAATGCCCTTACTCTCTCCTCTCCCAGCATCACCCTGTCCCCCCTCCCACTGACACCTCCCCTCCTGCCCTTTTCCTCATTGTCTCCACTTGGCCCCCTGGCGTTTGTCTCTCCTCCACCCTGTCCCTTGGTGCCTTCCCCTTTCTTCTTCTGTACTGCCCCCTCCCCTCAGCACAAGCCCCTTCCTCTCCCTCCCTTCCCCCTATTTTTCCCCCTCTCCTACCTTATGCCTTCCAGTTTGCAGGGCTGGAGTCTGTGTAGGGATAACATTAAAGTATTAAAAATGATTCCCCAAGTGGAAGTGACTCCCCATAATTTGTTCCCCACAACTGAAAGTCTAAATAGTATAAGTTTGTTAAGTAGAAGAAGCATATAAGTGTTTAGATTTATTATTATTATTTGTTAAGATTGTTAAATGTTTAGATTTATAATTATTGCCCCTCTAGAATATAATTTGTTAGGAATGTAATATTAGGTCATGTAACTTAAAACTGTTAAGAATATAATACTATGTAGCCAGAAACAGCTCCCCTCTCTGTGTCCCAGGGCATGCTCAAACTTTTGCAAGTGGCTGCTTGTCAAGCCACTAACTCTGCTCTGGGAGCCAAGCCCTGTAATTGATTAAGGGCATTGTTACACAATTGAGGCCGGTTCTCTTCAAAGCATTGTGAACCAATTAACCCTAATCACAAAGTGAAACATTGTAACTATAACAGTAACTAACTCAGCACTCAGAGAGAGAATGTTTTAAGAAATGCCACCCAGAAACTTTTGTAACTTTTTGTAAGTACAACTCTTGTATATGTAAAATTATTATTATACAAAATACTGTATGTGAAACATTAATTAGGGAATGTATGTAAGAAAGAGAGTGCTTGGACAATGAATGAATGATTTGAGAGGTGCCAGCCTGAGAATACAGTATCAAAGGGCTGAAGAAGGCGTCAGGTGCCAGTGCAACCAAAAGGTGTCAAGTGGAGAAAAACTGGAGACTGGAGGTCCACCCTATGAGATCACTGACAAGCACCTGGCAGCCACCCTGTAGACATCAGCATGACGCAGCAATTCCCATAGACTGGCATAGGAAGAAATTCCTATAAAGACTGGACCAAAAGACTGTGGAGTCAGAGTCCAAGGTTCTGCTGCCAGCCTACCAGGAGCTTCAGATGCGCATCTGATCAGGACTTCGCTCTTCACTACCATCACTTGTGTACAGAATACCTGGCCAGTACTCTGCCACAAGCAACTTCCAGGCTGGTAACTATAACAACTACACAGAACCTGAATGAATGGATGAATGATTGAATGAATGTTTATAAGTTAAGTAGTGATAGGATTAAGTAGTGATAGGAATAAGTAGTTAAACAACGTTGTTTGCTTCTATCTTTTCTTTATTCTTTATTATTATCTTTACAATAAATGTGGCTTTTTGCCTTATCCCCCTCATAAGATCCTGCTTGCTTTTATTGGTATAACATTTGTGATCGGGCCCCAGAAGTCCCCGCAGCCCTGGCCCCAGCTGCTTCTGGTGCTCTAGACCACATGCTGGGCCGGGTGGTTTTAAAGCCCTGGGCCACGATGTCACGCCACGCCCGGATGTTTCCCCTCTCAGCTGTTGCACGGCGTTTGAGCACGCCATGCATGCACTCCCTCGGCCTCACAGTGCTCTGTACATGGCCGGCACGTGGTGCCAGGGAATTTAAAGTGCAGGGCTGCGGTGCCCTGTCACAAACCCTTTGGAGGATGGCCCACCTGGAAATTCCCGGTATCCCGCTGGGCCAGTCTGCCCCTGCCTTCAGGTGTTAACAACATGGAGATAAAACTGACTCAGAGGAGTGGAGCAAGCAGAGCCTGGGTCGCTCTGCTTACTGCTGCCACAGTGAAGCAAAGAACCCAGCTGGGAGATGGCAGCGGAATGGAGCAGGCTGCTGTGTCACTCTGCTTCTCACTGCTCCCGCTGCCACAGTCAGTGGGAGGGGCTACCCCTGATGTCACCCTGCTTCAAGCCCCCCAGATAATTCCCCCAAGACATCCTGGGCCTAGGGTTGCCAAGTGTCCGGTATTGACCTGGACAGTGCAGTATTTTCGCATCCTGTCCGGTAAAAAAATTCAGAAAATACTGGACACCTAAAATGTCCGGTATTTTCTGATTTTTTCCTAGCCAGGAGGTGAAAATCCCGGGTGCTTACCTGGTTCCGTAGGGGAGCTGTCCAGCCCGGAGCAGGGAGACAAGATGGCGGACGGCCGCCGGCAGCCTGTGAAGGCCAGAAAGCCTCAAAAGTGTTTCTTAAAGGGGCCACACTGTTTTAACAACTCTCGGGGTCTTTTTTTTTTTTCTCTCAACAGCTTTGGTCTCCCCCTTTTTTTCCCTCAACGGAATTTTTTTCCTGGTGGGTTTTTTTTTGGGGGGGGGGGAGGGTGTTTGGTTAAACCATCTGGCAACCCTATCTGGGCCCTGCAGGATAACCTCAGTATGGGAGACCATCCTGTCCATAAGATGGTTGGGGCAGCTGCCATGGGGCCCCGGGCAGCCACCCCAAACTGTCCTATGGACAGAACAGCTCTGGATCCAACACAAACTTTGCCAACTCCTCAACAAAATCTGGATCTGTGAAGAAATTCCACCTGACTTTAAAAACACCAGCATGGTTACAATATTCAAGAAAGGGGACAAATCTTTGTGTGGGAACTACCGAGGTATTGCCCTCCTTTCCATCGCAGGGAAGATTCTAGCCCAGATCCGACTAAACCACTTCTTCCTCCTGGCCAAAGAACTCTTCCCTGAATCACAGTGTAGCTTCAAGCCATCTCAAGGCACAACCAACATAATCTTTGTGGCATGACAGATTCAGGAGAAGTGCAGAGAGCAACATCAGGAACTGTTCATGGCATTCATCAACCTAACCAAGCCTTTGACTCTATTAGTCGTGATGCCCTATGGAAGATGCTGAGTCGGTTTGGTTATCCAGTGTCCATGGAAATTAATTTCCATCATCATGATGGGATGACTTCCATCATTTTGTGCAACAGCTCAGAGACTGAGCCAATCATCATTTGCATCAGTGTACTGCAGGGCTGTGTCATTATTCCAACACTCTTCTTCATTTACCTTGCCCTCATCCTGACTCTTATTTATGAGACCATCTTCCTGACAGAACTGGGATTGAGTATTCTATGGATGACCAGCTCCTCAATCTCCAAAGTCTCCAAACAAAATGTAAGATCATGAGAACTGGCATCATGCAGATGACTGTCACTCTTGCACACACAGAGGCTGACCTGCAAAGCAAATGCCTATCACAGTCTAGGACTAGGTCTTTCTCTCAACATTAAGAAAACCAAGGTATTTCTACTAGCCCTTACCTGCACAAACTATTCTTCCTATTCCACAAATCACTAATACCAGAGAACTCTGGAAAATGTGGACCATTTTCCATATCTTGGCAGCCACCTTTCCCAAACACTCAGCACGGCTACTGAAATTGAACGCAGGATTTGCCGTGCCAGCACATCTTTTGGAACACTACTCCAACAAATCTTCAATCATAGGGATCTGCAATCAGGTATCAAGATCAAGATTTACAATGCAGTTATCATCCCCACCCTTCTCTATGGGTATGAGACCTGGGTAACCTACAGAGGACACCTCAAGTGGCTGGAGTGGTTCCAGCAGCACTGCCTTAGGATTCTTAGGATCAGCTGGGAAGCCTGACACACTAAAATCAGTGCTCTTTCTGCAGTCAATATCAGCAGTATAGAAGAAGAGGTCATGACATACCAACTGTACTGGGCTAACCCCTATATATGTATGCCTGACATTTGTCTCCCGAAACAAGTACTCTGCTTTGGAGTACCAACCCGCAGTTTGAAAATCACTGATTTAGATAGATATCTGGAATTATATATAGTAGATTTACTATAGTTTTAGAGAGTTTGTCTGTCCGGCATGTCTCTTTGTTCAAGTACTCCTCCTAAAAGGTAAAAGTTAGGACCACCAAATTTGGTATACAGCTCCCTCTTATCATAACTTAAAACAAAGTAAGGGTTTGGTTGTGCCAGGAAAATAGGATGTGCCTGGAAAGGGATTGCTTCTCAGAAAACCCTAGGGATAAATTATCCCATAATTGCCTATTGCAGGATTTCTTGCTCTTTCTCTGCCACTGGAATACATGGATTGGATTATCATGGTCCACTGGTCTGAAATGGTACTACAATTCCTATGTCCCTACAAATGAATCTTTACTTCTGATGTCAGTGTGAGGATTGGGTCCCGAAGCTTGTTCAACTGTCATCTGCGTCAGGCCCTTTGCGCTGCAGAGATACAGGAAAGGTGGTGATTTGAAAATTCCTACAGATGCCTGTGAAGAGAAGGGGAACTGATCCACCTTGTGCTACTCCAAAATAGTGCTTTTCAGCTTGTGCTCCATGGACCCTTGGCAGCTTGCAGACTACATCTAAGATATCAAGAGCGTCTGAATCACTATTTGAAATTTGTTAGGGGTCCGGAAATGAAAAAAAGGTTGAAAACCAGTGCCATGGTGGTGGTGTCACCGCATCCACTTCAAGGACATTACAGCTGAGCTGTTTAAAACCCTGGTAACACAGTGGCAAATCAGGCTGCTGGTTGTGAACGGCACCACAATGCTTATACCTCTTCTGGAGCTTTGTGAGCATGGGTGGCAAGTTATATGGGCCCGTGGTGCCCATGCTCCACCAATATTTGGATCTGGGCCTCTCCCCCGGTCCTGCCTGGAGCGGGCCCCAGCCCCCACCTGCTGGCCCCCCCGTGCGTCCTCCCACCCCGACCCCAGAGCATCCCCCTCTCCTTGGCCCCGTCCCTGCCGTGCGCAGCTTTCAGTCCAGCTCCCCCTTGCTGGCTGCTGCTGTTATGCGCGGCGTTTACAGGTGAGCAGGGAGACGCCCGGGCGTGATGTAACGTCGCGGCCTGGGACTTTAGAACTGTTTGGCGCAGCATTGCGCCGCGTGGCCTAGCTCTGGGTTCAGAGTCTGGGGACATTCTGGGGCCCAAGCGCAGACTCCGGCCCCAGAAAGTGGAAGGCAGAAGATAAGGTAAGGTAAGGGAGGGGAGGGGAAGGGAAGGAAAGGCAAGGGAGAAAACTAGGGGGAAGAGGTGGGAGAGGAAGGGGCTTGTGTGGAGGGGGAGGGGGAAAACAGAGGAAGGGGTGGGAGAGGAAGGGGCTTGTGCAGAGGGCAAGGTGGAGGGAGAAGAAAGGGGAAGGCACCAAGGGACAGGGTGGAGAAAGAAATGCCAGGGGGTCAAGTGGAGACAATGAGGAAAAGGGCAGGAGGGGAGGTGTCAGTGGGAGGGAGGACAGGGTGATGCTGGGAGAGGAGAGAGTAAGGGCATTGCGGGCTAGAGGGGGGAGGGGGAAGTGCTGGGAGAAGGCTTGAAAGAAGGGGTGGGCATGAGGAAGAGGGGGATGCAGTAAATCATGTGTGAGGGCACAGCAGTATGAGGGGAATGGGGGCAGAGAGTGGTGAGGGGGTGGGCATCAGGGAAAAAGAGGGCAAAGGGGGCAGGGAAGGAAGAGGGAGGCACCAAAAGGGTGCAGGGCTAAGGGAAGGTGCAGGTGCCAGGGGATTCTGGGGGGTGAAGCAGAAGGGCAGATACCTGCAGGGGAGGGACCAGCACCAGAGGAGAGAGGCAGGGCAGGTGTGTAGAGGGAGGTGTTAGAAGAGGGGATGAGGAGGGGTAGCTCACATGATCAGAGTGGGGCTACTGGAGGAGTGGGCACAGGGGAGAGAGAAGGGCTGGTGGAGGGGGGCAGGTCTCTGGAGGGCTGAGGGCAGTGAGAAGGGCAGGAGTCAGGATAGCAGAGGAGGGTGAGGAGTTGGGGGGCAGTAGGCACCAGGGGAGCTGATGGAGCAAGGGGAGGAGACATGGCAGCAGAGAGAAAAGGTAAAGGTCTATAAAATATTTATTAATAAATTGGGTGCCACATCCAAACAAGCCACATGAACTCAGTACTGGTGCACAACACAAAATTCATTCTGCTCATGGGAGGAAACTCTTAGGCTATGTCTACACTGGCAGCTTCTTGCGCAATAACATCTTGCGCAAGGGTTTTTGTGCAAGAAGTCTTGCACAAGAACACGTCCAAACTGCCATGTGTGAGCTGTGCTTTTGTGCAAGAGCATCCATGGCAGTGTGGATGCTCTCTTGTGCAAGAAAGCTCTGATGGCCATTTTAGCCATAGGGGTTTCTTGCACAAGAAATCCCTGCCAAGCATCCACATTGCCCTCTTGTGCAAGAGAGCTTACACCTTTTAGAAAAGAGCGTAGCTCTTGCACAAGATGCCGTCTCTTAGCAAGCTGTACTGTAAATTTCCTTGCGCAAGAGGAGGCAGGCAGTGTGGATGCTCTGTGGGTTCTTGCGCAAGAATGACTGTACTTGTGCAAGAAGCCGCGAGTGTAGACATACCCTTAGAGGGAACACTTCCCCCAGCCTCTCTGCCCCCGAGTTAATGTCACACGCATTGGCTTAATGCAATTGCAGGATAGTTGCATGAGGGGGGTTTGGTGGGGGCCAAACTAATCCCTGTTGGTAGGAGGATGGTGGGAAAAGTCCTTCAAGAGGGCTGACATGACACCTTTTACTTCTGGTCATGTGTCCATCTTGCCTGGAGCCTGTTACCTAAAGAGGCCTGGTTAACAGGGATTAGGGGGCGTGGCTAATGGGGGTCAGGGGCGTGGCTAATGGGGCAACCACCAAAAATTATACAAACCTGCTGCCCCCGCTGGGGAGTGTTTGATTGTGGCAGGGCAGCGGTGCGGCATTGACTTCCCAGCACGCCTGACCATAACACCGCTTGGGCGCTGCTCTCCAGGCTGAACTCCTACGACTCTCCCCTGCAAGGACAACTGTGTTTTTGCCCCTCCAGCATCAAAGAGGCGACACAGGGCAACGGCCCGCCGCTGGGCAGGCTCCGGGGGCTCCTGGTGACTGGCTTCGGCCACGTGCAGGCCTTACTGCTGCCGCTATGCGCCCGGAGCCCGCAGGCGCGGTGGAGGGGCCCCACGCCGGTAGGGCTCCAGCCGGGGCAGCTGAGCGGGAATGGGGACGGAGAGCGCCATGCGGCAGGGGCGGTAGAATCGGAAGTGGCCAGCGCGCGCTGGGCGGCGCTAAGGCAGCGAGGCCGTAGAGAGCAGGCGTATTGGGCGGCGCTACCGTGAGGAAGCAGAGAACATGGGCGGTGCTGGGGGCGGGGAGAAGACCGGGGGGGGGGGGCGACGCTAGGGCCCGGAGGGAGCCGGCGTAAGGCGGGGTGGGCTCGCGCTCTGGGCCAGCGCGCGGAGCGGGGCGGGCCGCGAGGGGGTGAGGGTCTCGCGCTCTCCCTCTCTCGGAGCCGCGCGCCCGGCGGTTGGGGCGGTGGGTCTGGCGCGCGGGGCACGCGTCCCGCTGCAGCAGCTGGTGGGGGCTGCCCCCTCCCCAGCTCGGCGCTGTGATTGGGCGGAAGATGGCGCTGGGCGGATGGAAATCCTAATGACGGTCTCCAAAATCGCCTCTACCTGTACCATGGTGAGCGAGGGCCCGGGGTGTGCGCGTGGGGTGATACAGGGGAGCCGGGTGTGAGGGGGCGGGCTCTGGGGCGGCTGTGCATGCTCTGGGGGAGGGCGCTGTATGTGTTTGCGGGGGAGGGGGTGTGAGCCAGGCGCTGAGTTGGGGGTGGGTCTGGGGCGGAAGGCAGCGCTTGCGCTCCGCCGGGGGCTGCAGCATCGCGCGTGGGGGGCGTGGAGAGGGGCGCGCTTCCTTCCCTTGCAAACGGGTGACACCGCTTCCCTCGGGTTCGGTGCTTCCCCTCTGCGCTGGTTTCGTGTTTTCATCTAGACCAGCTCGCCGTGGGAGGGAATCACACACTGGGTGTAGCTAATCGGCTTTAGAGAATGCAGCATTGAGGCAAGCACGAATGGCAATGGGGGGGAGGGGAGAGCATACTACGGACATAGGGTGAAAATTGATGTAAATAACCACACGTAAGACCACTTAGCCAGTAGTGCTAAGTCTTTATCAACACTGAACGGGAAATATTGCAGATCGCTTTTACTGAGTACAGGCTTTCACTGTATATCGCTAGAGATCTTGACTTCTTTTTTAAAATACATCTTTTTTTTTTTAAATCACCAGTGGTTGGTTAGTACATAATGCTTCACTAATGCTGCGTGGGTTTGGTTGTCATCATAGTGACAATCTGGTGCACCCTGCTTAAGTGGTTTTCAGTCTAAAGGTCATGACCCAGTACAGGCTGGACTTCTCTGATCCAGCACCCTTGGGACCTGAGCATTCCAAATGAGGGAATTTGCCAGACCAGAGGAGGTCCCCCTGACACCAGCCCCTCAGCCTCCTGCCCCTCCCTGCTGCCATCCTTCAGCCCAACTGGGCTGCCTGCTGGCCAGCCCTAGCTCCAGCCCTCTTGCCCTTTGGGTGGCTCGTGGCCCCAGCCCTGCTGCCGAGTAGTGTGCAATACCAATTGGGCTGCTGCAGCCCCAGTTGTGCTGCTGGGTGGCAGGCAGTCCCAACTGCATCGCCGCTGCCGCCCAGACTGCTGTCGTCCCAGCCAGGCTTCCCTTCCCAGGCTGTTGAGGCCCTGGCTATGCTGCCAAGCAGTAGGCAGCCCCGATAGTGCTGTCACCGTCACCCAGACTGCCATGATCCCAGCCAGGCTTCCCTTAATGGGCTATCGAGGCCCCAGTTCCGGTGCCAGGCAGTAGGCAGCCCTGATCGTGCTCTGGCATCACCTGGGCTGCCTTGGTCCCACCATTGCCCAGGCTGCTGCTGCAGCCTTGCTGCCCTGTGTTGGGCTCGCAGCTGCTGGCCCTCCTGCTCAGGGGTCTCTCATATACAGGAACATCTGTGATTATGCCAGACCACGGATGTTGCTGCACCAGAGTCCCGATTTAGGGAGGTGCAACCTGTACTGGGTGGTGGAATGTCAGGCACTGGATCTCATTGCTGTAGAGTGATCAGGTGACCAGTGGGAGTGCTAAGGCAGGCTTCCTGCCCGTCCTGGCACCGCAGAGTGTGCTGTGGCCCAGAAGCGGCCAGCAGCAGGCCTGGCTTCTGGGGGTGGATGGGGGCATAGGGCATTGCACACTGTTCCTGCCCTGATCACAAGCTCTGCACTCTCATTGGCTGGGAACCTGCTGCTGGCTGCTTCTGGGGCACAGCATGGTGTGTGGTGCCAGAGCAGGCAGGAGGCCTGCCTTAGCACCCCTGTTGCACTGCTGACTGGGAGCCACTCAAGGTAAGCACCTCCTGCCTCAGTCCTGACACCCCCTCACACCAGCCCAAAGCGCTGGTCCTCAGCCCCAACCTGGAGCACACACTTTAGTCACATTGTGTTGGGTTGTGGGCAACAACAATTTTCTTAAACTGGGTCACGAGGGAAAAGAAGTTTGAAAACCACTGCTTTGCATACAGTGTAATTAGTCTTGTGCAGTATGGCACATACATTGGTATGTAGTCTGAATGGTTTACATCTGTCCAAGGCCTGATGGCAACACTCCTTTCAGTGATTTTTTTTTTTTTAATTGGACTTCATTCTTAAATATTTGTGAAAGAAGAGTTATGAGCACATTAGTTGGCGTAATAGAACTTTATCACTAACTTTAAAAAAAATTCATGACTTTATAGTGTGGTGAAAGTGTTGAATTTGGTAAACAAGTTATCCTTTAACCTAGGAGCAGGCAATAATTTTTGATGGGGGGGGCACTCCAAGAATTTGGTAAGTAGTCAAGGGCCACGCTCTTCCATGATATTAATGGAGGAGTTGTGGGGTCTGGGATTTAGGTTGGGTGCAGAAAGGAGCTTGGGGTTAGAGATTGGGGTGCAGGAAGGGGTGTGGGATCTGGGAGGGAGTCTGGATGATGGAGGGAATTGTGACCTGGAGCAGAAGACTGAGGTGCAGGAGGGGGTGCAGGCTCCAGGAGTGGGTACAGGTTAGGGATGTGACTGACTAGTGGACTATCTGATAAGCAAATGTTTATTGGATAGTCGACAGGCTAGCTGACTAGTCACTTTTCCCCCATCCCTTGCTGCCTCTATCAGAAGGTGTGGGGGAGGGAGAAGAGGAAGCGCTTCAAAGTGGCAGTGCTGCATGGAGCCCAGGGCCCAACCCTGGGCTCTACACGGTGCTGCCGTTTTGAAACACCGCATGCAGCCCGGGGCCAGCTGGGGAGTCCCCCCCGCTGACTTCGGGCTCCATGCGGTGCTGCCACTTTGAAATGCCATGGGGAGCATGGGGCTAGTGGGGGACTGCTTGAGTCCCCCCCCCGACTCTTTGCAGCCCTAGTGCTGTTGCTACACTTCAAAGGCGGAGGCGTCCTTATCGACTAATTAAATAGTTAATCTAAATTTAACATCCCTAGTACAGGTGCAGGAGAGGATTCTGACTTGGAGGAGGTACAGTGTCTGGGAGAGGGTGTGGGTGCAGGAGCAGAGGGTCTGAGTTACATGGGGTAGGGATGCAAGGCAGGGGGAGGAGGAGCTGGGATGCCAGAGGCAGGCTCTGGCCAGGAGACACTTACTTGGGCAGCTTCTGGCCAGGAGCCTTGCCCATCAGTTTCCTCAGCGAGGTGGGGCCATGTGTGCTTCTCTGAACGCTGTGAGCCCATGTGGAGGGTGAGAGGTACTTCACGCACCACCTGTCCTACAAATAGGAACCTTCCATTGGCAGGAAACCAGCCAATGGGAACTGTGAAATTGTGCTGGGGATGGGGGCAGAGTGCAAAGAATCTTCTCCCCTCTAACCTCGGGCTCGCAGCACTCACCTGGCCAGTGATCTCCTTTCTCCAGCCAGATGTAAGAGGCATGCATGGAATACGAGTACTTTCCCTTCGCTCTCTTAGGATCCAGGGAATGGGATGAAAAGCAACCTGCTGCCCCCCTTACCCTCCCAAAATTCCACACTTGATGTTGATCAATTGAATAATCATGTAACAGCGTCAAATTTTAGTGGTTACACGACTATTTGATAGTCCCCAGGGCCGGGCCTGGCAGCCTGTGCTCTTCGGCCCCACTCTCACAGAGCCCCCTGCCACTCTGTTTTGCTCCTTCTGATATGGTATTTTAGGATACCGTACAAAATAAAGGACTACCTCCATTGGATGCACCCAACCAACATATGCACAGGGGTGACCTTCACCCAAAACACATCAGTGATAACTATCACCACAGATGCCTCACTCCTGGGATAGGGATCATACCTGCACTCAACATTCTTTACAGGGCTGCTGGTCTCCTTCAGAATCCCTTTTACACATAAACATATTGGAACTCTGTGCTGTCTACAACTCTTGCTCACACTTCCTACCACTCATCAAGGACAAGACTATTCAGATCCTTATGGACAATATAGCTTGTATGTATTATGTAAACAGACAAGGAAGAGCATGTTCAAAAACTTAAAGAAGTTTTTCTTCACTCAGTGATGTTTTTCTTCACTCAGCCTCTAGAACTCCTTGCCAGAGGATGTGGTGAAGGTTAGGTCTTTAACAGGGTTCAAAAAAGAGCTAGATAATTCATGGAGGTTAGATCCGTCAATGGCTATTAGCTAGTATGGGTAGGAATGGTGTCCCTAGCCTCAGCTTCTGTGCAGGTCAGTGACAGGGGAGGGATCAGACTGGACAGGCCACTGTAATTCTAACAGCCCCCAGTGTGGTCTCGCCAAACTTGGTACCCCTATCTCCTCCCAATGACCATGTGTCCCTCAATCACACTCCCATTTCTGCCTCATCTGTTGTCCCTAGACTCAGGCTGTGTCCTCCACCTGGATTCATGAAAACTCCATCTTTGTGAGCTTTGTGGCTCAGGGGATCAAGCTGACCAGAGAGGAGGTACAAAAGAGACTTTTATTCAGTTGCAGAGAAATGACTCATTGAATGTACACCCTGAAATGGACATGATTTAAGGCATGGTGCCAACAAAAACAGATGACATTCATCCCTGTGTCACTACCCTTGATACTGAAGTACTTAGTGCAACTAAAATGCTCCGGCCTATCCATGAGCTCAATAAAAGCCCACTTATGTGCTGTCATAGCTTTTCACTTCAAGGTGGTTTATTACTCATATTTACTCACCCATTAACCAAATGTTTCCTCAATGGACTCAATAATGCTTACCCTGACCTCCATGAACTTACCACAAGGATTTGAATTTGGTCCTTCACGCCCTCGCCTCTCCCCCATTCAAATCACTGTTGACTTGCTCATTGCTATGCCTTTCATGAAAGTAGTTTTCCTCATGGCAATTACAGTGGCCAGGCATGTAGAAGAACTAGGAGCTCGCATGGCAGATCCTCCATGCATGGTGTTCTTTAAGGATGAGGTGTCCCTCAGGCCACACCCCAAGTTTCTGCCAAAAATCGCCTCTTCTGTCCATCTCAGCCAACCCATCTATCTGCCAACATTCTACCCTAACCCCCACACAAAGAGAACACATTACATGCTTCATATTGTGGATGTTTGGAAGGCACCGGCCTTCTGCATAGACAGGACTAGACCATTCTGCAAATCACCCAGACTCTTCATAGCCATCACTGAATGCTACAAAGGGTGTGTCCTCTCTAGACAAAGACTCTCTAAGCGGATTTCCCGCTATCATAAAACTCTGCTACCTTCAGTGCAACTACCAGTCCCCTACAGGGATTTGTGCTCATTCCAATAGAGTAGGGGTCAGCAATCTATGGCTCGTGAGCCAAATATAGCTCACTGGGGAGCCAGATATGGCTCTCTTGAAGCTGGAGCCCAGCCCCCACCTTGCTCTTCCTGCAGCAGGGAGCCTGTGTTGGTGCTATAGCAGTCCTGGGCAAAGCAGTCCAGCCCACAGACACAGCAGGGAGCCCCCAGGCAGACTCTCCTGCTTGCCCCACCCTTGCCCTGAGAAAAGGGCCGTTTGTTTTTTACAAACTGTGAGCCAGGAGGGGAGAGGGAAGTGATGCTTCACAGCTGCTCCTGCCCCCAGCACAATCCCATTGGCTGGTTTCTAGCCAATGGAAGTACCAATCCCTCCTCCCTTCAGACTCTTATTCACAGAGTACATGGTTCTGTAGCCTGTGGGGGGGCAGGGCAAGCTCCTGAGAAATGTGCTGGACTGCTGGCCTGGAGTCTCTCAGGTAAGTCTCCTGGCCAGAGCCTGCTTCTGGCACCCCAGTCCCGCCCTCCCTCCCCCTGCCCCACTTAACCCAAACCGTCTGTATCTCTCCAGAGTCTATACCTGCTCTCAGACCCTGCATCCCAATTCCCTGCCCTAGGTCACAATCCAAACTCCTGCACCTCAATCCCGTGCTTCAGGTCACAACTACCTCCTTCACCAAAACTCAGTGACCCCCAACCCAAAAAAGGTTCCCCACCCATGCCATAAATAAAGACGACGTTGAAACCTTTTGTGCTGAACGTAATATTTTACTTTATTTAAAAATGAAGCCTGGGCAACAAGCCCACAACTGGGGGGCCCAGCCCTCATCTGATTGCAGCGTCATAACACTTGTGCACACCCCCCGCCACCAACCCTGAGCCCATCGTACACCTGAACCCCGTGCCTGAGCCCCTCATACTCCCACTTCCCCAGACTCCTGCACCCCCACATCCCTAGTCCCCTACCATAAAACTCCTGCACCCCATACATACCCCAGCCATGTGTCCTGAGCCCATCATACACCCAAATCCAGACTCCTGCACCCCCACATCCCCAACCCCCTGCCATAAGATTGACAGACGACAGCCTGAATGCATGCAGCTGGATTTGACCAGTTAGGATGTAAACGTCAAAGAAATGTGCGAAAAGATGCAGCATCAGAAGTCCCATTAAATAAAGTCTATGAGTACAACGTTTCATTTATACTATTATTAATCATTATGTCAATTATAAATAATATTAAGTTGTATATTTTCAGTCATGCAAATGGGCATTCTTATATGGCTCTTTGTTGACCACTTGTTCTGAATTTTGATGTAGTTTGGCTCTTTGGTTTGAAAAGGCTGCTGACCCCTGCACTAGAACTATGTTAGCCTCCGTGGCTTTTCTCCACAATATCCTTATCATAAACATCTGTAGAGCTGCTACCTAGGCATCAACCCATATCTTTACACAGCATTATGCCTTAGAGCAACAGGCAGTATCCGATACTTCCTGTCTCTTTTTAAGAGGAGTACTGGAGAGGGAGAGAGGAGGCAGGCTGGCTGAGGGCGGAGAGAGGGGCTGTGGGACACAAAGTGATGTGATGTCATCACTCTGTTGTCCCATAGGAAAAAAATTTTTATATTAAGAGACATATGCTCTGTGGAATATAGGCAGTTAATTCCAAGAAAATGGGGAGCAATGTCCACCTATAAATATATGCCACTTCAAAAGCAATTGAACCCCTAGTTTTTGTTTTTAAATAAGTAACTATTATTCGTAGTAGACATTTGGGACCTATTTTCAGAACTCATGGGTATGTATTTGCATGCCTAATTTGTGTGTATTCTACTAGCTAGATGTGCAACTGGCCATTTGTGTGTTCAGTTATTCACACTGACCATTTCAGAGCTGGCCTTGTATCCTGGTAGAAACTGTTTAATTTTTCTTTCTTTGTCAATTTTTCCTTTTTTAAGTACATTACATGTCTAGACTGTGAATGTAGAAAGAACTATCTCAGTGTCTGTGAATATTAAAAGTACATTGTTTTATTTTCCAGGGCGCCAATGCCTCAGCTTTAGAGAAAGAGATTGGTCCAGAACAGTTCCCAGTCAATGAGCACTATTTTGGTTTAGTTAATGTAAGTATCAACTGATAATTTGATTGCTTTGAAATACTAAGTAGTAAACCTGAAGTAGAAACAAATAATGAATGGCACCAATATAATGTCAATGGAAAGAAATTACTGAAATCTGGCCTGCAGTAAGTTTAATGCTAAAAGTTAAGCATGGCCTATAAAAGTACAGCATATGTCTATATGTTAGAAATATAGATCTACTAAAGATTTACCCAGTGTTTCTTGGGTACCTAACTCAAATAATTTTTGTTTTTCTTCATTTAAATCATTGTTCTGTGGTGGAGCTGTGGATGAGGGGTTCAGTATTCAGGCTGCCCTGAGAAGAGAGGACAGCTCCAGCCCTCTCTCACCATAGCAGCTTGGGGCCAGGTGGCAAGCGCCTCCCCATGGCCACTGCAGTAAGCACAGCCTGGGGAGGAGTGTATGTTCTCCTGCTGGTGGAGGTAGAGACAGTCATACAAACAGACAAACTTTCTGAAATATATTGTAGATAGCTGTCCTTTTCTCCACTGTGCCCCCTGCTGGCCCAATGAGGTTATAGCTTTTCCGGTCCCCATCTCTGGCCCATTGCTGTCTCCCTGTGATCATTCTGCAGCATTACTCCTTCCTCCCAGACCCTGTCCTTTTCCATTTTATGAGAAACAATCAAATTCCATGCACATCCTGTTATCCTGGTACAACAAAACCATGGCCTTGCTTTAAGTTAGGATAAGAGGAAGTTGCATGCCAAATTTGATGGCCCTAGCTCTTACCGTTTAGGAGGAATTCTTGAACAGACTCTCAGATGGACAGACAGACATTTCTAAAATACATAGTAAGAAGATGATTTTTCATATTCTTGTGTTTTACTTAAACTTCTACTTTTTCACATTGGTGTACTCTGTCACAGGAAAGTACGTAGCATTGCATGGTTATCATAGGCTACATCAATAATTACATATAAAAAACCTTAATGCTAGGGGTAAAGCAATTAGAAGTGTAAAAATGCCTGAGTAAAGGTTGCAGTTTTTGTTGAAAGTTTCTAAATATAGTCAGCCCAAAAAAAGACCGACTGGAAAATTTCATCATATTCTATTCAATGATAAAATGTAATTATATAACTGACAGTTGGGCAAATGGTGAAAACTGTATCTCATTAGAAGAACGTATGTAACACTGACTGAAGTGATATAAGGGTTTTTAAATTTTGTTTTTTGTGATGCGGGTAATATATAATATAATATAATACCCTCACTTTGGAAGAACTGGAGCACAAAATGCTGTTGGTTTCTGTGTGAAGCCACAGGAGTCCACCACATAGATGTTCAAAGCTGCAAGGCTCTTAATACATTTAAAAGGCTGAAGCTCAGCCAGGGGGACCCAGCGTGAGCCAGGACAGCTGATTGCCAGCTCGTGCTGGGTCCTCCCTGCTGAGCTGCTGATTTTTAAATGTATTAAGAGCCAGCAGGTTCTTAATACATTTAAAAAACAGAAACAGTATCTGGGACTGGGCGTGAGTTGGGAATCAGCTGATTCCTGGCTCGTGCCCTTTCCCTGCTACTCCCCTGCCCCTTGCAGAGATGGTGCTGGGGGGGGACTGGCTTTTAAGTTGGCTCCCCCCCCAGCACTGGCTCCCCCCAGCACTGGCTCTTGCTCCCCCTCCCTTGCTGTAGCAGCAAGGGGGGGGGGAGGGAGAAACAACTAGTCGAGGAATTAGTCGACTATCCAATAAGCTTTTGCTTATCAGATAGCGGACTAGTTGCTTACATCCCTAGTTCCAACTGGAATTGCTACCATTTTGGAAACATTCTATGTCAGAGTAAGGGTTTTACAAATCCTTGTTGCTCTGAAAGTGTGTTTGTGAATGAGAGAGATTTGCTGGAGAGAGTTTGTGTCACAAATCTAAAAACATAGCAGGTATTTTTGATAGTTGTCTTGTAACTGAACAAATTAAAGATGTTTTTAAATGGTTGTGGGCTTCAGAATATCCAGTAACCAAAAAAAAAAAAAAAAAAAAGAAAGAAAGAATAAATATAGGCACAATGCTTTGTTTCTTAAAGATTTATTTGTATTGCTGTTTATGGGAATTGCTACTGTTGTAGTGTCATTTTCTGTCTCTTGCTAAAGTATTTTCCACAGGTCTGCTACATTTTCCTAAGGTGAGTCTGACAGTAGGGTTATAATGTACAGGAGGAGTGCTGACCAGCACCGGGTGACTAAGGGGTTAAACTCAGGTAGCTAGCAAAGGTGTTGGCCAGGGAGCTGGGAGAATCAATCAATACAGTGTTAAAATTTGAATTGGATATAAATTCCTTGCCTGCTTTCTTTGCATGGGTGAGGAAAAACCAGGAGTTGAGACACACAAAATGATTTAAACCCAGGCAGGACTACCATGCCTCCAAGGAATTAGGACCATGGGAGTGGACTTAAGAAAGAAGAGATAGGAAGTAAGTAGGGAAAAAGTGAATCTAGTCATATTCAGGGTATTTTCTCTTTTGTGGTTTGCTTTGAATTGCTCTGTGTGAATCCTCAAATAGGGAGGAACTGGTTGAAAATTTGAAAGTGGAAGGCAGCTTAGGTGAAAGTATTCATGATTCTAAGGAATGGTAGAAGGGAGACCAGCAAAATAGAGACAATGGATTTCAGGAAGGTGGATTTTAGTAAACTCAGAGCTGGTAGTTAAGGTCCCATGGGAAGCAAAACTAAGAGGAAAAACAACTGAAGAGAGTTGGTAGTTTTTCAAAGGGATATTATTAAGGGCCCAAAAGCAAGCTATTTTGCTTCATAGGAAGGATAGAAAATATGGCAAAAGACTGCCTTGGCTTAACCAGGAGAATCTTGCATGATCTAAAAATCAAAAAGGAGTCATATAAAAAGTGGAAACTAGGTCAAATTACAAAGGATGAATATAAGCAAACAATACAGGTATGCAGGGGCAAGATTAGAAAGGCAAAGACACAAAACGAGCTCAAACTAGCGAGAGACATAAATGGTAACAAGACATTCTATAAATATATTAGAAGCAAGAGGAAGACCAAGGACAGGGTAGGCCCATTGCTCAGTGAAGAGGGAGAAACAAAAACAGGAAACTTGGAAATGGTAGAGGTGGTTAATGACTTCTTTGTTTCGGTCTTCACCAAGAAGTCTGATGATGAAGGAATGCCTAATATAGTGAATGCTAGTGGAAATGGGTAGGTTTAGAAGATAACATTAAAAAAGAACAAGTTAAAAATCACTTAGAAAAGTTAGATGTCTGCAAGTCACCAGGGCCTGATGAAATGCATCCTAGAATACTCAAGGAGTTGATAGAGGAGGTATTTGAGCCTTTAGCTATCATCTTTGAAAAATCATGGAAGACGAGAGATTCCAGAAGACTGGAAAAGGGCAAATATAGTGCCCATCTATAAAAAGGGAAATAAGAACATCCCAGGAAACTACAGACTAGTCAGTTTAGCTTCTGTGCCAGGAAAAATAATGGAGCTAGTAATTAAGGAATTCATCTGCAAATATCTGGAAGAAAATAAGGTGATAGGTAACAGCCAGCATGGATTTGTAAAGAACAAATCATGTCAAACCAATTTGATAGCTTTCTTTGATAGGATTAACAAGTCTTGTGGATAAGGGAGAAGCAGTGGACCTGGTATACTTAGACTTTAGTAAAGTATGTGATATGGTCTCATATGACCATCTCAATGAATTAGGCAAATACAACTTAGAGGGGCTACTATAACACGGGTGCATAACTGGCTGGATAACTGTTCTCAGAGAGTAGTTATTAATGGTTCACAATCATGCTGGAAGGGCATAGCAAGTGGAATTTGGCAGGGGTCTGATTTGGGACCAGTTCTGTTCAATATCTTCATCAACTATTTAGATATTGGTATAGAGAGTACGCTTAATAAGTTTGCAGATGATACCAAGCTGGGAGGGGTTGCAAGTGCTTTGGAGGATAGGGTCATAATTCAGCGTGATCTGGAAAAATGATCTGAGGTAAATAGGATGAAGTTTAATAAGGACAAATGCAAAGTACTCCACTTAGGAAGGAACAATCAGTTTCACACATACAGAATGGGAAGTGGCTGTCTAGGAAGGAGTACTGCAGAAAAGGATCTAGGGGTTATAATGGACCACAAGCTAAAAGCAAATGTGATTCTGGGATGCATTAAGAGGAGTGTTGTGAGCAAGACACGAGAAGTGATTCTTCCAGTGTACTCTGTGTTGATTAGGCCTCAGTTGGAGCATTGTGTCCAGTTCTGGGTACCACATGTCAAGAAAGATATGGAGAAATTGAGAGGATCCAGAGAAGAGCAACAAGAATGATTTAGGCTAGGTCTACACTACGAAGAAAAGTTGGAAAAAGATATGCAAATTGTGAAATTTGGCATGTCTACATGGTGCCAAATTTCAGAAAAACCTTCTCTATCGAGCCACCCCTTCTTCCTCGTGAAACGAGGTTTACAGGGATGGTGAAAGAACGCATCCACTTCTCCAAAAAATTTTTTGGAAAAGCAGCCATGTTCCTTGAAGTGCTGCAGTCTAGATATAGCCTAAAAAGGTCTAGAAAACATGAGCTATGAGGGAAGACTGAAAGAACTGGGCTTGTTTAGTTTAGAAAGGAGAAGACTCAGAGGAGACGTGATAGCAGTTTTCAAGTATCTAAAAGGGTGTTTCAAGGAGGAGGGAGATTTATTCTTTAGAAATTGTTCTCCTTGACCTCCGAGGATAGGACAAAAAGCAATGGGCTTAAACTGCAGCAAGGGAAGTTTAGGTTGGACATTAGGAAAACTTCCTAACTGTCAGGGTGGTTAAACACTGGAATAAATTGCCTAGGGAGGTTAGGGAATCTCCATCTCTGGAGATATTTAAGGGCAGGTTAGATAGACCTCTATCAGGCATGGTCAGACAGTGCTTGGTACTGCCATGAGGGCAGGGGACAGGACTCAATAACCTCTTAAGGTCCCTCCAGTTCTAGTATTCTATGATTCTAATCTATGCCTCCCCTTCTCAGTTACCATCTAGCATTGTGACCAGAGATTTTTCTCTGTGTTTTAATTTGTTTTCCTTAGTTGCTCTATAACATCTAGCAACCAAGTATGCTTTCTCAAGTTTATCTTTTGTTTTGTAATAAAAATCACCTTTTTTAAGGTGGTGATTTGATTTTTGTATCCTGGAAGGTGTCCTGGAATGTCTGTCAGTCTGTGTGTATCTGCATACCTCAGACTGAGGAGTCAGCTACTAGAGACTGCAGCTTGTTTTCTTTTTTCAAGCTCTTTTGGCGCAGAAGAGCTTGTGGTACCCCTGGGCATGGTTTCAAGTGTTCACCCCTGGTTTTTAGGGATAAAAAAAATCACTTGGTGGTGGCAGCTTGCTTGTTTGTTTTATTTCTCAGACCCAGGGAATCTGTGACTTTGGGAAGTTTTGGTAACCAGTGCCTGTAGAGCCAAGGTTTTTAATCTCTCTTGCGGGCCTTCTCCTTCTGCGCTCAGAGTGGCAGAGTGGGGAACAGCCTTGACAAGGGTCCTGTGAAATTCATGTTCCATTTTGTTCAATTTCATGGTCTCAGGATTTTAAATGTGGTCCGTTTCATAACTGAAATTTCATGGTGGTTTAACCAAAAGGGGGTTGCAAAGCTGTTATAGGAGATTTCCACCCACACTTCTGTTCTGCCTTCAGAGCCCAGCTCTGAAGGCAGTAGCCCTGGAGCTACCTGCAGCCAGAGGTGGGTCTGATCTCTCTTCTCCTCCATCCCCAGAGTTGGCCTGTGCTGTCCTGTCCTTCCCCTCCCCAGCTGGGCTGGAAGAAGCAGCTAGGAGTTCCTTGTTTGTGTGCTTCCAGCAGTACAGGGGAAGATCAGACCCATCACCATCTCCAGGAATCTTCCCTGGCTACAGGATGTGCTTGGCCATTGCCATCAGAACCCATGTCTGAAGGCAGCAAAGCTGTGGAGCTTTGAGCAGCCAGGGGAGTTACCTGCAGATGGGTCTTATCTCCCCCTATGAGCAGCCTTGCAAGGGAAGAGGGAGTCCCATCCTTCCCCAGCCCCACAAACTAGCAGCTGGAGCTCAGTGAATAGTAGGAGACCCTGATTGGGGTGCCCCTTCCCTCCAATAGGGCCATCCGTAAGAGGGGTACAGGCTCCTGCCCCATTTCTGTGTCTTTCAGCCCCCTTCATCATTTTACTCCCTCCCCCAAGAGATGATGGAAGACAGCAGAGCATGCTTTGGTGAGGTTGCTCTGCTTTCCGCTGCTGCCAGTGAGTGCAGGGCTGGGCCTGACCCTTGCCGTTGGCTCCAGACCTGACCCTTGCTGCTGGTGCCAGGCCCCTTGTTGATCCTCCAGGCTACCCTGAACGTCTGCATCCCCCTGAAACATGGGGCCTGGGGCATTTGCCCCAAACTGTCCTATGAACAGGACAGCTCTGTTTGTCTGTGTTATATTTTTTTACATCTGTGAGATTAATAGGGCCCTATTTGTAGGGCAAGAAGAATGCCTGCTCGTTAAATGTAATCTAGATGTGTTCAGACCATGCATGAGCTTAAATCACCATATTTCTTATTTATGTAGAAGGATGAAATAGTGTCAGTCTGGTGTTTGTTTAGTTGGGAGATAATAAAGAAGAAGAATAATGAGGTATTGGTGCTTGTATTGTCATTTCTACATACAATCTTACACACAAACTTTTTTTCTTCAAAGTTTTCAAAAATGTTCCCATTTTTCTCAGGAGTACCATTGTATTGACAAAATAGGGCTTTTTCATAGTCGTTATTCTGCTTCTCTGCACAGAGAGAGTTTATTATGTTGCTGCTTGTTTAACCATAGCTCAAAATTAATTATGTTGTGAAGACCGAGTTATTTTTCATACATGCAACACGTGGTAACCTTAAGTTGTGTCCAGAAGTTTTGGTTACTATGTCAGATTGCAGGGCCATCTGCTCCTTCTATCCCCTTTCTTATATCTCTGAAATGTAGCCAGCCCCTCAGGTGGCTTTAACCAGTGGCTTTACCTATTTTGGGGTAGAATTCTCCAGTTCTCCCACTCTTAGACTAAGCCCTGAGCTACACAATCTAAGGATGGTCTAGTTATATTTTGTCCTGATTTGGCATGTGTGGGATGGATCAGATGATCTTTTGAGGTGTCTGTTAGATATACATTTTTATGATTTCTATATGTACCAAATGAACTTGCTCAGTAAGTCTGACTGAATTTGGATACCTGTGGTTCTTCATTTCAAAAGTCTGGGACCAGTGATATATGGTGATAAAACAGTCCTCTTAAAACAAAAAATATTGTTTATTTTGCAATGGGATCAAAGGATCTAGAGAAAAAAGATTTTAAAATGATAGTCTACATGCTTCTAAAGGCATACTGCATCTGATGCTAACAGTGGGTCCTGTCTCAGTCTGGTTTTCCCAAACAACTATGTCCCCTCTCACTTTCGCGCGCTTTCTCTCTCACAAGTGTTCCTTATTAAACCAGACACAGGTTTTTTGCTCTGTGGTATACATGGGTCTTTTCCTCTCCTGACAGGTATGAACAGCCCCTGAGTGTTTGTGGCAAAGTAGTTTTATGTTGAGCCATTCTTTTTCCTCCCTGCTTGTTTTTTCTTTCAGCCCCCTTATTAAGCTAGACCACTGGTTCTCAACTTTTTGGCTTGTGGCCCACCGCGCTCAATGTGAACCTTTCTGCGGACCATCAGCCTATCACCCGTAATGACAAAATGTATTTGCTTATCTCTAAATACCCTTGTAACAGGTCGTGCCTCACTGGCACAGTACCTCCTGCTGGTCTCCCTGGGAATTCAGCTCTGGAGCACCTCCTGCTGGTTGGTGTCTCACTCACAGTTACCTGTGTCCTGCACTGGTTCAGGACCTGTGTACCTTCCTGCCTAGAGTGCTCTTTCCTTCAACTCTGGGGTCCTTCCCTTCTAGGGAACCCCAAATCCCCATACCTTCCTTTCCTTAGAGACCCACTGCCATTCGTCATCTAACCCCTGTCTTGGGGCAAACTGCAGTCCGAAATGACACCACATCATTGGCAAGGGGTGTGGACCTGTTTCCTTCTTCACCCGGTGTCTCCCTGCAGCCCGAGTAACCTTCAGGCCTTGAGAACAAGGCCTCAGCCTGGAACTTTGCTTGGCTAGAGCTCTCCAGCTCTGCCTGCCCTTCCTCAGCACTTCTCTGGAAGCCTCTATAGCTTCCCTGGCAGCCAGGTTCTTCCTGCTCCACAGGGGCTGGGCTGCTAACAAGGGCCATGCACTTTGCAGGATGTCATGGTGAATTCCCCAGTCCAGAGCAGGCTGCACACGCAAGCCGCGTTAGCCGGGCCTGACTAGCTGCCAGCGAAGCTTGGGGGGAGCAAAGCAGCCCGAAGGACCGCACCCGTCCAGCAGGGGAAATAGTTAGTTCAAGTCCTACCAGCTGCTGGGAAGCGGCACAGCCTGCCGGCGGGGAGGGCATAGCCTCACCTACAGCTCTGATCTGGCCCTTCCACTTGTGGGGAGCTTCCCATGCTGCTGCTCCCTTCGCAAGGCTGCAGAACAAGTCCGCGCCCTGTAGTTCCCTTTCTCTGGGGCTATTTCCCCTGTTTGCTGGTCTCCAGGCATGCTCCACCTGCAAACTTCACCTCATTGACAAAGAAAATGCTGCTGGTGCAGCCATAGCATATGTGGGGGTATATTTTTAGATCTTATTGTATATAATAAAGTTGAATAATAATAACAGTAAAATCCCGCAATTACATAAAAAAAAATCCCCACAGCTTACTTTATTCATTCCCATCTGCAATCCTAATTGGACGAGTGGTGCTGCTTTTGTTGAGACATCAGTGAGGGAATGTCTGGCTCCAAGCTGCAGAGCTTAAGTCTCATATTGGCCTCCATGTTCAGTCAGTTTCTCTTTTTTTATTTTCAATCCTACGAGTCTTGAAAATCCTATTTCACAGTTGTATATTGTTGGAAAGGTAACAGGTGCTTCAGAGGTTTGTTGGCAAACTCAGGGTACTCTCACTGTACGTGAAGCCAAAAGTCCATCAAACTTTGTGAAAATCTGCTTCAACGTTCCATCTGATGCAATATCCACAAGATTATCTACCTTTTTAGGTTCAAACTTAACTGATCTCTTCAATGTAGCCCTTGTTTCCAAAAGGATTTTGTATACAATAAAAGCCTGCATTTGGTTCTGGGAAATATATTTTTCAAATTGCTCATGGAGACCACTTTGAAGTCTTCCACAATTTTCCTATCAATTTCTTTTCCAGTCATTAGAATAAAATCAGCAAGAGTTGTAAAAGAGTCAAATTCCCTGCAATCGAGGTGAGCGCATCAGAGCTCCATCTTTATGTGTAAAGCTTTTACTTTGTCCTGCACATTAAAGATGATGACAGTTCTTCCCTGCAAAACAAGGTTTGGTGCATTCAAAATGCTGAAAATATCAGCCAGGGATGCCAATTGAGTAAGTCACAAGAAGTCCTGGATTTGGTGTGATACCTCAAAGACTTGACATCTGTTGTCATGCTGGTGGACTTTTACCTCTTCTTGTAGTTTGAAGAGGTGAGTGAGGATTTTCCCCCTTGACAACCAACATACTTCAGTATTAAAAAGTAGTGTGTTCACTCCCCATCTCCTCACACGGCTTTAAAAATACAAGTGTTTAAAGGACTCTCTTTAATAAAATTTACAGTTCATACAGCCTCATCCAGAATGGTTTTAAGGCCTGCAGGCATCTTCCTCACTGCAAGATGTTCCTGGTGAATGCTACAGAGTGTTGCTGTCGCTAATGGTGCAACTTCTTGGACACTGCAATTAAGATCTTCAACTTGCCAGTTGTTGCTATGGCCCCGTCTGTGCAAATGCCAACACACCATGTCCAATCCAAATTGTTACGTACAATACAATTCCTGAGTATGTCAGAGAGCTTTTCCTGTTGTATTGTTCTCTGTCTACCAACAGAAAAAAAATCGTTGTGTATTCCCCTAGCACACTGGACATATGAAAGGAGGTTAGCATCCCCCACTATGCTGATGGATTAATCAAGTTGCAAAGAAAAGTATTGGCTTTGACGCAGTCTTGCCAAAACCTGGCATTTCATATTTTCAGCCATACATGTTGTTCAACGCTGAATGGAATAATTGGAAAGAGATCTCTTATCAATTATATTCTTTGCCTTTTTCCCCCAGCATTGCACAAAGCACGGAACTTCTCGCAGCCCTGAACAATGTAGCTCAGATGATCACATTTTTAAACATAGGCCTGGCCTAAGACCAATTAGCTTCATTGCTGATACAGCCAATCCCCAACTTACAAACAAGTTATGGACCAAATGCTTGGTTGTAACTCGAAGTGTTTGCAAGTCAGACCCCATTCATTTACATGCGACCACGCTGTTCATAAGCGCAGATTGCGTTCGTAACTCGGGGACCGCCTTTACGACCGCTTAATGGGAGGTTTTGTCTTAAGTACGAATGGTCGTAAATCAACCATTCATAACTCGGGGACCGGCTGTATTAGTTATCACAGGGTTCTGAATGAAACTAAATAATTTTCATGTTCTGCCTGAGGAAATCTTGATAGTCTTTGTCCAGTGAAGTTATTCATAATATCTAGGATAAACTTTTTTTAGTTTCATATTGTTGATATTGTATATGTTTGGAGCTCTATAGCAGAACAGCTGCCAAGTTGCACTGCTGTAGTGCTTCAATGTGGGTGCCACCTATGCTGAGGGGAAGGAGCCTAGCTGGGCTGGTGACAGGGAAGCTGGCAAAGATTTTCCCTGGTTTGGCAAACTTTCTCCTTCGGGGCTGGTCTGGTTGCAAGAGTGCTGGATCAGAGAGGTCCAACCTGTACAAAAATATGAATAATTGACATTTAACGTGTTAAGATGCCCCTTTGTGTCTCAAAACTGATTGGAAAGACACTCTGAAAAGCTGTCAATCTGCTTTTATTTCCTCTCCATAAGTGTAATTTTACACTGAATTATATGGTTTTTCATCTCTTTGAGTTTGGCCCAGTGCTGTAATTTCTCCTGGTCATTCTGCATTTTGGTTCTCTGTCTTTCTATGTGTTTTACTTTTCCAGTTAATGTGTCACCACTGTGTATGCTTTTTCAGTCTGGAAATTGTAAATCCTTTTATTTACAACTTTGTTGCCATAATTTATGTAGGAAATTTTAAAAGGCACATTTGAAATTCACTGATGAATTAAATATAAAATAAGTATTTTTAAACAAATTTCATTGCCTTAGATATTCTTGATTATAAAGTGATCAGTACTTTTCATGTGATATTAAATGCATTGAGCTACTACAAGCAGCCTTTCCTGGGTGGTAATCTGAGGGAGGGACTTTTTTGTGGACGAGGGAATAGGGGCTAGTTTTGTTTTTTGTTTTAAATGTGCTGTGTTCATTCCGATTCCTTGTATCCTGAATTTTAAGAGCCTTGACTTTTTAAATGATTTGGCAATAGATATGTATTCTATTAATTGTGCTTGAAATCAACTGAAAATCTGGAAACCAGATGTTTTCCTTTGGTGTCCAATTTTCTGACTGCATTATATATGGTGGTGTTGTTGGTCATACTGTCCCAAACGAGAGCTACCAAAGACAGTCATTTCCCCCATACTCCCAGAGCAATGACTAAGGATTTTTTAGATCATTCTGGATTGGATTGCAAGAATATGCTCTCAACTTGTCCCTGGATAATTGTTGTTATTAGTGGTTTTATCATAGTAAATCCCTGTAGTTTGAAATCCACTACCAACATGCACTAATACAAATGCACAAATATAAAATGGGGAATAGTTGGCTAAGGACTAATGATTTAAAAAAGGGTCTAGGGATTATACTGGATCACAAATTGAATATTAGTCATCAATGTGGTGCAGTTGCAAAAAAAAAAAAAAAGGCTAACATTCTGTGGTGTATTAACAGGAGTATTGGGAAGTAATAGTTCAATTGTACTTGGCACTAGTAGGACTTCAGCTGGAATAGCGTATTTAGTTTTGGGAGAGTTAAGTACTGGAATAGGTTGCTGAGACAATTGTGGAATCCCTGTCACTGGAGGTCTTTAAGAGCATGTTAGGCCAGTGTTTCTCAACCTTTTTTTATAAAATACCCCTTACTTTTTTTTTTTTTTTTTTTTTTTTTTTGAGAAAGTACCCCCTTTAAAAAAATAAGTACCCCCAGTACCTACAGTTTTCAGACACACAACATTTTTTTTCTACCGTTGCAACACATTTGTTTAAACAACTTAATCGTAGCAGGGCGGGCAATGAAATTTTTGGGTGTAAAAAGTACAAAAATAATAAAGCACTGTAAAACTTAAAACAAATTCAGTTTTCTCCACATTTCAGTTGTTGATGTACCTCCCCAGACTTCTCTTAAGTACTCCTTAGGGTACTCGTGCAACTGATTGAGAAACACTATTAGACAACACCTATCAGGGACAGTCTTAGGTATTCATGGTCCTGCTTCAGCTCAGGAGAATGAACTCAGTGACCTTTTGAGGTCCCCTTGAGGGCCTATATTTGTAACTCTTCTATTTATATAATGAAAATAGCATTTTATATTTTTAAAATACTGTACAAATATTAACTACATTTCACAGAATCCATGTGTGTAGTATTTGGTGTTCCCATTTTACAGATGGGGAGACTTGTTCTGAACCATGCATACATTTTTTTTCCGGCACTGTCAACTTCGGTCCACTGGTCTATCTCCTTCAAAATTTAATTCATTTAAGAGTCTGCTTTCTTCCTTCTGTAACAACTCTACACTAAGAATGAGAGCATCATCGCCATACTTTTTCGATCATAACTAGCTTGACATCTTTGGTTTTTCTGTTTACTCATGAATCTGAGCCATTCCAACCCCAAAGAGAGAGTGCAGTAACCTGCTTCTCAATAAGTGAGCCAATTGTATAACTTTGGTAACAAATAAAAATTATTAGAAAATTCCATTTTTTGAAGACCCACCCACTTGTATCATAAAGAATTTTTTGCTATAAACACTACATTACACACTGTTCTTTATTGGCCAGATTGGTATTTTGACTAATGTGGCAGAGAATATCATTTTTCGTCTCAGTTTATTCTTTGTGCTGTGTACATTTTTGACACTAAGTAAATACTGTGCACTTATTGCATATTTTACAGTTCCACAGCATTATAAAACATTGATAACATTACAAACAGGAAAATACAATCTAGTATCAGTCAGAGTTATCTGCAGTGTTCCACATTAGTTATATTGCTGCCTGAGATGCTTTACTCTCTGAAAATTAACAAGAAATGCCTTCCAGAAAATTTGCCCTTGCTTTTACATTTAGTTTTTCTTCATGCAGCACATAGTCAACTTGTGGAATTCCTTACCAGAGGATGTTGTGAAGACCAGGACTTTAACAGGGTTCAAAAAAGAACTAGATAACTCCATGGAGATTAGGTCTATCAATACTTATTAGCAGGGCTTGACAACTATAGAATCTACTTGCCCATGGCGAGTAGATTTCAGCCGCGCGCCCCGTTTACCGGTGGCGCGCACATGCGCAATGCAGCTCTTGCGCGTGCGTAGTGCGGGGCTGGCGAGCGGCTTTTGCTGCCATTTGTCAAGCCCTGCTTATTAGCCAGGATGGCGGGGTAGGAATGGTGTCCTTAGCCTCTGTTTGCCGGGGCTGGAAATGGATGACAGGAGAGGGATCACTTGATGATTATCTGTTTCTGTTCATTCCCTCTAGAGCGTCTGGCATTGGCTACTGCTTGAAGACAAGATACTGGGATAAATGGACCTTTGGTCTGACCCAGTATGGCTGTTCTTATTTAGGTTTTTTAAAAACTTGCCTCAAGGTAGAAATACAATACAAGCTAATGATGTTTTTTCTTATTTTATAGTTTGGGAACACATGCTACTGCAATTCAGTTCTTCAAGCACTTTATTTTTGTCGTCCATTTCGAGAAAAAGTCCTAGCATACAAGAGTCAACCTAGAAAAAAAGAGAACCTCCTTACATGTTTAGCTGATCTCTTCCACAGCATAGCTACACAGAAGAAAAAAGTTGGAGTAATACCTCCAAAGAAGTTTATAACAAGATTACGAAAAGAAAACGGTACTTAATTTTTCTTTTATTATGTGTTTACTAATACGCAATTGTGATTAATACTGAAATTGAAAGATAGAAATACACTTTTAATGTATAAAATAGATTTACTGTGTACAACAAGCTAGGTTCTGTACAAGACCGAAAAGATGACACAGGATTAGAGCCTAAGAGTTTAGTTGTCTTGAGGTAGGATCCATCGCTTTATTTCCCCCCATCTTCTTTTTAATAGAGACCTAAGCTCAGTCAGTGCTTTGGCAAAACTGCCTCCAATATTTGCTATGTAGAATTTGTACATTTTTGTAAAAAATCACCATGTTAAAAGCCTCCAATATTTGCTATGTTTTTTATTTTACATCTGTATTTACATTACTGTAGTAAAGGTTCGAAACTTGGCAGAAGCACAGTTTCTTTTTGCCAGAATCTGGGAATGGGTGACAAGGATAGGATGATTACCTGTTATGTTTGTTGTCTTTGGACCGTTGGACCTTTGAACTGACCCAATAAGGCCATTCTTGTGTTCCTATGTCTTAGGTCATATATTAAAATCAAATAATTTGAAACCTCCTGTTGTTTCAGAATGTTGGAAATTATTTGTAAGAATATTACAAATTAAATAAAACAATTAGTGTGAAATGAGCTCTGAAGATCTGTCTTTCCGTTATAAGACTTTGACTGCAAGATTGCAACTTAAATTTAGTTCAGTTCATGTTTATATAACACTTAGGAGCTACCATTTCTATTTAGGATTAATATACTCTTTAAAAGTCAATTACTGAAACTGTTACTATTCTAGTGTTGTAAAAACTCATTTAATGTATTTAGTACTTCCTATTTAGTATTTAATACTTGTTGATTAGGATGGTTTCTGACATAATTCTATATCATAAAATATAATTAAAGATTGTAATAGGTCTCCGACTTGATTTGGAGGAAATATAAAATAATTCTTGTAAACTGTACATTTTATTTAAACTAATTACAGGTAATCTTTAAATTAAAAACTTCCCTACAAGTTTTTATACAAGTTAAATATGGCAACATTCTCATATCATCAGACATTTTCATACATGTATAATCTGTCCTGGGCCACATTTCCAAACATTTTTCACATATTTCAATACTATGAAGACTGCACAGTAAAGACAGACTACTCAAGGATAGCACAACAAACAATTCATTTCTAGCCTTAAGTGAACTTACTGCTCACTGAAAAATCTAGCATCTTCTAACTTTGAAGATGAAGATCTTTTTATCCACAGGACACCATTTTAGATTTTGCTAAAGGGTGATGGTGGTGGGGAGAACATTTAATCATGATTTCAGGGGTCACTTAGGCACCTGAAAATTCTAGAGTTTTTTGTGGATAATAGTTTAGAAATTAGCTGATAGGAGCACTGTATCTAATTCCTTTACTGAAAAAGAGAATTAATTAAATGTTAGACCCATTCATCTCTAAAACTAAAGTTCTCACATTGTGTGTCATGTCAGATAAGGGCTACTGGTTAGAGTTAAACATTTTAATATATATTCTCACTTTGTTTCTAACTCTTGAATACAACAATTTAAATACTTGTAGAAAAACCTAGATTACTTTCTATCGCTCTTTTGCAGTTCACCAAGCTTGAATAGATCATTTAACTTTGGAAACATCCTACTAGGTTAAAACCCCATGAATTTATACTGCACCTACAAATAATAGAATAGAAACTGACTTTAAACAGGAGTGAAAGTGACACTTTCAGGTCACTTTCAAATTTTTGCTTATGTTCAAAAATAATTGATCGGGTTCACCAAAATTCATGAGTGGCTTTAAACTCAAGAGATTATGTAAAAATAATACATTTGGTGTTTTTATTTGCCTTCTGCTTTTTGAGCCGTTAGAGTGCACTGGGGTCACATTTTGAAGTTTTCTCCTCAGACTTGTTATCCTAAATATTATTGAGTTGCTTAATATTTTATTTTATCTTCATGTTTTAGAGCTCTTTGACAACTACATGCAGCAGGATGCTCATGAGTTCCTAAACTATCTTTTAAACACAATTGCTGATATTTTACAAGAAGAGAGAAAACAGGATAAACAAAATGGCCGTCTACCTAATGGCAGTATTGACAATGAAAACAATAACAGCACACCAGACCCAACCTGGGTTCACGAGATCTTTCAGGGAACATTAACTAATGAAACCAGATGTCTTACTTGTGAAACTGTAAGTGTATATCTGTTTTATAGAAGAAATTCTTATTTCATACATTCAGGAATCCATTTTTATTTAAAATAATTGGAATTGCATATTTAAATTACAATTGTTACTTGTTTAGTTTCAAAATTCGTGCAGGTAGTTGTACTAGGCTAATTTGTTGAGTTTTTTTGGTAATCTTTAAATGTGACTGACTATATGTTCCATTTAATATTAGAGGGTGACTTAATTTTTTTAAATAAGTGATCACTGAATGAATTGTGGAAAAGGACCCTTTTTGGTCAATAAAAGAGTACTGAGCATAATGTTTCATGAAAAATCTGCATTTGAACTGTACTTTCATGATCCACTTCAGAACTTAGTTAATGTTTTAAAAACAAGGTTTAAACTTTTGGATGATTATATACGATCCACCTTTTTGTTTACATTATTAATCATTTCCCCCATAATAGTAAACTATTAAATCTGACTTCAGATTTAGATTTAAAACATTGCTATCATTCAGTATGCACCCTTATGTTCTATCATTCAGTATATTTTCCCAGCTGAACTTGATCATTTTTTAATTTGCCAGATTTTGCTTAACAGTACGAAAATCAGTATGGCAGAATTCCTTTGTGTCTTTGTCAAAATTGGTCCATTTTTCCTCATTTACAAAGGTAGTTAAGTCTTGCATATTGAACAGGGGTGGAGAACCTTTTTTGGGTAGGGGGCCTCTGACCCACAGAAAAATCAGTTGGGGGCTGCACACAAGTGAGAAGCAAAAATCCAAAAAACAAATCTTCATTGACATGCCCCCCAGCTGAGAAGGAGAAAGACGCTCCCTGCATTCCCCTTGCACACCATAGCCTAGTGGGGTCTAGGCTAGTAGATTGTGTGTGCTCCAGCCCTGTGGGGAGGCAGTGGGGGACTGGAGTGCCAGCAATATTGCAGCTCTGAGCCCTGGGAGCCACATCCAGCAAGCCGGCCCCTGGGCCTTAGGTTCCCCCCCTCTGATATAGAGAGATGATTTTGCCAAAGATACTGTTAGGTGCTTACAGTTTAGAGGATCAGCTCAAATCTAAACTAAGTCCCCTACATAAAATAAATATTTTAGGCTAAGGATTGTAAAATATATAACTTAAAAATTGCATCTTCTTAGATGATCAAGTCAGGTGTAGTAGTTTAAATTTCTTAACCATTTAATAGCTGATGGGAGGGCATTATACCAGTCCATGAGAGAACCAGGCAGCCATTCCAGCTCTGGCATCAAGCCACTGGATGCCCTCTGCCTCCAGAGAGGGAATACACAGCAGCCTGTTGGTTTAGCTGAGGATCCATACCTCACTTAATGGCTCTGAGATGAATTTATAATAAAACAAGAATGTTGTGATTCGAAGCAGAGATAATAAAAACAGAAAATGGTTACAATTACAACAAATATAATTACACTTTTTGTAGCGATTAAAACTTAACAGATTACAGTCCATGTTCAAGATAACTTTCTCACGTACAGATACTTTTTAACATGACCAGCCCTACATAGTTTGGGATCCATGGTTCGTGAAACGTAAAGAATACTGACTTCTTTCCCTTCTGTTCCCCCCGGTGATGAATAACAAAACACCTTTTTGCTTCTCCTTATATTCAGCAGAGTTCATTGTCTTTGGGCTTGTCTGCACTGGTGGGTTACACCCCTGTAACTTTCTCACTCAGGGGTGTAACCCCCTCCCCATCCTCCCATGTGCAGCAAATTATGGCATTGTAAAGCTATGCAGTGTCTCCCAGCGCTGGTAGCTATGCATCTCATTTAGGTGGTTTTACATAGAGTGCTGGGAGAGCTCTCCCCCAGTGCTGGTGCCATGGCCATACTTTCACTTTAAAGTGCTGCCTCAGGCAGCACTTAATGTTTTAAGTGTAGACTTAGTCTCCCTGAGGTTCAGACTGCATGGTCTTCTGGTGTGTTGACAACTTATCCTCCTTATAACTGATAGTAACCTCGGATGCAAAGGAATTGCCATGGTCAATTTACATTAGACACACATGTAAACTGGTAACTCAACATTCCATTGTTTGGGACAAACTTGTTTTTCAGTGCTACCCCCAAAACATATTTTAAGAACATATTTCCATTGCGCACGCGCGCACACACACTCTGTACACACCATCTTGGGGCAGCGAGGCTTGGAGATATGCTGTCAGACCCTGGAGGAATCTGGAGTCTGTCAGCAGAGGGGCTGACCTCCCCTGGTGTGGCAAACTCATTCCTTTGGGACTGGTTAGGATCGAAAGATCCTGTAAACCTTCCTCCCCCCCCCAGTATCTTTACAGGAGGTTTACAGGATCTTTCAAAAAAGGGCCCCTGTTTTCGAAAGAACCGTATCTAGACTGTGGTTTCAATTTCGAAAGAGCGCTTTTTCGAAAGAGCGCCATTACGTGATTATGCAAATGAAGCGCAGGATATTTAAATCCCGGCTTCATTTGCACTTTTGAAATGCTTCATTTATATCCCTCTGCCGACAGAGGGATGTAGGCTAGACGTAGCCCCAGTGTTTCCATTCTTAAATTTTCCATTTCTAAAATAAGGGTAAAAGTACTTTCCTACATCACAAGGGTGTTATGAAAATAAAAATATTCTTTGAATAGTGTCCCCTTCGGTGCTTCATTGTAAGTATCTTGCATCCCTGCTGGAGGACTTCTGTAGCAGTGTTCGTTAGGCCCTCACAAGTACTGTCCTCTTGCCCCACTACGAGGCTAGCCAGCATGCTACGAGGCTAGCCAGCATGTAGGCTAAAACCTACATTCCTTCAACTGTCCTTGGCCAGCACATGCATCTACCAGTATATAAAGGCTATGTAGTCTTCTATGTAAATCAACAAAGGGGAACCAGGTTGCCTTCCCTCTGTGCAGATGTGATGAGACTATGGAGTTGGAGCATCTTCCACAACGTCACACTGTCTGCAAACTATTAAGAATACATCTAATTTCTTTAAGTATAGGCCTTTACAGGCATGCCAGAATATCTATATTCTAACATTAGGCACTCAAATAAATACCATGCATAGATCTATAGGGGGCTATGTAAGTGAAAAGGAGAGCACAGAGGTAGAAAATGTGTGATGGGAGAGTATTAACCTTTTTAGGGGTATGGATAAATCTTTATTATAGCTGTACAGTAATGTTAACATACAATGCCTTTTTGGGCAGCAGTGTGGGATTCCTTGGTTGTGGTAGTAATCCAAGTCATATTCCTGACTTTTTAGATGTTTTGCCTTATTTCTTTTAAACCAAGTCATTGAGCCACAAAGTATATCTTCTAGGTCAATTAGCTTGGATGTGCTACATGATTTTCAGAAGTTATATACAGTAAAACTCCAATAGTCCGGCATCCAACTGTATGGCAATCCCGATAGTCCAGCATCAAAATGGCAAGAGCCGAGTGAGTGAGCTTTGGCAAAAAACGAGTCACAAGGCGGCGGCAGCAGCAGCTGAACCGAGCGAAAAGGTTAAAAAAAGGGTTAAAAAAACTAAAACATTACAGTATACAGTATACTGTATGTACAATAAATAGGGTTAAAAACACTTTATATACTGTATACAGTGTGTGTGTGTGTGTGTGTGTGTGTGTGTGTGTGTGTGTATATATATATATATATATATATATATATATATTAAAAAAACCCACCAGTTTATAGTACCTCCTGATAGTCCGGCATATCCGATAATCTGGCACCACCTAGGTCCCAAAGGTTTCGGATTATCGGAAGTCTACTGTACTATGCAAGGTGGGTAAGAAGAGATGCTGAATTCATTTCTGGGTATTGGAACGATGACTTCCCCCTATGACTTCCTTCTGGTAGAAAAGTAGATTTGCCAAAAGGAAAATATGTTGATTTTAATGTAGTATTCAAGAGCTTGTCTTTTGTTTATTCAGATAGGCAAATCTATTTTAAATTTGGGCAGCATATGGGAAACAAAACTGAAAACAATATTTTTAGACTTGCTCAGCTTTTAATTTCTAATTGGTATGATAGAACTTTGAGCAAGACAAGGAAAGAGGTAATATCTTCTAGGGTGTATCTAGACTACATGGCTCCGTTGACGGAGCCATGTAGATGAGGCAGGACGACAAAGGGAAATGAAGTGGCGATTTAAATAATCGCCGCTTCATTTAAATCAAAATGGCCACCGCACTGTGCCGATCAGCTGTTTGTCGGCACAGCGCGGCAGTCTAGACGGGGATCTGCCGACCCCAGAACCCTTCGTCAGCAGATCCTTTATGTGCTTACAGGATCTACCGCCGAAGGGTTCTGGGGTCGGCAGATCCCCGTCTAGACTGCCGCGCTGTGCTGACAAACAGCTGATCGGCACAGCGTGGCGGCCATTTTGATTTTAATGAAGTGGCGATTATTTAAATCGCCATTTCATTTCCCTTTTTTGAGTAAACTAATCTACATGGCTCCGTCAACAGAGCCATGTAGTTTAGACGTACCCCTACTGGTGAAAGCTTTTGCACTACACAGAGCACTTAATAATATTTTACGATAAAGCTTTTGTCTTCCTTTTTTGTTTGAGATAGATTTTACTTTTTTTGGGGGGGGGGCAGTTTGCTCCTGTCTGAGTTCAAGACTGCTATAAATAACCTGTTTCTAAAAGTAGATTTTTTTCAAACAATAAAAGGTTATTTTGAGAGAGAGGATGGCCTTCTGGTTAAGGTAATGGATTAATTATTTTGATACTTGTTTTCAGTTCTTGGCACTGCCACTGAATTGCAGTGTGACTCTGGGCTAGTCACTTGATTTCTCTGTGCCTCACTTCCCTGTCTGCAAAGTACTTCTGTTGTCCAGCACTGTTTTATTTGAATTGTTAGTTCTTTAGGGATGGGCAGTCTCTTATGTGTGTACGGGGCCTAGCACAGTTGTAACAAAAATGCTTAAATATTTGTCACTTAAAACTTCTAAGAAATTCAAAATTAAGGCAAAAGTCTATTAACTCAATTATGCAGGTTGTTGCATCTAGATGTTTTTAAGTCTCAGCTTGACAAAGCCCTGGGTGGGTTGATTTAGTTGGGATTGGTCCTGCCTTGGGCAGGGGACTGGACTTGATGACCTCCTGAAGCCTCTTCCAGCTCTATGATTCTATGATCTAATAATATCTAGTAGTTAGCCGAAACAGTGGTTTATCTTCTTCTAGACAATTTAATTTGGCACATAAGATCTGAATGTGTGGAGGCTTTTTTCTCCTGTGACACCAGAGAAACAGCCAATTTACTCTGTCTGATGGGAAACATGTTTTCAGCTTGGCTGATAATTTGTATGCCAAGTTTTATCCTGATCTGTGAAATAATAGAAATGCTAAATTTTCTTATTCTGTGACTCAGTTTGTGATGCTATGCACATTGGGTTCCTCCTCCTCACTTGGTCTGACAAGTGGGATAAAAACCAGTTACATCCAGGATATTCCTACTCTCTGTGGTTGCCCCCCTTCCTCTCTAGAATTCCAGTTTTAAAAACAACTTACAGGAAACTGAGCTTTATGGTCATGTCTGTCTGCTATTTATCTTTGAGAGAAGCATTTGAAAAGAAAAAAAAAATCAACAGTCTCTTATAGGGGTGCTTTCCTGCAGGACCTCTTAAGGGTTTTTTTCTGCTTCCACTCAGAAAAGTGTTGCCTACTCAGGGGAGCAAAGCACTGGTTGATGCGATTTCTGCAGTTGTAACTAGGGATGTTAAAATACATTTATTCAACTAAATGGGTAACTGCTGTAAAAAATTCAGCAGTTACACATTTACATGCTAGGGGAGGGGAGCATAGGCTCTCCCGGGAGCTGATGTGCATTGGGAGCCACCTTTTAAGTCAGCTCCCTGTGTGTACCGGCTTCCACCTGACCCTCTCCATTTCCGCGCTGCTGCCTCTGATATAGAGGCAGCAATGCTGTGGAGGGGCCTGTATGTAACCGTGCATGGTAACCCGTGAGCCCAGACACATTGGTTAACTGTGTAAACAGTTACACTTAGACATCCCTAGTTGTAATAGATAAAACCATTCAATCGGCTTTCTTAAAAGTTTGGGGAAAGTTCTCCTAGAGGGACCAAAGCTTCTGGAGGACGCTTCAAGGAGATTGTTAGCTGCGGTTGTCTCCAGGACTATGAAGTTAGTTATTTGCTGGCTGATGACATTATAACAAGGTCATTATAAAATGAAGAAAGTATGGAGAAAGTTATAAAATCATGACTGATGTGAAAAAAAACAAATAAGGAAAATTATTTACTTGTTCCCATAACACCAGAGATAGGGGTCAGCAAATGAAAATAATAGGTATCCAGTTTAAAGCAAACGAAGAGAATGAGGAGTACATGGGCAGACCGGATGGAAAATGTTGGGGGAAAAAATCTCCAACCTGAGACTTCTTCAAATGACGAAAGAGCAACATCTGTTGAATATTGGAACTGTCTTTGGCACCAAAACCCACTTTGGTCCCTCTAGATCCAATACCCTCTACTTCAGTGGCTTGAGATGTGGAAATTGCTCTGTTGACTTCAGCTCGCTTCTTGGCTTCAATATTTTGGAATACACGTTCCACTCTTTTCCAGACCCCAACATCTGGTGCCAGATCAACAGTTGGCATCAGTATCCCTATAGTATTACTCTCCATCCTCGTGTACTAGCACGTGTTGAAACAGACTGTCACTGGTACCAT